>CACRSC010000075.1:57280-116578 GCA_902651635.1 Mastigamoeba balamuthi | reverse complement strand
CCCCCCCCCCCCCCCTCCCCCCTTACGTTCATGCTAGAGGCACCTAACAAACTCGATTGTTCAGGTGTCAGGTGGGTCTACAAGCTCCTGCGGGTACAACCCTCCCTTTGTGAGCGCACTTATATCTCTGATGCAGCTGATGGACAATCTGGGGCCGGTCCTCGTGCTGCCGACACTGAACATCTGTCTGTGGTTCGGTACGAGGGGGATGACGACAACGAGGGACATTGCTCTCACGGCCATCGCGTGGGCGACGCTTGCGTGGAGCATCCTCAACGAGGCACACCGCATGGTCTTGTACGCCGCCCGCCTGGCGCCGCTCTCAGCCCCCCGCTCACCACCGCTTGCGCAGCTCAAACGACTTTCGGCCCAAGAGCCCCACGGCACTCGACACGCCGCGCGTGCGGTACATGTACACCGGATGCTCGTGGGTCCTGGTGTTCTCGCACTTCTTCCTCAACCACAGCGGCACTCCCACTGCCCCCCGATGGGGCACGATAGCGCACGCCTTCGTCTGCCTTTCTCTGTTCGCTCTGGTGACTGCCGCCCAGGTTTTCGCCCAGGTCTGTTTCGCCTGTGCGGGATCCGTGCACTAACGCCCTCTGCTCCAGCCGTTCTACGTGAAGAGGTCGGTCTACTTCGCGACCATGTGCTACGCAATGGCGATGTGGGAGAGCCTTGTCGCCTGCGCCTCGGTCCTTATTTCGCCGGGGGTGCAGTCGCACGTGTTGAGCATCGTCCTGATCGCACTTGCCCTGGGGCTGGCACTTCCCGTGTCCCTCCTCTCCGTCGCCGCCTGCCGGATCCGCAGGAACCGTCTCCTGAAAAAGGCTGAGGACGCGGACTTGGACGGGCAGCAGTTGACCCACAGTAAAAAAGACGAAGACGAGGACATTGAAGAGCAGGTAGACCCGGAGAAGAAGCTGTTCCAGTTCGAGGCCGAGTACTTCCTGGCAACCAAGTTCGTGTACTACAACAAGAAGCTCACAGAGGCCCAGACGAGGCTGGCCGACGCTGTCCTGCGCCGCGGTATCAGAGACTACCCGCAGTCCGCGTACCTCTACATGATCTACGCCGTCTTCCTCGGAGACGTCGTGCACGACCCGCTGAAAATGCACCGAAACGTGCGCTCCCTCACTCCTCTCAGCAGCACGGGGGACAGCATTGAGTATCTCACTGCCAATGAATGCAGCTGACAAATGGAAGAGCATGCCATGCACACTTCGACATCAGCTACGCTCTGTATTGCGTCCAGTCGTCGGGAAGTGGTCTCAATTCGAACGAGGACGACTATGCAATTGATCTTGCGCTGGCACGGCTGCACCACAGGTAACCTATGGCTCTCGGACACATAGAATTAATTTTGGCAACATCAGTGCGGCCAAGAAGGCGATGAGCGACTTCTGGTCGCTTATCCACAAACAGAGGAGGATAGTGGACCAGACAGCCCTCCTCGGAACCGTGTCGCGGGTGAACCACCACGATAACGCAGGGGGCCAGATCTTCGAGCGGCTACTGTGAGTTGTCTCCCATTCCACTCAGTGTAACAACCACTCTGTGTCTGACATCTGAAAACTCAGAAACGACTACCCCAAGGATCTCACAGTGATCAGGGCCTACGCCTTTTTCCTGGATGACATTGTCGACGACAAGGAGCGTGCGGAGACACTCTACCAGGTGGCCGACGAGCTGGAGGACCTCAAGGCGAGGCGGACCGCAAAGAAGAGCCGAGTGAGAGTGCAGGAAGAGGGAGAGGGGCAGGCCAAGTTCTGCCGCGACCTGAGTCGCGACATCCGACGGCCCAGTTCTACAGACTTTGACGCCGACAACCAGGGAGAGGCAGACCAGAGCCTCCCCGACTTCCGCGTAGTTGGGTTGCCACAGCAGACAGAGTCCCCTCTGTCCCAGCCCTGCGGGGGCGGTGTCCCCAAGTCAGCGTCGTTCTCCTCGATGGACTCGGCCGGAGAGCTGAGCGATGGGCGTGGGCGAATCATGCAGTACAGGAACAAGATCCAGTCTACAAGGTTCCTCAGCCCCCAGCATCAGCACTACTGATCACACCCCGAGCAGGTCCACAGCCATGAGGAAGGCGTCGTTCGCTATATCGGCGTCGCTCATTCTGCTGGGGTCTGTGCTGATCTCCCTGTATGCATGTGTCGACTGGATGTCCCTGAACTTCAAGGAATCCCACGATCTAGTAGAGAATTCTGGTATCATCACAAGAATAGTATCCATCTCACAAAGACGGGATCAGCTTCTCTGGCGAATGTACTGCAGGAGTGGCAACTCCTTGCGAGGCTCGGCAGCCAGAATCAGTCTCGAGACTATGCCGCCGAACTCGCTCCGCCGCAACGAAAACCCGAGCTGGAGCAAACGATCCAGAGATTGTGGAAGTCTGTGCAGAGCAACGGCGCAGGCAGAGCGGCCCTATATAGCATCGTAACTTTGAACAGACCCCTCGTTGGGTGAGTGTCGAGCGCATGTCTGTCAATTGCCTAATGACAAACAGAAACTCCTCGATTGAGTGGAAAACGGAGACCACTACTCTTTGGGACGGTGTGATGGAAAGCGTGCTGGCCACGGTGCATCCAATAGAAATACGAAACGGCAGCCTCGACCCCGGGAGAGATCTCATGTTTCTCACCGATAACCTTGTGCAATCTGTGGGACCGCATCTCATGGCCTTTTCCGAGAGTGTCACTGGTGACGGCGTTCGATACAAAACGAGCATGTGGCTAATGCTGGCAATATGTACGCTCCAAGAAAGAAAAACTCTGCAACTGATTTACCGGCTCAGTTGTGGGGTTCACAACACTGATCTCGGTTCTTATCGACGTGTTGCTGTTCATACCCTCGGTGAAAAAGATACACCAAGAGCGCATTTCCGCAACCCGTCTCTTTCTCGATGTGCCAAAAACGACAGTTGCCGCCCTCAGTGCTACCGTTTCGGAGGAATGGGATAGGTACAATCTGCTCCTTGCATTGTTTCCTCGCCGATCTGACATACTCCCCTGAAGGCTCGAGGCAAAGTACAAGAGTGAGAGAGTGTCTATTGGCCAGCGAGAGCAGAACACATTGAAGATGACCATTGTGTTTTACTTTGTGGAGAAGGCGTTTCTAATTCTGGTCATTCTCGGATTAATGCTCAGCAGCCTTGTGGTATCTCGGAAATACGATCCAACAAGTACCCTCATTTCCTTTCACTACTCTCTCACAGCATTTTCAGCATCGGTGCAACTCGTACTTGCACGGAACAACCTCGAGTTTGTCGAGCTCTTCTCAGAGGCCACAGAACTCGCACTTCGTGAGTCCTCTCCATGGTCGTCCTCCAAATCAGCCACGCTTTTCAATGCTACCTACTGGGGGTACAAGGCCTCAGCAGCTCAGTCTGTGAAGTGGGGATCCGAATTCCGTCCGTTACTCCAGGAGCGCCCGTGTACAGCCTTTCGCTGTTACGGTGTTCTGCAGCTCGGGGGCCTCGCAGTGGACGATCTCTTGTCCTTCGTCAATCAGCCAGAGCGAATCCAGAGCCCCTCGTCGGACTCTTTCAGGCACGCACTGGAGGCGTATACTGAGGCGCGCCAGTGGTACGTCGAGCTGCAGGGCCAAATGACCGACTACTATACGAGCTATATCTCCAAGACGAGGGTTGCCGAGGGCGTCCTCTTTGCCGTATGCCTGGTTCTGCTAGTGTTCTGCTCCATCTCGTTTAAGCCACTGCTGTCTGACACCGAGGCTGAGACCACCCGCATCCTGCTGATGCTGCTGCGGCTGCCACTCAACGTCATCACCTCGGTGCAGGCAATCAGGTTGTTCCTCGAGAGGGGAATATCCGACCTGCACGAGGCAAGCAAGGGCGTCGCGGAGGAGCAGGAGCAGCGGACGAAGGACATCCTCGGGGCGAGCAAGGACGCAGTGCTTCTCACCAACGAGCAGCTTGAGGTGTCGTACCTCAACCAGGCGGCTGAGTTCCTCCTGGCGATGTCCCCCGACGAGGTTCTGGGCAAGAGCTTCTCCTCGTTCATGCCGCTCGAGTCCGCAGCAAAGCTCGAGGCCGCGGCCACCAAGTTCATCAAGTCGCGTTCCCGAAAATTGCGCAGCTTCGACATTGGTACTCCAACTCTGCACATCACCGCGCTGACGTAATGCGAAGGAGAGGACTCGGAGGTCTTTCTGAACCAGAAGGACGGGACGCAGGTGCCCGTCCTGCTGTCGGCTGTGGGAACGCAGTCAGCAGCAGACGAGTCAGTGTCGTTCGGGTTCTTCATCAAGGACATCAGCCACATCCGTATGCACGCTTTCGAGCTCGAGCGCCAAAAGCGCCGCGCGGATCTCCTGCTCCAGAACATCCTTCCTGCCTCAGTTGTCGACGTGCTCAAGAAGGAGCCCGGCAAGACCATCGCACAGAAGTTCGACTCAGTCACAATACTCTTTGCTGGTGAGCCGAGAGACCTTCTTCTACGCTATCGTCATTTCAATTGAACTCTGGGCGCACCGCAGACATCGTGGAGTTCACGCCACTGGCTGCGCGGACGGAGCCGGAGAAGCTCGTGCAGCTGCTCAACGGCCTGTTCAGCCGGTGGGATGCGCTGTGCCCGCTGTACGGCGTCGAGAAGGTGAAGACGATCGGCGACTGTTTCATGGCTGCGTGCGGGGCGCCCGTGCCCAAGGAGGACCACGCGGCCGCGATGGTCGAGTTCGCCATAGACGCCCTGCGGTCGCTCGAGCAGGTCAACCAGGCCAGGCGCTCCGAGGGCCTCGAGGAGCTCAGAGTGCGCTTCGGCATTAACTCGGGCAGCGTCGTCGCCGGCGTCATCGGCCGCTCCAAGCTGCAGTTCGACTACTGGGGCGACGCGGTCAACGTCGCGGCGCGTGTGGAGGCCGCGGGGCTGCCGGGCCGCATCAACGTCAGCCTGAGCACCTACGGCATTCTGTGCAACACGTACAAGTTCGAGAGCAGGGGCAGGATCATGCTCAAGGGCAAGGGCGAGCAGGAGTGCTTCGTCCTGATCAACGACGAGGCGCCCGCGAGCCCCAAGTCGGCAGCTGCGTCGCGACACGCGTCCAACGGGGCTCTCAGCGCGTCGACGGAGAACATCGACATGCGCGACGTCGTGCTGGACCTCCCCGAGGACCCCATCGACATCCCGCGCATCGGCACCGCACAGAGCGGGCGCATGCGAGCCTCGTCGCTGAGCAGCAGTGGCAAGCCTGTTCTCAAGTGAGCGTTCTCACACCGCAAGCAATTGAGTATTGATCCCTTGCCGCTGGCTGGGGCACATATGCGCCTGTATCCGTCCAGCCTGTTGTCAGCCAATTGCAACAGTAGGGAAAAGGCATCTCTGCATGGCATCGCTCACTCGATCGGCGCCACTACTGCGGGTCTGTGGTGATGCCCGAGAGAAACGTCGTTGCATCTCTCCTGAGGCTGGCGAGCTCTGACTTGGGTACCTTCTTCTTCTTCTTCTTGGACTTGGACACTGACTGCGGCACCACTGCTGCTGCAGGCTGCCTCGTGGGAGACACGGGAATTGGTGTTGGCGTGGCCGCTGTCCGCAGCACGGGGGCTGGGACTACTGGCATTGGCACGAGGGTCAGCAGCGCAGGCAGAGCTCCCTTGTAGACGTCCCTCTCTGCCTGCGAAATCAGTTGAATGTCAGTTCCGAGAAATTTCCCTAAATTCTTGGATTCCTGAATGCTGGCAGTCATTCGAATGAAAGGTCCCCTCCGGGCACTCATTAGCAGCCCCCATCCGTGTACCTTGACCGAGGCCAGCTCGGACTCTGCGCGGATGGCCCTGGTGAAGGCGTGCTCCCGCTCGGAGAGGCACGAGGTGTAGCACGACTGCGTGTCGGCGAGCGCCTGCTGGAACTTGACGTTGGCGTGCATGAGCTCCGTGTTGGCGCTGGTCAGCGCCCGGCGCTCCCTCTCGTGCGCCTCGCGCTCCCTGGCCACCTGTTCGCACATCTGCTGCTTCTCCATGATCAGCTCCGCGACCTCCTGTGTGTGCGGGGGGGAGGGGGCGTGTCACAGCGGGTGCAGCAAAGGTGCACAGGGCACCTGCCGCAGGGCGTGGCAGCTGTGGCACTTGGACATGGAACTACAAAGTGATGACGTGCGGCCTATTTATGGCGCAGATATTCCCACCCGCCCTGACAGGAAATCAGAGGCGCTGCTAAGAATAGAACAGTTGGTTACTTTATTCTGTTGCTGCTGCCAAGGCTACGAGGCCAGCGGGCACGAGCTGCCTCGCCCAGCGTATGGACACCCAGCACTCACCCGTCGCCGCTGTCGCGGATGCGAAGGTCGAGGCCGCCCTCGCGTCTGAAGGACCGGAAGCTGAGCCGCAGAGCCCCGAGCAGCCATTCCAGCCCTCCGCAGCAGCTGCAGCCCCCGAACAGCTGCAGGCCCCTCCTGTCCCCTCCGACGCGCCTCCGCAGCCCCAGTCAGCAGACCAGACGCAGAAAGAGCCAGTCCAGGAGAGCTCTGCTGAGGTTGTACCTCAGCAGCAGCCCGAGACCACTACTGCGACGGCGTTGCCAGAGGTACGCGAGGAGCCCGCAGTCGCAGCTGCAGCCCCTCAGGCGCAGAAGAACGCCGCGGAGGAGGCAGGGCCCAACGAGGGGAAGAAGCACCCTCGCAGGCTCCCCGAGCTGCCGTCCGTGGCCACTGGGCCGGCGTTCCTGAAGCCGCAGGCCCCCAAGCCCATCCAGCGCGAGGCCCGGTCGATCGCAGAGGGCAAGGAGGCCCCGAAGAAGACCGCGCCCAAGTCCGCAGGGGCCAAGGCCAAGCAGAACCCGTTCACCTCGTTCGACCCTGCGACGTCGCTCAAGCAGGGCAAGACGCGCACGCAGCCGCTGGCCGCTGCGGCTGCCGAGAGGAAGAAGAGCGACGTCGAGGCCGAGTACCCGGGGCCCACGCCCACCGACGGCCTGTCGCGGGAGGAGCTCGCGCAGCGCGACGAGGCGACCGAGAAGCTGCTCTGCCTGATGCTGCGCGAGACGTCGATGAGCGAGTCGTGGCGCGAGTCCGGGGAGGGCAAGACCGAGGGCGCCATCCGCACCGCCTACTCGCGGACGCTGGGCGACGCCAAGAAGCTGCTCGTCGAGGTCGAGAGGGCGCGCAGGGAGCTGATGGCCGTGCGCAGGGTCGTCGACAAGCAGCAGGAGGACAGGTCCGCGGTGGCCGAGGAGCTCAAGGAGAGCCTGACGACGTTCATCCTCGAGAGCGCGTCGGCGGCTCGCGACTACAAGGCGAGGCCGATTCCCGCGCGGATCATCGAGCAGTTCCGGGAGACGAGCGACGAGCTCGAGTACGAGATCGAGACCGAGCGCAGGGCCAACATGGCGCTGCGCCATAAGGTGCGCTCGCTCGACGCCGCCATGAAGCGCAGGGACTCGATGCGCGACGGCCTGCACATGATCGACTTTGAGCAGATCAAGATCGAGAACCAGGCCTATACAGAGAAGGTGCGAGGCCTCCGTCGTCGTCCCTGCAGGGCCTCCCTCCTCTTCGCCTGACTGACACCCGCGCCTGCCCGCAGATCGAGGAGAGAAACGAGGAGCTGGCGAAGCTGCAGAAGAAGATCGACAGCACTATACAGGTCACGACGCACGTCAAGGAGAAGATGTCGTTTGTCCAGGTCGAGAACGAGCGGCTCAAGCAGGAGCTCGTGGGTGCCGAGCGCGCCGTTGTCCAGATGCGCGACGCCCTGGCGTCGTCCAAGATCGACAGGGACGCGCTGCGGGCAGCCAACGTGCAGCTGCAGAAGTCCAACGGGCTCGTGGGCGCCATGGACCTGCTGAGGGACTTTGACGGCAACAGGGTCGCCCTCAACGAGGCCACCGCGAGGCTGCAGGAGCTCCGGGCAGAGCACGCGCAGGTCAGCGCCAGGCTGGCAGCTGCGAGCCCGCAGGCGACGCTGGAGAAGACGAGGTCGGCGTCGCTGCTCGCTTTGGGCCCGCAGATCATCACCAGTAGGTCTCCGGCTCCCCGGCAGAGCGCACCGCAGCTGCAGACGCCCGAGTCAGAGCGCCACGTCCGCTTTCCCATCCTCACAACACCCTCACCTCACGCACGCTGAGATGTTTTCCCATGCCACAGGCAGTATACAAACGCGTTTTCCCCGGCAAATTCCACTGTCAGATGAACGAAGGATCGGTTTTGCTCTTTGCTCAGAGGCAATTGATCTTTGCTTTTGGCCAAAATCGGCGGAAGAACTACCCCTAGTGGGCTCCCTTGGAAAGCCTCGACAGCCGGTCGTTGAGCTGCTTCTCGGCCCTGACCCTCTTCTCGAGTGCCTGCTTTTTTATCTGGCACCTCTTCAGGCGCTCCGTGAGGTCACGGACTCGGGACTGGGACTCAGCGATCTGGCTCTGGTCGTCCAGGTGCTGGCGCTCGTCGTCCAGATGCTGGCGCTGGCTGACCTGAAGCTTGCTCTGGAGGTCGCTCACTTAGAGCTCGAGAATTCTCTGGTTCTCCAGCAGCTCCTCGCGATAGCTCTGCTGAGCATCGCGATCGATCGCCCTCTGTCTTTCCACGTACTCCACCTTGGCCTCGAGCTGCTCAATTATGACCTGCAGCTCGGCTTCTGCTCTGGCAGTGAGAGATAGAGTGAATTTGAAGGACTCAGATACCGCGCGATACTGCGGGGGCCTGGGCGGCAGGGAGGTTCACCGACTCGTCGACCTGCAGAGGGATGGAGTAAGCAGGGTGATGAGAATGAGGCACACACAGTGTTCATCTTGTATTGCATGTGCGGGTGTTCCTTTTTTAGTAGAACCCCGCGATATGAAATGCCCCGAAAACTGAGGCGTGAGTATCTCCAACTGTTGCTCACCGAGGGGTCATCGCCACAATTGGGGTGGCATGCGACAGAGCTGATTCGAGCCTATGCGCTGTTGTCAGGTTGTCAGCACAGCAGCCAGTGTGAAACAATGTTGTTTAAGTGTAACCAACCACCTGGGATCACCCGCAATGACCACCTTGTCCCACGATTCCCTCCAAAAAGGTCAGCTGCTGCCCCCCCTTCCTTCTGCCCCTATTGGCGCCACCCGGTTGGGCATGCTCCGGGGGTTCTTTTTGCTCTTTGGTTTACTGGCGGGAGTTGAGTTGTGTTCTGATCCAGATTCCACAATCTACCCAGGCACCTGACGAAGGGTCAAGAAGCCGCGGCAGCAGCCGGAATCTGCTAGCCCTTGTACCTGGTTGGTCGCGGGGCAACTGCGGCCTCAGCCGACTGCCAGACGGGCGCCAAGACAAAGCAATTTAGTTCTGTTCTGCATCAACCAGATCGGCTTTAAGTTTGTTGGCGTCCACGCGGGACCTATGCAGCGGCGCTGCGCCTCACTGCGCCTTGGGGAGGGGGAGGGGCGCAGCGGGCGCCGGCAGCATGTCGCCGATCTTCCTCATCTCGTGCAGGATCTCCGTCTCCGAGACAAAGTACTGGTTGTGGCGCAGCTCCTTGAAGCTGGCCTTGACGATGGCCGTGAGGTCCTTGTAGTACAGGTACACCTGCTCGATGATCGCCTTGAGCGCCCCCGTCCCCGTCGAGAGGTCCGAGAACCCGCTCATCACCGCCTGCTGCACCTGCTCGATCCCGCGCTTCCACCCCTGGCTGAACTCGCGCAGCGCGGCCTCGACGCTCTCGCGCGAGACCTGCGACATCACCGCCGCCGACGTCGCGGGATCCTCCAGCGCCTGGCGCAGCGGCGTCACGAAGCGCACCAGCGACGCGAAGCACGCGACGCTCAGCAGCTGCTGGTCGATGAAGTTGTGCATCGCCGTGTCCAGCAGCTCGCGCCAGCGCTGCACGTCCTCGGGGCGCCCCACGCTCTTGGTGCGCAGCAGCTGGTTCACCAGGTCGTAGTTGTTCAGCAGGAACAGCGTGCGCTGCTCCGTGCTGGCGATCGTCTCGGCCAGCCGCATCAGCAGCTTCTCCATCTGCTTGCTCATCGCCTTCTGCCCCCTGTTCACCATCTGCGCTCCCCTCGCCCATCCGCCCGTCAGCAGGAGCGAGCCAGGGAGGAAGGAAGGAAGGAAGGAGCACGCACGTCGATGATGTCGGGGCCGCTCTTGGCCGTCACGGTGAGCAGCGAGATCAGCAGCTCGACGTACCTGCGCGTGACGTAGTGCGCCGAGGTCGACGCCGGGACGCCGAGGCTCTTGGGCGTCGCGTTCTGGACGGTCTCGGTCTGCACGACGAGCAGGCGCTCGAGCGTCGACGAGGCCGTCTTGAGGAACTCCTTGAGGTGCGGCTCGACGTACGTGAACCCCGGCGCGTTGGCCCCGCGGGCCAGCGCCATCTCCGTCAGCCGCACGACCAGCGCGACGCCCACCGTGTCGTACGTGCTGCTCATCGTCGAGCCCAGCAGCTCGGCGAACAGCGGGGCCACGCGCTGCACGACCAGCGCCCCGTTGTCGCCGCTCAGGAAGAAGTCGCGCGAGAACGCGGCCTCGCACGCCGCCAGGTCACCGAGCGTCACGAGCATCGACCTCCACACGCTCTCGAAGTAGAGCGGCGCCTGCTCGGCGGCCTCCTTGTCCCTGGGCGGCTGCACCGCGGGCTGCCCCGACTCGGCGTCGAGCAGGGCCCTCACGCGCGTGCCCACCGCGAAGGCGCCCATCGACTTCTGCGCCGCGAGCTTCTTCCTCGACGACTCGCCGCCGAACAGCGAGCCCAGCGCGCTCTGCTTGGCCTCGGGCGCCCCCAGCGTGTCGCCCTTGCGCGCGACCTCGGCCTGGTACTTGATAAGCGCCGTGGCCTCGGCCTTGCAGTAGAGGAACCACGCGCGGCTGGCCACCTCGACGTACTGCGTGCGCACCTGCTCGCCGCCCACGTCCGGGTCGTACTTGTAGAGGAACTGGTAGAGCGCCCCGAGCTGCGACATCTCGGCCTGTGCGCGCTGCAGCGCACCGACGTCGCTGATCGACGAGAGCAGGCGCGTGAGGTGCGTGACGGTGCGCTGGATGGCCGTCTGCGCGATGGTCCCCAGGCGGACCTCCACGTCGCGGCAGGCGCGCGCGCGGCCGTTCTGCGCCTCGAAGAAGGCGATCTTCTTGTTGAGCGCCTCGATGTAGTTGACGTAGTACGTGTTGATGTCGTTCCTCGCGATGGCCCTGCAAGATGCGCCCGGGAAGAGGTCAGTCGCTGGCCCCACACAGCACGCTTGTTTTTTCAAATGCAACAAAAGTGTGGTGAGATTTCGCAGCGCCCGCACTTGATGAGCTCTCTGGGTATGGCGAAGTTCTTTGCGTAGTGGTCGAGCACCTTGATAACCTCCTGTGTGATCAATCACTCGCAAATGAGTTTGGGGCATGAAGGATTCAAGTGATTTTAATAATACAAGTAAATTGATGCAAGCGAATTAGAACGGCTCTCCAGGGTTGCCCGCGGGGCTGCGGAAGAGGGGCGTGCCTTGCGGTTGCCGATCTTGGCGTTGGAGCTGACAGAGGCGTCCTGCAGGGCCTTGATGTCCGAGTTGATCGAGAGCAGCTCGTCCTGGAACGAGCTCAGCAGCGTCTCGAACGCCTCGAGGATCTTGTCGCACGACCCGATCTCGTTGTAGAGCTCCGCGAACCTCTCGGCCTCCTTCACGTCTGCCACGAGGAGGAGGAGAAGGGAGTGTGAGCAGCCCAGAGGGAGTCGCCTGTGCTGTGCAGCAGCAGCAGCAGCAGCAGATGCGCACACTCGGGGACCGACTCGTGCTCCACCTGGTCGAGCTCGGCCTCGACCTCCTTCATGTACTTGCCCAGGTCCGACACCTGCGAGAGGATCTGCTGCGCCATCTCGTCCTCGGACCCTGCGGGCGGAGGCGGAGCCCTGTGAGCGCCACAGCCCTGCCAGCCCCAGCGAGCAAAGACCCACAGCCACAGCCGCCCATCGCGCTGGCGTGCGGGGGTCGCCAGGGGACACCGCCAAGCCCGTGACCCCTAGCAACGCAGTCCTCTCCGAGAGGGAAGACCGGCAGGCCAGACGGGGCCAGGGCTGGCGCGACTGCTACGCGCAAGTAGCGCATCGNGGCAGGCCAGACGGGCCAGGGCTGGCGCGACTGCTACGCCGCAAGTAGCGCATCGGGTGGGCTGCCGGACAATAGAGCACTACTTCGCGCCCCCCCCCCGCGTCTGCGAGCGGGCAGCGGCGGGGGAGCAGCGACAGCGACGGCCCAGCGCCCAAGAGACACGCGCGCAGTGCGGGGACACAGCACCAGCAGCAGCAGCACAGCGCAGAGGAGGCACAGCAGCAGGGCCCGCAGATGCCGCGTGGCCACGCTCGCACGAGGCGCCTCGCAGACAGACGGGGGGGGGAGGGGAGGGGGGCAGGGCGAGCAGAGAGGGGCGGCAGAGGAGGTGCGGGACCGACGGGGGGGAGCGCACCGCTGAGGACGCAGTCAAAGTCCATGTCCACGTTGGTCATGTCGTACTTGCCCACGTCCTCTGCCAGGGCCGCCATGGGCGCCGCGTCCTCGTCCTCGTCCAACTGCGCCATCCGCCCGCAACTGGTCTCCACACACAACCCAGAAAAGATATCCCACACGCAGGGAATAAATATCCTCGGGTAGATCAACAGATCCGCGGATCTCCTGGGGCCCAGGAGATCTTCAGCATTCATTCCGTTGTCTAGAGCGCTCAGAGCAGGGTACTGTCCGATGGCCGAGCCCGTCGAGGAGCACAGCGCAGAGCCCGAGGTGGAGATGGAGCCCGAGGAGGCCGAGCACCAGCCCCAGGAGGAGGCGCCCCCGCACGACGAGGGCGAGGGGGCGGGGCCGGCGGCGGCCAAGCGCGTGCGCCGCAGCGACGCCAAGGAGGCCAAACGCGCTGAGAAGCGCAGGCAGCGGCACGTCCAGGCCGAGCGCGCGGTCGTGGGCGAGGGCGGCGTGCCCAGGGTGCTCGAGGAGCTGGTGGAGCGCGTCGACGCCAACCGCCTGCTGATACGCAGGGGCCTCGCCAAGGACATGCGCGTAGAGGCGATGCTCTACGCCAACGACCACCTCCTCCCCCAGATGGTGCCTGCCCCCTGCCCCCTGCCCCCGCGGAAATGCGTCCCCTCTGTGCATTTCTCCCCCGTGACGTAATTGTGACGTATCCCTTTTTCTCCGTTTGATTTCCGGTCCTCAGTTGAAAACGTCACGCGCCAGGAAAATATTGGCAATGTTGTCGCCCCCCCTCCCAGCGGTGTGCGGTATCTGTGCCAGCCGATCCGAGCTAGCATCGACGACTCGCCACCTTCCCTCTCTTCTGCGGGCTGTGTGTGTGTGCTCGAATCGTTTTTCGCATTGTTATTTTGTGTGCGTGTCAAGTGTCTCCGTCTCTGTCGCGCGCAGTCTCTCGATTGGCATTTGAGCGACGCGTCTCGGCTCAATTCAGCGTCTGGACGGCGCGAGGCGCGAGCGTATGTTCTTCACTCGGGATTGGCCTGGCCAGGCGGACATGACTGGCTGTGCAATCGATTGACTCTGTGTGCGCCCTCGCAGTATACAGAGTACACGCAGAACGCGTCGGGGTTCCTGCCGGCGCTGCAGCAGCTGGCCAACGTGGCGTCGATCCCCGGCATCGTGGGCCGCAGCATCGGCATGCCCGACGCGCACAGCGGCTACGGCTTCGCCATCGGCAACGTCGCGGCCGTCGACGCCGACGACCCGCACGCCGTCGTCTGCCCCGGAGGCGTCGGCTACGACATCAACTGCGGCGTGCGCCTGATCCGCACGGACCTTACGGCCGCCGACCTCGCCAAGCCCGCCGTCCGCGACAGGCTCGCCGACGAGCTGTTCAAGCGCATCCCCGTCGGCGTGGGCTCGCGGGGCGACGTGTCGGTCAGCAAGGCCGAGCTCGACGACCTGCTGCTGCGCGGGCTCGAGTGGGCCGTCGACAAGGGTCTCGCGTGGCCCGAGGACCTCGAGTGCTGCGAGGAGGGCGGGCGGCTGCCGCTGGCGGACCCGCACAAGGTCAGCCAGCGGGCCAAGGCGCGTGGCCTGTCGCAGATCGGCACGCTGGGCAGCGGCAACCACTACGTCGAGGTGCAGGCCGTCGACGAGATCTACGACGCAGAGGCCGCCGAGGCCATGGGCANCTCTCAGCCAGCTTTCAAAACGAAGAAATCCTTCTTAGGCTCGCCGTGTGGGCCTTGGTGGTCGACTGACCTCTTCCCAGAGCCCCTGCACGCCCGGCTGCTAGCCCTTGCAGACGACGAGCGGGCGCAGGCGGACGCAGAGCTTGGAGATGCCGGCGTCGTGGCAGGTCTGGACGACCTGCGAGACGTCCTTGTAGGCCTCGGCGGCCTCCTCTGCGACGAGGTTGGGCGTCGAGATCCTCAGCGTGACGCCCTTGTCCTTCATCGACCGCATGACCTCGGCCGACTTCATGTCGCGCAGCGCAGCGGACCTGCTCAGCGAGCGCCCCGCCCCGTGGCACGTGCTCCCGAACGTGTGCTCCATCGCGCCCTGCGTGCCCGTCAGCACGTAGCTCGCCGTGCCCATGCTGCCGCCGATGATGACGGGCTGCCCGACGGCCCTGTAGCGCTCGGGCACCAGCGGGTGGCCCGGGGCGAACGCCCTCGTGGCGCCCTTGCGGTGCACGAGCAGCCGCATCGTCTTGCCGTCGACAACGTGCTCCTCGACCTTGGCGATGTTGTGGCAGACGTCGTACACGAGCCGCGCGCCGAGCTCGCGGGGGCTGCGGCCGAAGACGGCCTCGAGGGCGTCGCGCACGAACTTGGTCATGACGCCGCGGTTCACAAACGCGAAGTTGGCCCCCGCCGACATGGCCGCGATGTAGTCCTTCCCGACCTGCGACTGCACCGACACTCCCGCCAGCTGCTTGTCGTTGGGGTTCTCCGTCCCCGCCTGCAATTGCCCTGCGCTTCAGATCCGGAACAACAAGTGCCCGGCCTCATTGCAAACTCGAGAAAAAACAAAGTCGGAGGCGCACGGTCTGCATCGTCTTGAGGGCGTCGGTGCAGATCTGGTGGCCCATGCCGCGGCTGCCGCTGTGGATCATGATGCAGATCCTGCCGACCTGGTTGATGCCCATGGCCTCTGCGGCCTCTGCTGGGATTTTGCTGAAGTCGTCGGTGCCGCAGGCCCATATCCGCTCTGCCATAGCGTCGTCGTAGTCTGTCTCCTGGTAAATGGCATCTATCGCCGTTATCGCGAAGCTGCGGAAGTCGACGGGTGTCTCGGTGGGAGCCGGGGGGGTACTGCCTGCACTCGGGGATGCGCTGGCGGTAGTCCCGGCCTGATGCAACAGGTGCCCGCAGTACATGCAAAATAATGAAAGAAGTACTGAGTGCCTTGCCAGCATGCGCCAGATACCATTAACTCAGAGCAAGATAACATTGATTTGATCTGCGAAAAGAAGAAGCAGGGGGGACGAGCAGGGCAGGGGGGCAGCTTGGCGAACCTGGTTAGTTCCTACACCCTGAAAGCCTGAAAACACACAGTCCCACGCCCCGCAGGCACAGCCCCGCACCCCGCACAGCCAGTACTTCCAGCCCTGTGGAAAGGTCATTGAAATCCCATCGGGCCCTTGTCGTCAGACAGCACGTTGTATAGAGTCTCGCGGATGGGGGATTTGCGAGAGAGTGATACTTTTTTTTGCTCTCCACGAGATTTTACTGGTCTCTTGAATTCCAATTGATTCTGCGATAAACCCGCTTATATTTAGAGCAATAATCATGGAGACTCCCTGCCCTTCTGCCACTCCGCACAGTGCCCTGCTTCTCGAGAGCAACGTCGCTCCCCACTTGACCGCACCTGCATTCTCGCCTGACCTGCCNTCTTCGTTTTGAAAGCTGGCTGAGAGAGCAGTGCATTTTCCTTCAGTGCTCCGAGGCATCAGCGGAGCCACTCGGGGATTTTGCTGAAGTCGTCGGTGCCGCAGGCCCATATCCGCTCTGCCATAGCATCGTCGTAGTCTGTCTCCTCCTGGTAAATGGCATCTATCGCCGTTATCGCGAAGCTGCGGAAGTCGACGGGTGTCTCGGTGGAAGCCGGGGGGGGTACTGCCTGCACTCGGGGATGCGCTGGCGGTAGTCAGGAGGACAGGAGTAATTAAGTCAAGGCGAGGCTCTGCGAAGTCATTCGCCATCCGGGTTAATTGTCTTGTGAGAATCTCTGCAGTATGAGTTGACCGTTTGCAGCCCTGCGTCTCCCCTTTCTTGTGAGTCAGGCTTGGCTAATGCACACTAAATCACAGAATGCATGTGTTGCTTTATTGGTGGTGCAGGCAGTCAGTGTAGGCGGAAGAGAAACATACATACTGTGGCTTACTGTATACCTTTTCTACCCTGGACTGAACACCAATGTTGTGAAGACAATTGAAAGGCGGGTCAGAGGATCTCCAGGAGGATTTCTGCTCCTGCGGGTTGGAGTTTTAATGAGGTGAGGCTTGTTATATTGTAACAGGTCGTGCTGCGTGACTTCAGGTCCGTGTTCTGACGTCGGCTAATCTGTCAGCATGCAAATAATGAAAGAAGTACTGAGTGCCTTGCCAGCATGCGCCAGATACCATTAACTCAGAGCACGATAACATTGATTTGATCTGCGAAAAGAAGAAGCAGGAGGGACGAGCAGGGCAGGGGGGCAGCTTGGCGAACCTGGTAAGTTCCTACACCCTGAAAGCCTGAAAACACACAGTCCCACGCCCCGCAGGCACAGCCCCGCACCCCGCACAGCCAGTACTTCCAGCCCTGTGGAAAGGTCATTGAACTCCCATCGGGCCCTTGTCGTCAGACAGCACGTTGTATAGAGTCTCGCGGATGGGGGATTTGCGAGAGAGTGATACTTTTTTTGCTCTCCACGAGATTTTACTGGTCTCTTGAATACCAATTGATTCTGCGATAAACCCGCTTATATTTAGAGCAATAATCATGGAGACTCCCTGCCCTTCTGCCACTCCGCACAGTGCCCTGCTTCTCGATAGCAACGTCGTTCCCCACTTGACCGCACCTGCATTCTCGCCTGACCTGCTCCGCCCTGCCGTCACCCCGTTCTCGCCCAGCCCCGCAAGCATCGCCACCCCCGGATCGCTCCTATCCATGGCAAGCTCGGACCCGCACAACCTCGTCGACTCCCCGCAGCTCGCGGCCCTGCGGATCCGAAACCCCTCGAAGAACCGCGAGGAGCCTTTGGACAACTCCGACACCGAGACCGAGCCCGAGGAGGTGCTCACGACGCCTCCTGTCCGCTCCAGCCCCCCGCAGCCTGCAACCGGCCCCCACGAGCACTCCACCGACGGCCCAGACCCGGATGCCGACCACCAGCAGGCGCGCATGGGGCCACTCAGGCCGCTGTGCATCGCGGAGGGATGCGGGAGGTTTGCGATGTTCGGGGAGAGCGGGGGCGCCGCTGAGTACTGCGTGCGCCACAGGACACCAGGCCACGACGTCCGCATCGTCAAGCCCTGCAGAGGGCGCAAGTGCTCCGTGTTCGGCTGCAAGACCCAGGCCAGCTTCGGGGAGCCCGGGGGGCAAATCATGTTCTGCAAGAAGCACAGCAAGAGGAACCACGTCAACCTGGCCTCCAAGCAGTGCGCAGAGCCAGGGTGCAAGAAGATCCCCACATTCGGACTGCCTGGGAGCCACGCGGTGTTCTGCGCCGCGCACAAGGCCGAGGGGTACGTGTACGTCCACCGCAAGCCCTGCCCGGCCCAGGGCTGCAAGAAGATGCCCTCGTTCGGGCCGCCGGGGTTGCCGCCTGTCTACTGCAAGGACCACAAGACCGAGGGCTGTGTGCTTTACACCAAGAAGATCTGCGTCCACGAGGGCTGCCGCGAGAAGCCGCGCTGGGGCCTGGAGGGGCGCCACGCCGTGTACTGCGACAAGCACAAGGGCCCCGAGCACGTGCTGGCGGCGCCGCCGAGGAAGAACAAGAGGTCGCGGTCCAGCAGCAGCTCGTCCTCTTCGTCCTCATCGAAGAAACACCACTCCAAGAGGCACAGGGCCTCGCGCAGGAGCGACTCGGACTCGTCCAGTGGGCACTGCTCCTCCGAGGACTCTGATATGTAATTTGAATGTATGGAACATCACGCATCTCTTGAGGTGCACAACAACGCCCTTGTTCCAAAGAATAGGGTGAATTCCCGTTGTGGTGGATCAGTTCGTCCTGGTCGTGCGTCGCGGTGTTGTAGTCCCAGCACCCGCGCGGGCAGATGCGGGCATCGAGGGTGCAGAGGGTAGGGGCAGTGGCAGCAGCGAGCGCTGAGACAAGGCCTGCCAGATTGTGCAGCATGATCTGTGCAACGAACAAGGGACCCTACCCTGAGGATGCAAGAATACTAGGAGTGCCTCTGCACCCAAGCGCCACGAGTTGCACCTGCCACACTACATGCTCAACGACAGCTCCTGTTGCCCCTCTGTGCCCGCTTCCTTGAGGAGCTGCGTAACGAGCTCTTCTGATTCGAAACCGACGGTGCGCCCCTGCCCGCCGAAACAGAGGTCGAGACTGTGAACGTCCGCTTCTGCCGTGGTGCAAGAGTCATGCCGATCAGCTTATGTCTGGTGTTCCTGTTACTCCCGTGGTGAAAGCTGGAACATGTGTGCCCGGAGAGCAAACCGGATTTTGTGCTTCGAGGCCCTTGAGGATGAGAGGTGCCTGTGCCCGTGTGGCCCGAGATCATGCACGCAACCCCGTACCGAGGGCAAAAGACGAACGGTAACCTCAGGCGGCAGCATGCTCCCTTCTGAGGGGCAAACGTCTGCGCTGCAAGCAGCCTTGTCGCCTCGTCACTGGCAGTCGCCTGTATCCGCAGAGTCGAAAGTTCTGCACAGGCTGGAAATCGGAAAGAGAATTCTTCAAGACAATCGGAAAAGAGGGATAGTGCGACGCACACGAGCTCCAGTTCCGCTGGCGTCCGGGCCTGCGTGGGCGAGAATGGGCGAGATGCAGGGTGATGATCTTCTCCTTTGTTCCGTGCCTATGGTGGAAGATAACAGATGTCACAAGAGGAAAGAGAATTACGATCTGTGCCCGACAGCGCAGTATTCTCCAAGATTATCCAGATATAGTTCGAGAAACTGCACACGCAGGAGCATCAATTGATGTGAACAAACAATTCAGTGTCCATCGCCACCTCTGCTCATGCTCAGCGTTGATGTGGTCACGACTGCCAAAGAGAGAAATCTGATGGCTCTCGAGTTGTCTTGCCCAACAAGCAGAAAGAGCATCCGAGTGACCTACCAGGACTTCACCCTCTTCTCTGGTATTCTACAATTGAATGCACGCAGTACTGCAGTGAGGTGTGCCCCGGAGCAGGTACTTGTGGTACAATCTCAGCTATGGGTGACAGTGCAGTGTGGGGGTGGCCATCTTCGTGGTTGTGCTGGCAGGCAGCGTGGGCCTCTCGGAGCTGCCGCCCTTCGTGACATCGCCCTTTCCAACGCGGCGGTTGATGACACGGTGGCAGACGCGCATGACGATGGCGGTGCAGGCGAAGTAGAAGACGATGGAGACTATGAGGGGCCATGACCCCGGCGTCAGCTTGGCCACCACCTCGAAGCAGACGTCGTGGCCCTGCAGGTCCTGCGAGAAGTAGCGGCGCAGCAGGCGGTTGATGCCGTCGCACTTGTCGCCCACCATGAACCCCGCGAACTGCCTGATCTCAAGCAGCGCCGCGGCCATCGACACCATGTACACATCGATGCATGCCCACGCATTGCACACCTCCACCGCCGTCATACCCCAGCGCTGCTGCCGCAGCGTCAGCGGCGCGCACCAGAGCCCCAGCATCGCCAGCATGTGCAGCACTGGTATCACCAGAGCTGTCAGCAGGTACACGACCAAGATCAGCACGGGCCCGAACGCCCACGGCTCGGGGCTGCTGCTGGGAACGCTGACCCCCACATCCACCAACGAGTACTCACGTGTGGCACTCGTGTTGAGCAGACGCTCGAGAGCCACACCGACCGCCCCACGGAACTCGAAGGCGATGCTGATTATGAAGGCGCCGGCGACAACCAGTGCGACAGTCACGAGCATCAGCGCGCTCACGGCAGCGCGGCCCCCCCAGGCCAGCAGAGGGCTGCGGCCCCGCATGAACTCGAACATAACGGCGCGGTGCGTGGGGGCGCCCGTCTCTGGGTCGAGACCTGCGCCGGAGGAGTCTGGGTCATCGAGGGCTGCCACGCGGTGGTGCATGTAGAGGACTACGTGGCTGGCAACGAGGCTGACGATGGTGGCGATGAGGAACGCCACGAATCCCCAGCAGGGGAGCACGTCTACGGCCACTGAGACTGGACTGGCGGTCGCCGTGGGGTCCCAGCGGTCGAAGGGCACGTAGAAGTGGAACGAGACGATCATTATGGTCATGACGTAGGCGTCGAGCAGCGACCATTTGCCCAGGGCGTCGAGGGCCACCAGCAGGCGCCCACGCCAGCGCCTATTAAGAGCCTGCGAGGGCGCGGCCCAGCAGGCAAGGGCCACTACGAGTTTGATGTAGGGCCAGACACCACTGAAGACGGCGATGAGGATCGAGAGCGGGTAGACCTTGGCCCTCCACATGTCGCGGATGCTGTCCACCAGCCCGAAGGAGAATAGCGCCGGCGTCTCCATCACGTGCGGTTCAGCACCCTCGCTCTGCCATGTCAGGTGCAGCACCACAGTGGCACCCACGCTCGTGTTGGAGCTCACGAACAGTGCAATGTCTAGCAGCAACACCAGCGGAATCACCGCACGCACCACAGCGTTTATACGCTGGTCGCACATGAGGCAGGGCTGGCCCTTCTCTCCACCTTCCATGAACTGCACAAATCGCTCCCGCAGCGTCGCCATCCTCTTCTGATCGGCGCTGAGGGAGTGTTGATCGATGGGCTTCTTGCCGGTGCGCCACGTGAGAACCGCGAGAAGTACAACGCAGACAGCGATCAGAGAAAAGCCTGCCAAAGAGCATATGATGAAGCTGAGAGCGGTGGAGCGTTGATTGATGCCAAAGTCACGACCGTCGTTGGCGGTGGTACAGGAAGAGTTGTTGGTCAGGAGGCTCGACACGAGGGGATTGACAAAGCCCAGAGCCTTGCGGACCAGGACGCCATTGAGGAACGCCGGCACCACGGGCTTGTACAGGCCTATAAGCGCGTCCGCAAGGTCACTGACCAGATGGTCGAGTTCGGCCTCGATGTCGCCACTCAGGGGCAGCAGCCGCGCGACGTCCAGCGATGAGTTCAGGAACAGGTAGTCAAGCGAGACACCGTGCACCACCGACAGCAGGCAGCGCCTGTCCATCAGCTGCTCGTGGTCCAGTCTGCGTGCATCCTCGGAGACCACAAGTGCCCTCATGTACGCCTCGAGCTTGTTGCTGTTGGACTCGATGTGGATTCCTCCGCTCTCGTAGAGCCACGAGGGTTCGAAGGTGCTGACGACAACGGAGGTCGAGGTGCCCGTGCTGACGTTGACAAAGAAGGAGGCGTCGATGGCCAGGTGGGCCATACCCGTGCGCGAGTGCAGTGTGTAGTTGTCGACGTCCTCTGGGAGCAGAATCTGCAGCTCGTCCCACGTCGCCAGACCCTGCAGCGTCAGGTCCGTCACCCCTGCAGCGATGCTCGTCGACAGACTTGCCAGCGACACCACACCCGAGAGCTTGTCCCTCATGTTGAACCCACTCCCCAGGAACGATCTGCCATTCGACACGTCATCAGTTACGTGTACCCCAGATAGTGGGAGAGAATAGCAGAAAACTGGTGGTCTCAACAGGATATAAAATTGTGCCAACGTCTCAGGAGGAAAAGAGAATTAATGGACGAAAGTTGCAGATCGTAAAACCGATAACCGACCCGGCGATTGTGTTGATGTCGCTGAGGCGGAGGATGCCGGTGCCGTTGGTGAGCCTGCCGACGACCCAGTTGACACCACGCGGGCCAACCAGCCTGTCGAGGATCCAGTCGACCGCGTCGACGACAGCATTGCGGTGCATGGAGCGCATGCCCGGAGGGGCAGCGGGCAGGGGTGCTCGGGGCACTGCCTGAAGGTACGGCCGCAGCGTCCCGCTGAAGCTGGCAAGCTCTGCTGACAGCGTCTGCTCCACCAGCGGCTGGAGAACCGAGTCGCAGAGAGAGTGGCCCAACTTTTTCTCCAGGACGTTTTTGAGTACATTGATGATCTCATCGAATATCCATTCGGCAATCTTGGAGCCTGTTCTGGTCACCTGATTGGTTGGGGCTCCTTGCATTAGTCATTTGTGACAATTAGGCGAGGGGTGGCTTAATTTGATTGCAGTGCCTTGAGGCGGGCTATGTTGATATCAATTGAGCAGGCATCAAGGGTAATGTGGTCGAGCAGGCCGTCATTGCTCGTGCCCAGCGTGATGGTGGCGTCTACCGATGACTGCGCGATGGACCCGTGGACATCGCCTTGGAAATGAGCGAGCAGCTTATAATCCTGGCACCAAAAGAGAATTTAGGACACGTTTAACGAAGTTTGCTGGGTTCAAACTACGCACAACGTGCAGGGCGATTGTGGCAGCCAGTCCTGTGGCCCTGAAGCGGAATGATGTTCTGGTGGGCCTTTCTGAGACCAGGCCGCCCAGGTTGAGCCCGTTGATGTGAAGGAGGGTTACTGTGGCGCCATATGTCTCGGGAATTTTGGGGACTATGATTTCGAGCTTGCTGATCCAGCAGTGCAGGTTGCAGTTGGCTTGTGCATCCACTGTCTGCCACAGGCAGGAATAGGTGGCGATGAAGAGGAGCAGCTTGACAGTAGAAGGCCTCATCGGGTTGTGAATGAGTCTAGCAGGGCAGGCACAGCAACAGGGGCAGTGTTACAGGACGGGGTTGTGGTTGGGTGTTGAACAGCTGTATCACTGCTTTATAATTACTGATAAAACCGTTGGGAGTTGTAGCTGAAGTGGGAAAACCGACACGGGGTACGGAACATGCACACAATCTAGCAGATGTAACATAGTTAAAGACTCCTAATTGAAGGTGAGGCAGTAGGCACTACTTGCACCAGGCGAGCATCTTCATTGGGCAGGGATGTTGCAAGGGCATTCTGAATAGGCTACATTCTATAGTGGCCTGCTCACTATTCAACGTGCTTTCACTGCTTCTGCGATCTACTATCCCCTGGAGGGTATCCAAAGGTTAAGAGTCCCGCCTGTATGATCATCTTATACTTGGCGTTTTTTAAGATTAGCACGATGCTGTGGGCGCACTGGAATGATTCTGATACTCTCATGCCCACCACAAGCCTCTTGCTCATTGACCAGTGTACACGATTGTCACCACCTTCGTGACAGCAAGACACTCTGAGGAAGGGCAGTCTTGTGGGCTGCCTCTGGGCCCTGCCTTGCTCATAGGCATCATAGCCATGACTTTTTGTGTCATGACTCTCTGGTGTATGAATTCTGATGGCAGTGGGACCAGGATACATATCCAGGGCCAAACAAGTGGGGATGGTGCCCTTGGGTGGGCCCTCACTGGGAAAAGAAGCATATTGCAAAGAATGTTACCTGCTCTTAAGGCTCAGCCTATCACTGGATGCATAACTGTCCAGACTCTGTCACCAGCCCTTCACCAGCCAAGAGGGTAATCAGCAATAAGAAGGACATACAGATCATTGTCAGGATTAAATCCAAGCCCTCACATTCGGCAGCCCTGCATAAGTCTCACACCTTCATGCATCACTCTCTACTTTAAGGACATCTGAATGATGCCCATACAAAATTACAGAACCCTTTGTTCAAGCCAGTCCAAATAATAGCCCATCAGAAAGATCAGCGAGATATTGCTCAAAAAAAGATCCTGGCAAAATGAAATCAACTTTTTGTAGGTCGCCCTAAGGGGTCCTCCTGGCTCTTTTGATTGGAAGAGGGCATGGTCTCTACAGATCAATTGAGCAAAAAGTACCCCCCCCCCTTCCATGAAGGCCAGGGCTGAGCTGATTCAGCCTTTGGAAGAAACTCAATGTATGGGAAGATTCTGTCCACAACTCAGCATCCAAACAGCAAGAGCAGGGGCTGGTTGAGGCAAACTGGTGTTGTCTCTCTTGACACCCTACCCAGTCTCTTCCAGCCCCCAGAGGTGCGTTTCTTGCCATTTCTTGTCTTGGGTGCTCCAGTGTTACTTACTTCAGCTGCACAGATGCCACAGCAGTCCAAGTGTGTGAAGCATCTTCAGAAGGCCAGAGAACGCAAAAGGCAGCGTGAAGAGATTCCGAGATCCCATTGTGAGGGGATTCTTGGATGTTGTGACCACTAGCACTTCGCCACTTTCTAATTTAAAAATAAGAAAGTATACATACCACATTTCACATCTTGACTAAAACACAAGTTTTCGACAACAAAATTCAAATTCCTGAACAGCGATGACATATTGTTGAATCGATGTAAAGACAAATCCAATTCCAAATTTTCGTATCATTCTGACAAGATCTTTTTCACAGGAATGGGGTGGTAGATAAAGAATGGCATTTCACAGACTGTGTTGCTCAGCATCTTACAGGGTACTGACCCTATGAAATGATCAGCCTCCTCCCCCCGGTGCATTGCTTCACCCAAGGTTGGTTTGGTTTGGGAATTCAGTCCCTGCATTAAGACAGCAGTGCTGGTTGTTATTCGTTCTTCTTGGAATCAGCAGCAGCGGTAGCAGAAGCAGGAGTAGGTCCAGCGGCCGGGGTCTTGGGCTCCTCCTCGATCTTGAACTTGAGCAGCTCGTGGAGCTCACCGCGCACAGCGGCAACGAGCAGCGACAGCAGCAGGCCCCACGGGACCAGGTAGAGCAGTGCGGGCTGGGCGTGCTTGTACACGTGCATGACGGCGACCGTGTTGACGAGGCCCGCGACGTAGGCCACGACACCGAACGCGAAGTTGGCGCGGCTCCTGCCGGGCCTCGACGCGTCGAACTTGAGCAGCAGGGCGACGAGGAACCCGGGGATGGCGATGTCGCCGAGCCCCAGCATCGAGAACTTCTGCCCCTCGTGCGCCAGCAGCGCCCCGAGGCCCAGCCCGCCTGTGCGGGGCCACATGATCTTGATGGGCGCGTCGAAGCCCCGGACGACGTCGACCATGACGTTGGTGCCGAAGACCCACCAGACGTCGTAGACAAAGAGCCCGCAGAGCAGTATGGCGGCGACGCCGTAGGACGGCAGCCCGATGAAGGAGATGGCCTCGACGGCCAGCGCCACGCCGATGACGTTGTTGGCCGCCCAGTGCCTCGTGGTGGCCCAGACCGCCGGGATAACCGACCCCAGCGCAGTGGAGACCACGTCTGCCGTGTCGAACTCGATCGTGATGGGCTCTGGGGAAAGAGGCGGGCAGGAGGGCAAACGTTGTGAGGCAAAAGTAGAGCGACAAGAACCACGCACTTGACCGCCCCCCAGTTGACTTGCAAAACAACGCAGACAACAGTGCCAGAATGAGTCTGTGGTGCGGCTCACAGGAGACCCCCCCACCGATGTCCGACGAGCTGTGTGGCGCTTTGATTCCATCCGTCCTCTTTAAAAAAACAGTCGGTGCACCCGGAATTGAAACCACCCACCCGCCAGCACCGAGCAGATGATTGAATCTGAATGATGTGATTCTCTTTCCCCAGCGACCCGACTTGAGAGCGCTCCATTTTCCAAACTCCCCCACCCAGCAAAAACAGAAAGAGGCAGGAGCACCCGGAGTTGAAACCACCCTCCCGAATTGAATCGAATTGAATCTGAACGATGTGATTCTCAGCCCACCAGCCCAACCAACCCGACGGCAATGAGAGCCCCAAACCCCCCGCCCCCTGTTGCGCACCGCCGCCGACGAAGGGGAGCCTGTGGACGAGGGGGACGGCGAGGCGGAAGGGGCGCGGGGCGCGGTGCGCGAGGAGGACAGCGGGGCGGAGGAGGCCGCCGAGGCAGAGCGACCCGATGGCGAGGAAGTAGAGGCTGAGCAGCGCGCTGATCCACTGCGGCTCCAGGTACTTGACGGCGAGGAAGAGCGCCACGAGGGCGCAGCTGGCGACGACGGGGAAGCGGGCGGCCTCGGAGCGCGTGATGAGCTGCGTGTCGCCGCTGGCAGCCGAGCGCAGCGACCGCCGCGAGCCCACCACCACGCACGCAGACGCCTGCGCGATCAGCGCCGCGTACGACACGAACAGGCTCGCTGAGTCCTCTGCCGCCATGGGGGTGTGCTCGGTGCTCCTGTGTGCGGTGCGCCGCGTGGCCTACTGGTCAGCAGTTCGGACTAAATATCCCACGACGTGGCTGATTTTCTTGTCCCCGCCGGAGATCTGCGAGGGGCAGGGCTGTTGACGTGGTGCCACTACCACGTATCCTTAGCGACAGGATCACTTTACTAGGAGGAATGCTGCTCACTGCAATCAGTCCGTTTCTCTCAGCCTCCCTGTGCTCTTCGAGCCTCACAGCACCACGTGCACAGTTTGTGGTTGCCATCCCCTCCTTATTGCGCCCATCACAACCAAGCCAGCTGCACTGCAAGCCATTTGCACCCACAGTGTTGCAACGGGTTCTTGATAGAGGTAATTGTGGAGTTAGTTGCCTATTGTTCCTTTGTCTGTTCTCTTGCGAACAGCACACTCGGTGACACGTGGGGGGGGGAGAGACTCGGCCAGACGCAGCGTAGCATTTACAGTTTGTACACGAGCGAACGGTATCGCATACGGCCTACGGGCGCACCGCGGGGGTGCGCCGTCACGGCATCGCTTTCCCAAAGTCCCACGGCATGCCGGGGCACCCGTCCCTCGGCAGCTGCTGCACGTAGTGAGCGTGCAGTGCCGGCGCCCCCGCGGCTGCGGCAAGCGACGCCGCTGCGGCCACGGGCTCGGGCCCGGGCACCGGCGTCCGGGGCGCGGGCGACGCGCAGTTGCCGCTGTGCTGGAGCGCTGGGCTGCGGCGCCTCTTGCGCTGCTGCGACGAGGCCCCGGCGGCCTCGTCAGAGTCGTCCTCGAAGCTGTCGGCGATGGCCTCGTCGCCCGAGGGGTCGTGCTGGGCGGCCCGCACGACGCGCCTGTGCGCCGCGCTGCTCGAGTGCGAGAAGGCGCCGGCGGCGATGGGGGCGTCGCGGTCGGTGGGCGCCGAGCAGTGCGGGGCGTCGCGGGCCGGGGGGAGGACCGTCTCGAGCAGGTGGAGCAGCGGGGGCCCCAGCGAGCCGTCCGAGGGGAAGGCGACGCGGAGGCGGACGATGAGCCGGCCGTAGGCCAGGGGCTTGCGGTGCAGCGGCATGCCCTCGCCGGCGACGACCAGCACGTCGTCGGGGCGCGTGACCTTGCCGGCGGGGCTGCGCAGCACCAGCGGCCTGCCGTCGAGGCGCGGCACGACCAGCGTGTAGCCGCACAGCGCCTCGCGCAGCGACAGCTCGCACGTCGTCACCAGGTCGTCGCCGCTGCGGCTGAAGCGCGCGTGCGGCGCCTGCTCGAGCACCAGCACGAGGTCGCCGGGCTGCGAGCCGGGCTTCTGGTCGCCCTGGTTCGAGTACGTGATGCGCTGCTCGTGCGCCATCCCGCGCTCCACCTTGACCTGAATGCAGTGCTCCGCCTTGACCGTCCGCGCCCCGTTGCACGCCGTGCAGCGGTACTGCGGCAGCGCCACCTCGCCGTCCCCCGAGCACAGCGTGCAGAACGCGCTCGCCCCGGGCGCCCCCGCGCACTGCGGGCAGCGCACCGTCGTCGTGCCCCCGAGCCCCGCGCACGCCGGGCACGGCACGTCGCGCCGCACGCCGAACCGCAGCGTCGCCCCGTTGTACATGTCCTCGAGCGACACGTGCAGCCTGTGCACCAGCGCGCTCGCCTTGTACGGCCTCGTCGCCTTGCCCGCGATCAGGTCCGCCACGTACTGTGGCAGGTACCCTCCCTGCTGCTGCTGCTGTTGCTGTGGCTGCTGTGGCATCTGCTGGGGCATCTGTTGCTGCTGCTGCTGCTGCTGCTGCTGCTGCGCCTGCTGCGGGGGCAGCGGGTTGCCCAGGGGCGGCGGGGACGCCGTCGCGGGCGGCGGCACGGGGACCGACATCGCGGGGGCGGCGGCAGAGGCCGAGGCGGCGACGGCGGCGGCGGCGGCCGCGGTGTGGGAGGCGCGCGAGTGGGCCTGCTGGGCCGTGCGCAGGTGCTCGACGCCGGCCTCGCCCGCCAGGTCGTAGACGCGCCGCATGTCCTCGTCGCTCAGCACCGTGTACGCGTTGTGTATCTCCTCAAACTGGCGTGTGGCCCTTGTCAGTCGTGTTCGTTTATTTTCTTTTTCGCTTTCCACGGTCGTTTCGCAAGTGTCCGGCAAAAAAAAGACCGGCGGTAAAAACGCGGTGGCAGACACGGCAACGTGGCAACCAAAGAGCAGGGCGCGCGTAACGGCTGCGCTGCGACGTGGCCGGACACAACAGAAGCCCCGCACGGGGCCCCAGTTGCCGCCGGTGCCGCCGGGAGCTGCGCCGGGCGCGGGGCCCGCAATCACATTTCCGCTCGCCCTCAACGCAAATTGCAAAAATTGGTTGCCAGCGCGGGGAGAGCGCCAACTGACTCATCGCCCGAAAAAGACGCTCGCTACTTCGCACTACCCACAGCCACCCACGCACACCCTATCGTGCCTACCCCCAGAGGTGCCCGCCCCCGCTTTGGGGGGGGAGGGAGCAGAAAGAAACGTGTTTGGAGAAACGCAACACACCGGCGACGACAAGAAGAAAAAGAGCCGTAGCACACACACCACAACCCTCCCCAGCGCACAACGCACGCCCAGGCCGCAGCCAGGCACAGGGTGTCGGCGTGGCGCTTGGCGAGCTGGCAGGGAGGGGGTGCCGCATATGGCCGAGCACGCGGCGGAAAGAAACGCTGGACGCGAGCGGACACCAACGGCAAACGCAAGCCAACGACCCGAGGGCGCCCAGAAATCAAGGCAGAAAAACCCCCGTCCTATTCCATTCGTGATCGCTCTGCCCCCCGTCTGCCCGACGGCCCGCCAGGCCAGTCGCACGCACACAGAGCGCGCCATCCAGCGTCCCCCGTGCAGGCGCAACGTCCTGCGCCCGCAGAGGAGGCGGCTGGGGGCGGACACAAACGCTGCACCGCCAAAAACCCCCGAGTTCTTAACTGGCCGCCCTCCCAGGACCACGCGGGCGGCCGGCTCGCCGCGGGATACCCCCTCCCTCCCCACCCTCACCCCCAAGGGCCGGTGGGCGTGTGGGGCGTGCCTTGGAGAGGGACTCGGCAGAGGGGTTCTTGTCGGGGTGGTACACTATCGCCAGCCGCTTGAACGCGTGCCGTATCTCGGCAAGCTGCGCGCAGCGGTTCACCCCCAGCAGCTCGTAGTAGCGCCCTGCTGCGCCCTGCGGCTGGGGCTGCTGCTGCTGCTGTTGTGTCTTTCCCATGGCTCGGTGTCTCTGTCTCTGAGTGTCGTGTGCGCGCGGTGGTGTCTTGCGGTGCCGCGTTCTGTGGGCGTCTCTCTCTCTGCTCGCACGGGGCAGGCGCGGGGTAGCGGGCCGCCAGTGGGTGGGTGCGCGCGCGCGGGGAGTGCGGGGGTGCTGAGTGGGGCGCGTGGAGTGCTCTGCGCACGCCTTTAATTCTCTGTGGTCTCTGTGGGGAAGAGGAAAGCGCAGAGAATGGTGCGCGCGTTGCCCGAGAAAACTGACCGATAACTGCGCGAGAACTCCATGAAATTTCGGAGATCCTTTTCCGTTTTTGGCAGAGCCTGGACCGCGGAGGAAAACCATCAGGCGCAAATGCTGCCCGCGGGTTCCGGTATTCGCCCGACTCCCTATCCCACGGACGGCAGTCTGAGAACGATCATGTGCGCTGCTGAAGCTGAAGAGGCGAGCACAACCCGGAGGGAAATCTGTTGGGTTTGTTCGGATAGAAAACTGCCAAACGAGTATCGCATACATTCTAGATCTCATTGAATCACCGATAAGGAGGCGCTCTGAACACGGGAATGAGACAGAGAGTGGCACTCTGCTGCAAGTCTGAGAATGCCAACACAGTTGTGAAACACATTCCCGGTGTCCTGCGACGCCACCCGTCACCAATCTCACCACGTCAGCCAACTGACGTGCTACCCCAGAGAGTGTTGTGAAAACAAAGCAAGCTGCGGACGGGACCAAGGACAGTTCGTATGGGAGTAGGCCCGGTGTTGTGCAGTCTCTTCAGAACGCTCTCTGGCGCTTGCGGCCTGTGTACTTGGAGTCTGGGCGCACGTCCTTGCCGATCTTGCGCTGGTACTCCTTCTTCTGCAGGATCCAGTCGCGCCCCTTGGTCTCCTGGTGCCTGCGCTTGCGCCCGCGCCCACCCTCGCGCTCCGACGTGAACTGCGCCGAGTGCTGCTCGCCGTCCTCCGTGCCCAGAGCCTTGGGCTCCTTGAAGTTCGGCGGCGCAGGCCCCGCGAACAGAGTGAGGTAGTACCTGAGGAGGAGGAACAGCAGCAGCAGCAGCAGCAGAGCACACGTGAGAACAGAGAGCAGCCGCACAAAAAGGACAGCAGTTTCGCACTTCTTGGCCTTGGTCGAGTTGGGGTAGTCGACGACGAGGCCGCCCGTGAAGCCGGCCCTCATGGCAGCCGCGGTGATCATCTCCATCTGCTGCGGCGTCTCTGGGTAGAGCTGCGTGCACGAGGCGCTCGTTGAGAAACTCGCCTCAATTGAATCCGAATCGAGAGAGAGAGAGAGAGATAGAGAGAGGCACCTGGAAGACGACGCGGGCCGAGCGCTTGAGGACGGCGAAGAGGGTCTCGAAGAAGGTGCGGAGCCTGCGGATGGGGTTGTGCTCGGCCTTGTCGGCGTTGCAGAGCCACTGCAGGGCGCTGATGCTGATGGCCCCGTCAAAGGTGCCCGGGCGGAAGGGCAGCCCCTGGCCCAGGTCCCGCAGGCAGACGTCGCCCTCGACCTCCCGCTGGCGCGCGATCCTCAGCATCGAGCTGCTGATGTCGAGGCCGACCCACTGGTGGCCCATCTCGCTGAGGATGTCGCCGCTGAGGCCCGAGCCGCAGCCCAGGTCCAGCAGCAGCAGCGGCGGCGAGTCCTCGGGCACGTTCAGCAGCTCCACCGCCCGCTCCGTCATCGTCGACTGGATCTCCATCATCCGCGAGCTCGAGGCGTCTGCAGTCGCCGCGCGTCGTCACTCCCCGTGCCGAGCAGCGAGCGCATTGCCAGCAGCAGCAGAAGAGATTCATTCGGGCGGAGAAGATTCAATTATTTCAGAGGGGGTGTGTGGTGTACATTTGTCCGCCATCTCCTCGTTGTAGAACTGGCGCGGGGGCGGGGGCGAGTGGTGAGTTCGCGAGTACGCGCGCGGCGGGGAGGGCGCGTACGATCTCAGGGGGCGCTGTGTGCTCTGGCCGCGACATCTTTCAAGCGCACGCGCGGGGCAGATTTTCTTGCCACTGATGCAGATACTGACGAAGATATTTTCTCCGGGCTTGAGGTCATCACGTGACGCAATCTTCTCTCCTGCATTCAAATCCCCACCCCCACGCTGCGGCGCACGAGGCAGCGTTTCCGGCGCCTGTGAAAGCGACACCACAACACACAGAGACGAGATGGTGCGACGGAAGCGCTTGATCAACGGCGCCGTGGACGACGAGGAGCGGCCGCCGTCTCCGCAGCCCGCGCCCTTTGACCCCGAGGCCCAGTACTCGTCCGACGACTGGGACTCGTCCGACAGCGACGCCCCGCTGGCCCCCGCCGCGCCGCGCCAGAACACCTTCAGGGCACGCAAATTGCCAATTGAATCGGCCAATTCGATCGGGAAAATGCTGACCTGCCTGCAACACGAACGCAACGCGCGCACAGTTCATCAAGCTCGCCGAGAGGATCGACAAGATCTCGGTGGACGTGTTCCGCACGGGCCAGGCGCCCGCAGAGGCGCCTGACGAGGGCGCGCGGACGTTCACGAACGAGGCGCTGGCCAAGTGGCGCGAGCTCAACCTGACGGGCCACTACGCGGCGGCCTCGGCGGAGCTCATCCCCATGGCGCGCTCGCTGCCGCTGCTGCTGCACAACGCCCAGAACTTCGCCGCGGCGCTGGCCAGGCACCTGCGCGTGCCGGGCTCGCTCGCCCTGAAGCCCCTGCTCGAGTCCGCCAATTCCCAGAATTACTGATGTCATCAGTCGCCGTGACCCTGACCGCCTGCCCGCCCGCCCAGTGTGCTCGCGCAGTTCGCGAGGGACCTGCAGGGCGACTTCTTCCCGCACTTCCGCGGGTTTGTGGAGCTGATCGCCAAGGAGCTGCTGGACGTGGCCCAGCCGGAGCTGATGGAGGACGCCTTCACGGCCGTCGCCTACATGTTCAAGCACCTGCAGCGCCAGCTCGTCGAGGGCTTCCTGGGCGTCTTCGAGTGGTACAAGGACCTCCTGGCCCACCGCCGCCCCTTTGTCCGGCGCTTCGCCAGCGAGAGCGCCTCGTTCCTGCTGCGCAGGGCCCCCAGGGCCAGCGTGCCCGCGCTGATGGCCGCCTTCGCGGCACACGTCGACTCGGCGCCCGAGGCCCGCGCGGAGGAGTTCGCGGAGGGCGTCGGCGCGCTGCTCTTCGAGGTCGTCAAGGGCGTCCGCGGCGCCTTCCACTCGCGCATGCCCGAGTTCCTCTCGGCGGCCCTTGCGCAGCTCGACGCCCACGACTCGGCCCCCTGTGAGAGCGCCCTCACCCTTCCCTCTCTCTGTCTCTGCGTCTCTCCGTGTGTGTGTGTGTGTCTCTCTCTCTCTCTCTCTCTCTCGACAGCGCTGACGGCTGCGCTGCGCAGACCCCGAGAGGAGGTTCCGGACCGTGTGGGAGATGGTGCGCCTGATGCAGAAGCACGTGCGCAGCGTCAAGTGCGCTTCTGTGTGGCCGGTGCTGCTCGCAGAGGCCAAGCGCGTGGCGGGCGAGCAGTCGCCCAGGCCCGTGCAGGCGGCGTTTGTGGCGGCGGTGGCCAACAGCTGGCTGGCCTACAGGAGCGGGTCCACCGTGCCCCAGGACGACGACTGCGTGCTCGAGATGGCTCTTGTGCTCTCGCGCCCCGCGCTGCTGCGCTGCGAGGGCTGCCCCGACGCCACGCGCGTCGCCGCGCTCGAGCTCGTGCGCCGCGTCGCGTGCATGCGCTACACGCTGCCGCCCGCGCCCGGGGCCTCCCAGAAGATGGCGAGGCTCTGCAGCGCGCCGTTCCAGCTGGCAGAGTGCCCGCGCGTCGTGCTCGGCATGTGCACCGAGGCCGCGTACGGCGACGCCGACGCGTTCAACACGCTGTTCAGGGGCGAGCTCGCCAAGTACATCGCGCAGGTAGGGCCCACGGCGACCAGCGAGGTCGCCTCGTTCCTCATCTCGGTCTACAGCCCGCCGCCCCCGGAGCCCGACCCCGCGGACCCCACGCCCGCCGTCGCCGAGCCCGCGGGAGTGCCCCCGCTGACGACGCTCGGCGCGGTGACGCCGGCGCTGCGCAAGGCCGTCGCGGGGTTCGCGGCGTCTCTGCGGTGGGACGGCGACCTCGCGGAGCTGTGGGGGTACCTCTGCGCGCTGTCGCTGCAGCCCAGGGACAAGCAGGCCGGCGTCGAGCTGCGCAAGCTGCTCGACGCCGCGATGGCGACGGTCAAGGACTGGCCCGAGGGCCCGCAGCCGTCGGTCATCGTGTCCGAGTGCTTCGCGACGCTCTCGCAGCTCTGCGCCCGCGAGGAGGCCGCCGCCCTCGTGCCGCACTGCGCGGCGCTCCTGCGTGCGAGGCCGTCTGATGCCCGCGTCCTCGAGACTGCTGGCAACTTCCTGCAGTCCCTCGGCGACAGGCGCCCCGACACCCTGTCGCTCTACGACGAGCTCTGCCCCGTCCTTCGCGAGAACCTGTGAGCCCCCTTTCTCAGTGTTGGCGGACTTGCTGTGAGTTGTTTGCGCTGACCGCCTGGAACGCGACACGTAGGCTGTCTCCGTCGAGGCCACTGCGCGCGAGGACGCTGAAGGTGTTGCGGTACCTCGCGTCGGAGCAGGAGCTCGAGATTCTGGACGCGTGCCTCAAGGTCGAGGAGTCGCCGCTGCAGCTCTCGACGATGGGCGACATCACGCTGGGCATCGAGTTTGTCGAGCGCCGTGTCCGCGCGGGGATGCTGCCCAAGCGCTGCGCCGTGTTCGCCGCGCACTTCCTGATGGGCGTCATGCACACGAAGCTCAGCCCCGTGTGGCCCGTCGCCCGCGTCGCCATGGAGTCGCTGGCCCGCGCGGACTTTAAGCAGTTCTGGGACGTCTTCTGGCCGCAGGTCCTCAAGTCCGAGCAGGCCATCAACGACGCCTCCCATGCAGCACGTGGCGACGGCGAGGAGGAGGAGAAGGAGGATGAGGACACCGCAGACCTCCCCACTCCCGAGAGCGACGCCGAGGCAGACGAGCCCCCGGCGAAGAAGCCCAAGACGGAAACAACCTCCCACAAGGATACCAGCGATAAGGCCAAGAACGACGACGACGAGGACATGCCAGACGCCGCGGCACAGGAGGAGGAGGAGGACGACGACGACGAGAAAGAGGAGGCGGCTCCGGGACCGAGCAGGGACACGTCGATCGAGGCCATGTTCCCGGCGAGGGCGGTGCCCATCAACGCGTTCGAGCCGCTGGGCGACCTCTTCGCTCGCGCGTGCGTGTCGGGCCGCGACGAGGCCTCGACCGACGCGGCGACGCTCAACACGGAGCTGTGGAAGGCCGTCGAGGCGCTGGCGGACCTGATCGAGTCGCAGCACTCGCGCGTAGTCGTGCCGATGTTCACCGACTTTGTCGACGCCAACCCCGAGGCGCTCTTCGGCCGCTGGAGCGAGGCCTCGCGCGCCGGCCGCGGGCGCAAGCTGACGTCGCGCGGGCGGCCCATCGCCGAGGCGCGCATCGGGCAGCGCGCGGCGTCGGCGCGGCTGATGAACTTCCTGCAGCTCTTCTCCAAGTTCAGCGCGCCGTCCAACGTCTGCCAGACGCGGCGCCTGCGCGAGATCTTTGTGGCGCTGCTCGAGAGCCGCGACGCCAAGCTGCAGGAGATGGCGTTCAGGTGCCTCGTGGCCTGGCGCGTGCCGGCGGCCGTGCACCTGCGCGAGCGCTTCGAGCGCCTGCTCTCGCCGCGCACGTTCCACGAGGAGCTCGGGCTCTTTGTCGTCTCGGACCCCGAGGTCGTCTCGCCCGCGCTGCTGCCCGAGGCCATGGAGCTGCTCTCGCACCTGCTCTACCCCGCGCTCTTCCGCTCGAGCCGCAACGCCACCAAGGGCACTCCCACGCAGACGCGCAGCACCGTGATGCAGTACTTCTCGTCGTTCGGGCCCGCGGGCGTCCCACGTGTGCTCGACCGCCTGCTGGCGCCGCTGCGCATGATGCTCGAGGACGCGGGCAAGGAGACGGCGCGCCCGCTGCTCAGCCAGCTGGGCCTCGTCGCCGCCGCCGTCGAGCCGCTGGCCCCGCACGCCGACACGGAGCAGCTCAGTCGCGTGCTCGACGCCGCCGCCGACTGCGCCGCGTGCCCGTTCTCGGACGTCAGGGCCGCCGCCGTCCGCCTGGCCACGCAGCTCGCGTCCGACGCGCCGCGCTGCTACACGCGCGAGGCCTCTGCGAAGCTCTTCGCCGCGCTGCGGCCCTACTACGCGCTGCTCGACGCCAAGAAGAACCCCAGCCCCCCTGCGCTCTTCGGCCTCATCGTCGAGGTCTGCGACCACACGGAGCTCGTCGCCGCGCTGCCGCGCACGGGCGTGCTCTCGGGCGTCCTGACGTACGTGTCGGCCGCCGTCAGCGCCAAGAACGTCGAGACGGCCTCGGAGGCGCTGGGCTGCTTCGAGGCCGTTGTTGCCGCGCGCGAGTCCGACGACCCCGAGGTCCGCGAGGCCGCCTCGGCGCTCGTCGTCGACTCGGCTGCGGCGCTGCTGGCCTCGGCGCGCGCCGTCGTCGGGGCCACGGGCCGCCGCAGGACCAGCACGCCGCTGGCGGACCTGCGCGCGCGGCTGCTGGCGGCGCTGGGCAGCGTCGGGACGGACCTCGCGACGTCGGGCAGGCCCGCCAAGGACCTCGCCGAGACGCTGCTGGCGTTTGTGCGCGGGCGGCACGAGAGCGAGGCCGAGGCCGACGAGGCCGTCCAGCGGCTTCTCGCGGCGATGGAGAGCCTCGCGCGCGGCGGGCAGCTCGACATGCGGCCGTTCGTGCCCAAGCTGACGTCGCTGTTCTCGGTCGTGCGCAGCTCGTCGTCGCGCGTGGCGCTCTGCGCGCTGCTGACGACGCTGGCCGAGACGGGCGTCGCGCCGTGGCTCGCGGACGTGGCGCCGCTGCTGGCGGGCATCAACGCCGTCGACAGCGCGCACAGCGTCGCGGGCGACGCCGACTACGACGCGCGGCAGGAGGCCTACCGCCGCATCGCCGAGGGCGGGGCCCTGCAGTCGCTCGTCGGCGCGGGGCAGTCGCTGGACCCCATCGTCAGCAACCTGCTCTTCTTCGCCGCCGACGCCGACCGCCTGACGCGCGACAACGCCGTCCACGCGCTCTGCCGCGTCGTGGCCTTTGTCGCCGAGCGCGCGCCCAAGCTGGCCCCGCAGCTGGTCTTCCGCTACGTCGTCGGCCACGCGTCGACGGCGCTGTTCCGGGGCGAGGACGGCGCCGAGGACTCGTGGTGCCGCGTCCTCGAGCAGGTCGGCACCAGCTTCCCCACGCAGTTCCCCGACATCGCGGCCCTCGCCGAGAGCTACGAGGCCGAGGTCCCCGGCCACGCCTGCGACGCCGCGGCGCCGCCCGAGAAGCGCGCGCGCACGGGCTCGCGCAGGCCGCGCATCGCGTTCCGCGAGAAGAACGCTGCGGGCGCGGACTCGGCGAAGCCCTCGGCGCAGGTCGAGCAGACCAACTTCTGGCGCGACTGGGCCGACCCCAACCTCGCCGTGCGCAGGCGCGCCACCGAGAGGTTCCGCGCGGTGGCCGCCGAGGGCCGGCTGACGAGCGCGGAGCGCGCCTCGAGGCTGTTCATTCCCGTCTTCCTGCGCGTGGCGCTCGTCGAGACCAACGACGAGGAGCAGCAGGCCACGCGCGACGCGGCGGCGGCCGCTGTGGGAGCCTGCCACCGCGCGCTGGGCTGGCTCGGCTACGTGGACTCGCTGACTCGCATGACCAAGATGGCCGTCAAGAAGGTGGCTCTGTTTTCCAGACCCAGGCGATTGACTCCGAGAACTAACGGGGGGTTTTTGCGTGGGCGCAGCCGGTGCTGGAGAACTCCGTCGTGAGGTGCATGTGCGAGGCGGTGGAGAACTTCCACTACGAGGTCGCGGAGGCGCCGTCAAACGAGCGCGAGGTCAAGGAGTCGATCGACGCTGCGCGCGGCGAGCCCGACGCCCCGCTGTGCATCACGTTCGACATCGGCACCGTCCTCGAGAAGCCCGCCCCTCCCTCGCTTAACGGTCCGCAGCCCCCGGCCATCTCCCGATGCCCTTTCGGGCACCGTTTTCCCTCTGGTTAGTGCGCTGATAATAGCCGCTATGTCGTGCAATTGCTCTCGGCAGAGGTGCGCGAGGAGAGCGACGATGAGGAGGAGGAGGAGGAAGAGGCGAAGAAGGGCGTCAAGAAGACGACCCGCAGCGGCAAGCGGAAGAAGACGGAGGGCGAGGACGAGGAGGAGCCCGCCGAGGACAAGGCAGCGGACGAGAACGCCGCCCTCGGCGACGAGGACGACGAAGAGGAGGACGAGGATGATGAGGACTTGGGGTCTGACCTCGACAACGAGGAGGAGGACGACGACGAGGGCCCCGAGGCGGTCAGGAGGGACATACTGACGAAGCTGATCCCGATGCTGCTCGAGAAGCTGCGGGCGCACCGCGAGGTCGAGCTGGGCAGCGGCCGCACGCAGCTGTCGCGCGCCGTCATCCGCCTGGTCTCGATCACGCCGGCGTCGCGCGCGACGGCGTTCATCACGTCGCAGCTGGTGACGCTGCTGTGCAACACGCTGATGGCCAAGGAGGAGCACGTGCGCGAGGAGGCCAAGATGGCGCTGATGGACGTCACCAAGACGATGGGCGCGCAGAGGTTCGGGCTCGTGCTGGGCGCCCTGCGCGCGGCGCTCAAGCAGGGGCGCCACCTGGACACGCTCGCGCACACGACGTGCCTGCTGCTCTCGGCCCTCGCCAACAACGGCTCCGAGATGCTCGCCACCGTCACCGCCGGCAGCGTCTGCGACGTCCTCGTCAGGTCCGCACCCCTTCCCCCTGCCTCCTTTCCATTGTCGTGCCTTGCTCTGCTGTTGCGTTAAGGGAAAGTGCTGCGGGCGTCCGTATGGCGTCCGCCCGTGGCACAAATCGATTGAATCGCTGCGGAAAGAGACATCCGAGCTCCGGGAGCCTTGGACACAACTGCGAGGGATGGGGCTTTGCCGCGCGGAGACCCCGAAAGCGACGCTATTCGCAGCGGCACACAACTGACCTCTCGTGCGCCCGACCCACCCCACCAGCGAGGCCACGCGGTCCATCACCAACTCGCGCTCCAACAACTCTCGCCCCGCCAATGTCTCGGCGGCGTTCGGCAACCTGGCGCGGCTGGTGTCGCTGGGGACGCCCGACGAGGCGTTTGGCGCCGTCGGTGCCGTGCTCTCGCCGCTGTCGGAGCTCGCGCGCGGCGCTGCCGTCGACGTCGAGATGACCAAGTGCATCTCGTCGCTGCTGCGCGCCTTCGCCGCCGGGATCCTCGAGAACGAGACGTGCACCGTCGAGAAGCTGCTGCCCCTGCTCTACCTCCTCGTCAACAACAACTCTGCCGCCTCGATCGGTTCGATTCCCACGGGCCTCTACCTTTCCTCCCTGCTGCGTTCGCCAACTGAAGCGCACGCGACCACCAGCGGTGCCGAAGCCCAAGAACAGCGACCTGGCGGCCAAGGGGGCTGCGGACAACCTGGCGAGGGGCGGGTCTGTGTGGATCGACGCGGAGAAGGCGAGGGAGGACGCCAAGAGGGAGGCCGAGAAGAAGTTCCTGATGCTGCCGCCCGTCAGCCCCTGCACGGCGTCGCTCAACACCAAGGGCGGCGTCGAGACTAACGCCCACCTCCTCGCCGAGTTTGGCCTCCGCATCCTGCAGGACCTCCTCAAGCAGAACAAGTGCGTCGTGCACGCTCACACTCCACCCGCCTCGTCTAGCGTGATTGGCGTCTGTGGTTCTTGAACGCGTTTTGCGTCGTGTTATCGTGTTTGCTTGCTGTGTTACGTTTTCCGGGTGTCGCACGCCCAATGCCGTGACTGACAGGTGCTTTACGGCACGCCTGTAGGGTTGACTGGAGCTCTGCGGTGCACCTGGGGATGGTCGACCCGCTGGTGGGTGTGCTGTGCTCGTGCCTCGACGACCCGCACATGGCCGTGCTCGCGGGCGCCTTTGTGTGCCTGTCGTCGCTGCTGCCGCGCTCGCTGCCCTCGCTGACGATCACCGAGACGGTCGCGTCTATCGTCGACAAGACCGTCGCCGTCATCCGCAAGATGTCGCGCAGCCGCGGCCCCGTGCTGCGCGCCGCTTTCCGCCTGGTGGCCTCTGTGATGACCAAGAACCGCGCCAAGTACAGCGTCCCCAAGGAGACGCTGTCGCTGCTGGTGGGCCTCATCGCCGGCGACGTCGACCAGCTCGAGAAGGAGGCGGCCACGTTCGCGCTGCTCAGGGCCGTCGTGGAGAGCAAGGTCGTGGCGCCCGAGGTCTACGACCTCATGGAGAAGGCCCAGATTCTCATCGTCCGCAGCCCCGACGAGGCCATCCGCGCGCACTGCTCCGAGCTCATGCTGCTCTTCATCGTCAAGTACCCCATGAGCTCCAAGCGCCGCAACCAGCACATCACCTTCTTCGTCCGCTCCTCTCCTCCCCCAGCAGCGCACGCGCACACGCGGGTCTCACAGAGGCCCCCGCAGGTCAAGAACCTGAGCTACGAGCACGCCGAGGGCAGGATGGCGTCGCTCGAGGTGCTGCACCAGATGATAGCCTCGCTGCCCGCCGGCGAGATCTTCCCCAGGGCTCAGCTCATGTTCCTCTCGCTGACGGCGATGCTGCTCAACGACGACAGCAAGTGCGGCCCTTTCTGCGTCAGCGGTTTTTGCCGCGGTTTCTTGCTGCCAGTTTTCGTTTCTTTCGTGTGCGGCTGCGGTCTGACCCATAATGGCGGCACAGGGACGCGAGAGGGATGGCTGGTGTTGTCATCAAGGAGTTGATAGGCGTGTGCGACGAGCAGCACTTCAATATGCTCTACGCACTGACGCTCAACTGGTTTGAGCAGGTGCAACGCTGCTCCCAATGTTCTCTTAGGATGATAACCGATCGCTGGGAATGAATTCACAGTGATTAATCTTACAAGCATATGTCTGAATTGAGAACACACAAAACCTTGCTCTGGTTTTGTTTAATTGTTCCTTTACTTTAAAACACCAACCCCTCCCCTCAAACATAATCTCACAGCACAATTTCAATTCCTCCTCACGTCTTTCAGTTCCAATTAATTTGTATTTACACTCCACTCTTTTTTCAATTGAATATTTCTATTCTTTCTCTCTTGGTACTCACCCGCCTACCGCACATTTACAGGAGAAGACGGAGCTGCTGAGGGCGGCGCTGCAGTCGGTGGGGTTCTTCGCCGAGGCCAGCGCGCAGCGCATGCGCAAGCACGTGGAGGAGACGCTGCCGCACCTGCAGCGCGTGATCGACCGCATGGCGGCCACGTGGGAGTCGTCGTACTTCTGCCTCGTCGCGCTCGAGAAGCTCGCGCAGGCCTGCGCCGACCTGCCGGCCCCCTCGCCGGTGCACGCGTTCCTCGAGTCGCGCCTCGGGCACTGGAGCGCGCTGCTCTCGCACTCGCACGCGTGGGTCCGCGCGGCCGCCGCCCGCGTCGTCTGCGCGCTGCTGCAGTCGCCCAAGTCGCACGAGCGCGTCGACGCGGCCGAGCTGGCCAACGCGTGCTCGCGCCTCTGCGGCAACGTGGCGTCGGTGCCCAACAACGCGGCGGCCTCTGCGCAGCACTACCTGCGCGCGCTGGTGCTCAGCGCCCGCGTGTTCGACGCGCTGCCCGAGGCGCCGCTGCCGACGGCGTTCAGCAGCGACACGGGGCTGCGCACGGCGCCCGCGAGCGTCAGGACGGCGCTCGAGTGGCTCTGCTGGCGCGTCGGCGTCGCCGCCGAGCTCGCCGAGTCGAGCATGGGGCGCCAGGCCGCGCTCAAGTGGACCGCCGCCGTCGCGGCCGCGGGGCTGCTCAGGTCGCAGCTGCTCATCGAGCTGGCGCTGACGCCCTCGCTGCGGCTGCTGGCCGCGCCCAAGCGCAAGAAGGACGAGACCGAGGGCGTCTCGCGGGCCGAGCGCGAGCTGGCGGAGGAGGTCGTGCGGATGATCCGCCAGCACGCAGAGGCCAGCGACTACCTCGAGGCGCAGAAGCGCGTGGCGTCTGCCGAGGCCAAGGCCCGCGAGGCCCGCAGGAGGGCCGACGCCATCGACGCCATCGCCAGGCCGCAGGAGCTCTGGAAGCGCAAGCAGGCCGAGGCCGCCAAGCGCACCGCCACCAGGGCGCCGGCGCGCGGGCGGTTCTCTGCCGGCGGCCGCGGGGGCCGCGGAGGGCGCGGAGGCTTCGGCAGGGGAGGGGCAGCGCCGCAGGCGAGGATCGGGCTGTCGCCGATCAACCTGAGGGAGATGCGCAAGGCCAAGAAGATCGACAGGCTCAGACACCGCTACTTCTGAGCCCCTCGGTCCAGCAAGCACACAAATCAAACGATACGCTACATTCGATTACCGCAAGAGGACGTTGACAGTAGTCGAAGATTAGTCCAGGAACAATCAGCACATCTACTTCAGCTGCTTTAGTGTGAATTCAACGAAAATGGCGTGAGTTAAGCACCGACTTCGTATTCTGAGAGCAACTGACACACCTAGTCAGCGTCTTCACCTGTTTTGCTCAGTTCGGTTGTATTGCAAGCGTCTTCCCGTGCGGGTGCTGGGTCTTAGATTCCGCGACCCACGACTACGACGAACTCTTCCACCACAATGAGAATTCAACGGAGCAAGTGTGGTGTACCTCAAGAGATGTGCGACGTGTCCTCTACCGTCAAATTACATGTCAGAGTCCTCGGAGTAGCTGTGCCTGCTGGACGAGCCCGAGTCGCTCCTGCGCTAGGCCCTATGCCTCTTGTCGGGGTGTTTCTTCGAAGGGGATGATGCGGATGAAGAAGAAGAAGAGGACGAGCTGCTGGACCTCGTCCTCTTGTTCTTCCTCGGCGGCGCCGCCAGCACGTGCTCGGGGCCCTTGTGCATGTCGCAGTACACGGTGCGGCGTCCCTCCAGGCCCCAGCGCGGCTTCTCGCGGCAGCCCTTGTGGACGCAGGCCTTCTTGGTGTAAAGCACACAGCCCTCGGTCATGTGGTCCTTGCAGTAGACAGGCGGCAACCCCGGCGGCCCGAACGAGGGAGGGCATCTTCTTTCATCAGTTCAAATATACCTATGGCCCTCGTCGACACCCGTCACATCGCGGCCTTGCGGATCTGAAGACCCTCAAAGTAACTCAACCTGACCCCGTGAGTTGTCTGGTACCAACTCATTCAGACACAAAGAAGTAAACCCCTCTATGTGAGCACTCCACGACGTGGGTTGTTCATGCTGAAGGACTTTTCTGGGGGGGGGGGCGAGTGAGTTAACCTAAGAGGTGCAAGAGCTTGCCGACCCCTAAGCCAGGTGCTGACTTGCGCGTGCTCTGCCCGGAGCTCCTGCAGCCTCGCGGTGGCCTCGTTGAGGGCGACCCTGTTGCCGTCAAAGTCCCTCAGCAGGTCCATTGCGCCCACGAGCCCGTTGGACTTCTGCAGCTGCACGTTGGCTGCCCGCAGCGCGTCCCTGTCGATCTTGGACGACGCGAGGGCGTCGTGCATCTGGACGACGGCGCGCTCGGCACCCACGAGCTCCTGCTTGAGCCGCTCGTTCTCGACCTGGACAGACGACATCTTCTCCTTGGCGTGCGTCGTGACCTGTATCGGTGCTATCGATCTTCTTCTGCAGCTTCGCCAGCTCCTCGTTTCTCTCCTCGAGGCGCGCGGGTTTCAGTCAGGTGAGGACGGACTTCGAGTTTTCTGAGCCGTGTGGGGTGCCAGGGCGAACACCATCGACAAGTTCCTCTTCGTGACGCGACAGCAGTCGAATAATCGTCGGTAACAACCAGCGCTCAACATCTCACTTGTTTTCGCAAAAGTAATTGTGTGTTCGCGCGAATTTCCTGAGAAATCGGAGAGCAACTGACATCGAGTAAGGGCGCCTTGCTCCTGTGTTGTTCAGTTGGTTAGCTGCTTTGTAAGCATGGGGTACGAGCGCTGTTGCCATGCGAGAACAGGACCAGAGCCCGAGGCAGAGGCCCTCGACGATGGGTGGCTGTGCGGACTGCCGGGGCTGCTGGTGGGGGAGTGTGTGCTGCAGTGGCTTGGACCCCGCGACGCCCTGAGCCTCAGTGCCACCTGCCGCTCTGCCAGGCGCGCTGTGCTTCACGGCGCTGCGGCGTGGTCGTCGCACGTGCCCGCCCTCGTGCAGCCCGCCCGCTCGCAGTGCATGCCGGCCCCGCTGCCCCTCTGCCGCGTCCACTTCAGCCGCCCCTCCGACAGCACTGGCCCCGCTGTCCCCGAGCTCACCGGTGCTGCTGTGCTCCGCGTGCTGCGGTCGCTGCTGCCTGGGGCGCTGCGGAGTGTGACGTTCGAGGTGGGGACAGTCCTCCGGGCCGATGTGCTGGAGCAGCTGGCAGCACTGGGGGCCCCGATCGAGGAGTTGCGCTTCACCATAGGTGAGTGCTGCCGCTCCTCTTTCGCGGACGAGCTCAATGCTGCCCAGCGCCTCTTTGCTGCCACTGCCCCCACCCTCCGCATTCTCGATGTACGCCTCTGCCCGCATCCGTGCCGGGGCTTCGATGCCTCGACACACGACCTCAACGAGTTAATCCACTACCACGGGAACCTCGACGAGTTATTCCACCACCACGGGGGAGATTGCACATGCGACATGGTTGTATCTGACCGCGTACTGCAAGGTCTCGGGGAGGGCTACGCGCGGATGGCGATAGAGAAGCCCCCACGGGCTGTGCCTCTGCGCAGTGTGCTTCTGGACAACATAGGCTCGAGGAGCGTGATGGAGCTAATGGATAGTGTTCCTGGGCGAGTGCTTCCCGAGCTGCAGGTGCTCTCCCTCCTCAACTGCTGTGGTTCCAGGGGAACGGTCCATCCAGAAATCCCGTCATTCTTCCCCATGCTGCGGTGCACCAGCTTAGACGGTCCTGAACTCACTGATATAGAACGCTGTTTTCCTGCACCCGAGGCTCTGACCGTGACATTATGGAATTTGGAAACCATCAATCTCCTTCAAACTCCGCACACCTTCAGAGGCGTAAGGGACCTGTGCATTCATGGGTCTGGCTTAGAGATGCCGGGCACTTTTCTTCAGAGTCTCGCCGAGAGGTTCCCTGACGTGAGGAAGATCCATATTTGCTGGAATGGCAGCGATTCCGAGTCCCTGAGTATGGCGAGGGCGATCAAGAAGTTTCCGCTGCTGAGCGAGCTGCTGTGGTCAGGGGCACCGCCCTGCGTGTGGGGAGAGTTTGCAGAGTACAAGAGGCTCAAATCAGCGAGTCTGGGTCTGGGTCGCCTGTGGATGACCGCAGTGCCAGGTCTGCTGCAGAACGTCGAGGCCCTCAAACTCTCTCTGTATAGCAACGACGACGTTCATGAGGCGTTCTCTGGGGTTATCGGAGTCAGCGCAGCCCTCAAACGCCTCAAACTCAGGAGGAACATGAGCCACTCCAGATTGACATCGAAAATGCAGAATCTCTGCATCAGTCTGCTGCGCCAGAGCACAGGGCTGGTGAACGCAAGGATCGAGGTCAACATTCTGGGCGGTGCAGAGCTCTCTTCGTTGTTTTCAGGCGCGGGAGGTGTTCCCCAGAACTGCCACATGACGCTGAAGATCACTGACGGGTGTGCGGACTTGATAGGTCGGAGAAAAGAGCAGCCAGTCATGTCCGCGGAGGATATTGAAGCCAACAGGCCCCTGGTATCAAGAGCCAACGAACTGTGTGGGACGTGCAGGACACTTGAGAAGGTGGTGCATATGTGCTGTGGATATCTGCGCACTGTCTGGTTCCTGGCGGTAGAGGAACCTCTGGAGGAGCAGGTCGTTGCAGCAGGGGCTGTCATCAGCACTCTGGAGAAGAGTGCCATCGTAATCCACACAGAATCCGCAGCACTTGGTGTGTGCCTTCGTGAGCATTTCCCGTGTAGGCCTGTTGTGTGGGACCTCCCGAACCTCTCTCGACCTGGTGAGCCACCCACAGTGCTGTAGACAAATAAATAAAGACGTGCCCGTGATTCACGATTTGGTTCTGGATAATCTGCGATTGCGCAGTCCTCACGTTTGAGATTTGCGACGAGTGGTTGACATAGGCGATTGGTACATCAGCACACAGTGAGCTCTACTGACCTCAACAGGCTGCGGCCTGTAAAATCACCACAACAGTTTCAGTAAATCTTTGGAGCAATTGAATCTCGCACACGAAAGAGGGCTAATGGCACCCTTCGGATTGAGTGGCGTCGCTCTGCTTCGGCCCCATCAGCTTCGTCACAGAGAGGGTTGAGAGGGAAACCCGTTAGAGGTGGAGAAGAGGACATAGGAGGACGGAAGAGAGCTAAGACCAACACGAGCGTTTGCCTATTCAGATGGGGAGCGGGGGGTACTCGACAGCAATCACGTGCACTGGGAGCGAGAACGACACGTCGCCGCTCTCCACGCCGAACCGGAACGACAGCAGCCACCTCAGCGACACTGCGAGCCCCCGGTGCCCACCCCGTCAGCAGCGAGACACAGACAGCGGAGAGGGAGCAGGCGGACCCTCGGGGGCGGCGAACTCGTGGCACGCCTCGATGGGCAGCGGAATCTCGAAGGGGACGACGTCGGCGCAGCAGACCAGGCGCTGGGCCTCGCCCACGATGCGCGGCGTGGGCCTCCTGACGCGCGGGTGGTACGCGTACTCCTCGTCCAGCGTCTCCTCGGCCTCGAGGCACATCCACATCTGCGCACGACGGCCCGGCTCAGGCTCGGAGCCCCCACCTGAGGCCCACAGGATTCTGGCGAGAGAAGCCCCCGCTGCGCACCGAGTTGCAGAGGACGTGCGAGCCCGAGTAGTCGCAGACGCCCGTGACGATGTCCCCGGGCCTGAAGACGGCCCGGCGCATCGCGACGCGCACGAGGTGCTCGCTGCCCGCGGTCACGTTGACGCACACTGGGCAGAGGGCGGCGTTAGCAGGGGGCAGAGGCGTGGGGCGCTACTCGCCTGGGTGCAGCAGCTTCTCGTAGACGGGGAGCACCGGGGCGAAGGGCCCGGACTCGCCTTTGGGGGACCTCGGCGAGAGCGACGGGGCGACGTCGTCGGGCCCCTCGAGGAGAGCAGCACCGAAGTCGCACTTCTGCGCCAGCGTGTGGTCCACCTTCGCCGTGACTGCGCAGCGGCGTCAGAGGGCGGGGGTGAGGAGCTGCCCGTGCGGCGGTTACGGGGAGGGGAGGGAGCACGCACCCGCGCAGGGCGAGATGACCCGGAGGGTGGCCCTGCCCGACGCGACGACCTTGTCGGCGACCGTGGCCACGACCACCACGCTGTACACGTACCTGATCACCACGCCCCTGAACGACGGCGGCAGCCCCGTCGGCAGCGTCACAGCGAAGCAGTCTGCCCAGCCAGAGTGGGTGGGGTGCGCAGGTCAGCCCTGCAAGCATCTCCGAGACCCCACAATAGTGCAAAGCCTCACTGTCCCCTCCCAGTTGCGACGGGCTGTAACACCTGTCCCCCCTCTGCTCCAAAGTGAGCAAAAACCGTCATGGAGCCAAAGTCGTCACCGGAAATCCGCTACGTCAGTGATCAGAAACGACACGGCCCCCTCCCCGTTCGTCATCGCTTGACGCTGCAGCTCCCCCCGCTCCCCCCGCTCCCCGGGGGAGGAGTGGAGTAGACAGGCCGCACAGGGGTTCTGGGAGAGGGCGTGGGCGTCCTTGTCGCTGGCGATGGCCGTCGGAGGCGACGCGAAGAGCACGCGGTCGTTGGGCCCCGGCGCGGCCAGCAGCGGCACCGCCGGCTCCACCGCAGGCAGCCTCACCCACTTGGGGTCCGCGTTCACTGAGGAGCGACGGCCCGTCAGCACTGCTCTCGCAGAGAGGGTAGAAACCGACGGAAAACCGTCGCCAGAGGCGGCGAGAGGCGCACCGGTGCCGCGGAGCTGGAAGGCGAGCGAGAGGCCCTTGGCGGCGCCGCTGTGCCAGCGCAGCGCAGCGGTGCAGACGACGCGGTCGCCCGGGACGTGCCCCGTGCCCTGGACGACGACGGTGATGCGGCCCTGCGACATCGCGTGTGCGGGGAGGGCAAGTGGGCGGGAGCGCGCGGAGCACAGTATCCAGAGATACGAGCGCCCCACGGCGGGGGATTTTCGAATCCTGTGACGAATCATCGAAGGGAGATTTTTCGAGTTCACCGTTTATGGCCATTCGCCCGCCGATTCCAGATCGTATCATAGGAGAAGCAAGCCGAGGGACAGCTTTTTCAGGGATGCTGTTCACAATCGAGGTGTTCACAAGCGTGGCGCAGCCTTGCCAACAGGCCTGAATGCAGGCAAAGGGGGACCTGCGACATCCCCTTCTGATGTGGCACTGCTGATGTGGAAATGACGCCACCAACAGCTCACGAATGACCTCCCCAGGGCTGAATCCTGGGGTCCTCGAGCATGCTCCCTTGTCGTCATCTCTCAATCGGGGAGTGCTCCGCCTTCACACCATTCAGGAGACCGCCTCACCGCCAGTGTACACTGAAGCCAGGACTGCATTCATTGTTTGACAGCGAGGTGCGTGTGCTGTTCGTAACGCTCGCGCCCCGGGTGGTTGCTGCGCGTGGTGCATCCTCAGACAGCGCTGCTGACGCACCGAGCGCCCCGCAGGAGACAGAGGCAGGGCGCAGAGACCGCGGAGCAGCTCCCCTCCTCTCACGCCTCCCTCACCTCGCGCACATCACGTTGTGGTCTGGCGGCCTCGACGCCGTGTACCTCCTCCACGCCTCGCGCAGTGCCGCCGCGATCGCGTCGGGTGCTGCACAGCAGTCAGCACCAGCAGAGAGGGAGGGAGGGGCGTGGGGGTGTGGGGGCCAGCCCGGCCGACGCACAGCGCGGAATGGAGCTCAGAGGGGGCAGGGGCTCGTTGAGCGGCATCGGCCTGCCGGCCATCGTGGCCACCTCGGCAAAGACGACGGCCTTGGCGCTGTAGTTGTCGAGCGCGTCGGCGCAGAGCCCCGCGCTCTCGAAGACGCGCCTCCACTCGTTCGAGAGCCCCGCGGGGGCCACGGGCGGCCGCACGATCGGCCCCACGAACCCCGCCATGTGCGGGCGCGGCGGCTGCGGCATCGGGGGCGCGCCCATCAGCGGCGGCGGGTGCGGCTGCGGCTGCGGGGGCATCGGGTACTGCGGCTCAATCGCAGGATAGCCCTACAGAGAGAAACGGTTGGAAATCAGTTGATATGCATGATACGCAAAAATATCACGCGGCAATTTCCCAGGACGCTGACGTGGGACACGTCAACAGCTCGGAAATTCGCGAGAGGGGGGAGGGGGAGAATCAAGGGAGGGGGGTACCAGGCGGCGGTGGACGCAGTTGGAGCAGAGGTCGTAGCGGCAGAACGTGCAGTGGCGCGAGGCGCCCTGCAGGGGCCCCGCGCGGCACTGGTCGCAGTAGTAGCCGGGGTTGTAGTCGTGCGTCTCCCCCACGCGCTTCTCGTGCGTCGTGCTGAGCAGCGCGTGGCCGCTGCCGCACATCAGTTTGTTCTGCGCGGGTCAGCCCAGTCAGGGATTCCGGATAGGGGGAATTGGATATTGTGGATTTTACGGGCGGTCAGGGATTCCGCTATCTATTTGCTGCCCTTGCCGGATTGGGCAGGCCGATCCGAATCGCGAAACTGAATTTCCTGACGGCGGCGGCGGAGAAACAGGCAAACGGCGGAGCGGGAGGGGAGGCCCCCCCGGAAGGAACGAGCGCACGCGGGCGACGTTGGCGCAGGAGTAGCACAGGTCGTACTCGCACGAGGGGCAGTGGGCGACGGCGACGTCGCTGGCGGCGTACTCTGCGTGGCAGACGTCGCACTGGAAGCCCGACGCGTAGACGCCGCCGTACTGCTCGCGCATGCTGCCCAGCGTCGTCGCCTGCAGCTCGTGGCCCCGGGGGCACGGCACCTGCGAGGGGGAGAGGGCGGGGCACGGGTGAGAGGCGTGGCGCGCTGTGGCCTGTGGCGCCCGCACGTTGGCAGTCATTTGATGGCTCGGGTGTCTTTTGTGGGCCGTTATGAACCGGGGGGTTGATATTATTCCGGTGTGATAACATGGTGAATCTGGCACATACGAAATATCGGCCGCTCTTCCAGACGCCGGCAGGAGGAGCGCAAGAAGAGGGAGGCCGAGGAGGCTGAGCTGCCGCGGTCTACGTAGACTGCGCCTGCGGGGTCAGGCAGAGCACAGGTCCCGAGACCTCGAAGGAGGGCCTAGAAAATGCCGTATTCCGGTCAAGGCGCAGGCAGAGGGTCTTGTCAAAACAAATCGCTTGGCGCGCTCCGGTTGGCGCCAAACACCGCCTGCGCACCCGCTCGCCCAATCACCAAGCCAGCCGCACCCGCGCCCACGCACCCCATGTAACCGCACGCCACCCACGGGCACTTCTGTGTTGAGTTCGCTGGCGGAGCGGGCGGCCTGGGCAGCTCACAACAGGCAGTCTCGCCGTAGACGGGCAGGAAAACCCATGCCTGCTGGATCCAGGCGGAACCGCGAAAAAACCATGAAAAACCCATCAATGGGCGAAGGACGTGCGCATGACGTCATCAATATTATCACTGTTGCCGTACTGGATGATTGGCAGGCCTTCCTGGTGTCAGTCTTCTTCACCTTCTGGTTCTTCTCCTTGTGACGGTACTCAGTGTAGAGTGTGCTCACAGCCGATGTGATACTCTTGCCTGAAAGAAAGCAAGTTAGTCCCGTTACTTGATGAGATCACTGATACAAAGGCATGGACAATCGGATTTTAGGATTTGCACAAAAGACGAGGTCCTCCTCACTCTCCTCGGGTAGCATCTTGTTCATCACAACTGCAACCATTTTCTGGTTCTTCCTACAAAGAACGTTAAGCTCCTCAGTCTGCACAGAGCTGAAATCAACTGTGAGTGAAAATCAACAGGGGCAGGGGAAAATGCACCTGAGAACTGCTTCGATGGCATTGTTGAAGGCGTGCACCAGCTTTGGACTGTCTGCCGCATTGTGGAGAAGATAGCTACAAACAGGTGAGTCCTTGCTGAGCCCCTCTGTAGGTAGTATTTTTTGTTCTTATAGATTGTGAAAAAAAAGTGCAGGGGTGGGGAAATGAGAACGGGGCGTGTTGTGTGAAAAAGGAGAAGAAGAAGATGAAGAGAAGAGGGATAACCACAGCAGGAGCCTTTCTGCCATTAGTTACAGTAATAACAGCATGCTGTTCAATGACATTATACTTTTAGTCATCACTGCATTATATGTGCTGAAGCACTAAATTAGTGCATGTAGCACTACGTTTTCAGCACAAATTCTAGCACTGAATTAGTGCTAATTTAGCACTAGTTCATTCTTGCACATCATATGCTACATGCATGCTATGTGCATATTGCACATCATTTGTATGTAGCGATACATGTGTATGTAGTGCATGCATCACTACATACGATTAATGTGCAATATGTGCATTAATCGTGAAAACACATCAATTGATATTATTTAATGCACTAAATGTGCATGATGCACATTTAGCGATTAAATCATTATAAATCACAATTTAATGAATTAAACCAAAACAAAATTCTGCCAATTTGTTCAAAATCTTTTATTGTTTTTTTGCTGCATCAGCAGTACTGTGCTGCTTAAGCAGCACAGTGCGGTGCCTCTTCTGCTGTGCAGAGAGGTGCCGCACATCATCAAGCCCCATGCTCTTCAGGGTTGTGACGTCCTCCCAGTCAATGTCATTGTTCTGCTGCTGCTTCTCCTGCTCAGAAGCCTCAGGGGCCCCATCCTGCACAAACTCAGGTTAAACTAAAGAAGAGAGCAGTAAAGGAGCAGGAGGGGAAAGGAGGAGGAGGAACATATCTCAATAGAAGCAGTCATCTTGGCTGCTGCTTCCTGGTGGCGTGCTGCAACCCTGGCAGCAGCACGTTGGTGCTGCACAGGGTTGCTGATCAGGTTGATAGCACAGAGAGGAGAGACCTCCTCCCTGTGCCTTTTAGCCGGCTTGGCCTTCGCGTTCTTCAAAGCCTCAGCCACCAGCTGCTGAAAAAGTGTTAGAAATATTGTATTTTGCTGCGTGAAGCACTTCCACAATGGCGGCAACCACATCAATTACGTCATGTGCTGCATGCACATAAAACACATTTTGTGCTTGTATATCATTTATTCAGTTGTTACATACGCATTCAGCACATACATTGCTACATATGCTGCACTTGCTAAAAGCCCAGCCAACCAACTTGCCAAAAACCCAGCCAACCAACATGGTCAAGTCCCAGGACAACCCCATCATTGCTGCAAAGTAGCCAGGCAGCAGCGTCTCCTGCACAAGCTGCACAAGTCCATTGCCAAAGCACGCTGGGGGTACCCTGTCCAATTCCTGGAACGGGTATTTCAGCGTTATGGAGGGCCTGACACCTCCTTCAAGAAGCTGGGAGACCTGCTGGACCTGCTGCTATACTTCAAACGCTATGGAGTGCTTGCCTCTGAGACGTCCCTGGAGGCTCCCGACCCAAGCAACTTTCGGTACATGATGGCTTGATGCTGGCTCTACCTGGCAGAGCATGTCAACGAGATGGAGGTAAGGCCCACTTAAAAATCATCACACAACACACTTTTTTCATCTGAATGAAATCAGTATCAATTCACCATTAAATCAATTGATAATTTCAGGGCACGCATGTACCCGTGTGTTAATTTATTGTAAAAATTTAAAACGTGCATTTATCAATTCAATTGCTTATTATAAATGCATCAACCTGATAACTAATTTTCGAAAATTTTCACAGAGTGTCTGGAATGCCCGGACTTCTGAGGCCAACAGGCTTCCACCACCCTGGTCTCGTACGATCCACGGGTCTGTGGATGTCAAGGCCATTGACATCTCACGGCCCAGCAAGAAGCAGGACAAGTTCTACAACGGCAAGTACAAGGGTCACGTGGTGAAGATCCAGGTGGTGGTCAACAACCAGGGCATCCCCATGGACGTTCAAGGGTTGTACGAGGGGGTTCGCCATGACCTGAAGATCTGGCAGAGCTCAGCTCCAGGCATGGAACTGCAAGGGACACGGCTGCTGGCAGACAATGCCTATGTCAGTGTCCCAAGCAGTGAGCTGCTGACCCCCTTCAAGCACGCCTCTCTGTTTGACTCCATCAATGGAAGGCGAAGGAAAACTGCACTCAAGTACACCAGGTTCGAACGCCAGTGGAACCGAGTTCACAGGCGCTGGAGAAGCAGGGTAGAGCACTACCTGGGCTTCATGTCCCGATTCAACATCGTGGGCAAGAAGTTCAAGGGGAAGAAGGTGATGAGCAATGACCTGCTGAGGTCAGCCATCACAATCATCACGAACCTAGATGCCTGGTACCTTAGTGAGAACCCCCTGCACCGTATTCCCAGGGAGGCCTGGTTTCCCAGACCACCCCAGTGAAAAAGCCAAAACAGAGGTTTGACTTGGAAAAAAAGACAGAGCTCAGCAATGATAGGAACAGACGGAATTGCACTGCAGAAGAAGAACTACAACAAGGTGGCATTGCAGGAACTAGCCACAGGTACTCTATTAAGGTAATGACACTATACTGCCATGCTGTGAGTGTGAAGTCCCAAAACATGCTGGTTTGAGCCTTTTTTGGCCATCAGCAGACTGAGAGGCAGAGATGACTCTATCTCTTGGCCCAGTTCCTGGATCTGTCCGGCCCATTCTGGCTGTGCAATAGGTACACACACTCATGAGACCTTGTGGGGAGCACACTGAGAGACTAGAAGAACATCACCAAAGTCACACACAGATTAACAACAATAAGAGGGTGCTGCTGTGCAGTGCATCCTGATGTCTGAGTGCGTGATGAGACACATGCAGTATGGAGAAGGTCGAACATTTGCAGAAGCAGCCATGAGTGCAAAAATGTTGCCCATGGAAGACCAGTGTCTCGATCTCAGTGGCACTTCCAGTGCCCACCCTCTGTGTGTGTGGGCAACAGTTGTGCTTGAGGACACTGCCAACAGCATGCACAGTTGTGCTGTGGCAAAAAACTATATGGATGATGTAATCAGCTGTCGCATCTGCCCTGCCAAGCGACAGCCAGTCACAAGGCATTGTAGCATACTGGCAGAACCTCTGCTTCACATCAAGCGTTCCAAATCCTACTGGCACTGAAAGTTGCCACTCACACCCACACAAAGTAAGAGAGGAAAAGAATGAGAGCTCTCTCAGAAAATTCCAACTCTTCTTTTATCGGATGACGAAAAGTATGAGAAAAGGGTCTTTCTGGCTTTACAGAGGAAAGTAAGGGGGAGAAAAATGAGAGCTGTGGCTTGCTCTAACTCTGAGGGGACAACCAACTGAAGTGAGTGTGGTGAATTATGAGAGCTCCTCTCTGCTCTTAAAACTCTTTTTGAACCGTTTCACAGTAATCATTTCGCTTGTGTTTCGCAGGTGCGGGGGTGCGGGATAGTAAAAGTGAGGCATCACGAAGAACCACAGCAGATTTCTGAGAGGGTCATTTTCCTGAAACAAAGCCGATAAGTGGGATGAAGTTCAGTGTTGAGCTGGTCCTAGCTGTGCTTCTCGCACACGTACGAGCCCTTGACTCCAGTACGCCGCTCCACAGGAGAGGGCATGCCGCGGGTCCGATTCTCTCACACCCTGCAGATGGGGGGTGGAAAGACCCGCTCAGCCTGTGCATACACGCGGGAGACGGTACTGGAAAGGTGCTGTGGTGCACGGGGGACGCGTTCCCCACACATAACGATACTGTTGACACCATCATACGAGGAATAATATCTGCGTATGTTATTGGACGGTGGATCGCAAAAGACGTGTTCTCACACGCCTCGGCAGTGATGAGGTGCACAGGGGGTTCTCTGGGTGGCGGGGAAGGACGCCGAACGGACCAAATGTGGTCACCGTGTACATCACCCAAAGCGATGCAGTGCCGCCATCCACCGCTACAGAGTTGTGGATTAGCAGCAAAACGGTGTCAGACACGATGTTGTGGCGAGAGTATGCAGCTGGGATCTGGAGCGACGGAGCCACTGACACTGCGATGCTCCTGGTCATTAAGCGAGCCCTCTGGGACATATTCGCTCTCACAGTTGACTCCATTGTGCACCCCGATGCCACACAGACTAGAGCTGCAGGAGAGTGCTCAGGTACTGCCTCTCTGCTGGAACGAACACGTCTCACAAATCAATTGTGCATGCAGAGAAACACCTCTCTAAGCGGTGGGTGATGGCCCACGATTGCGGACACCCGGAAATGTGCCGTGCTCCTGGTATGAACGACTCAGGTACCCGGGACGCATGGGCACCGAGTTGTCTGAAAATCCGAAGAACGGATTTTTTTGGTGCAGCTGAGGACGTCCCATATCCATCAATTGTGTCAGAGATGCAGCCCCCGCCATTCGAGCATCAAGATCGCCATGCACTGTTCAGTAAGTGTTGTATGACAGTTCAATGCTGATTCACCATCTGCACACAGATTCGCTTCCAATATCGCATACATTTGCAATTCTTGCTGATGGAAATGCAGCGAGTGGTGCAGCTGGGATTGGGGTTGACACTGCCTATGCTCTGTTTTGGTCGGCGATGAACCAGTGCCACAGGAACACCACGTTTTTCACGTAGGCTTCCCTTTTGTACACACGTAAGTCTGATATGTCTGATCATCAGTATGTCCAATGACCTGAGGACATCATGCCTGCGTCTCATAGGCTCGACAGCTCGGGGTCATAATGGGGACAACAATGTGACCATCACTGCAGGCGTCTGCAGGTCGTTGGAAAGGGCTCTGCATACAACAGGGATGGATGTGCCCCTTCCTGCACAACTGGGCCCGGCATCTCAATTCAGATGTAATGGAAAGAAATTTCATGACATGCCTCTGTACACTGGTGAAAACGAGCACGATTTGATTTCCTTCGAGGTCTTCTTTGGGGATTTCCTCAATGCGAATATAACAGTAACTCAGAACGCCACAAGTACTTCCTGTGCCATTCGTGATCCCTTAACACTCTTGTCATCTCTCAGTAGATCAATGGTGGTCATAGCATATGTCCCAGATGAGATCGGTCGCAATAGTGTGCAGGGCAATGCTACTGTCCAGGTGTCAATTACCGGGGGATCAACTACATCAGCAAATGCCTACTTCCTGCCATTGCCAGAAGTTACTAATGTGTCAATTGCTGGAAGGGACCCAAATGGCGACTATGTGATCAAGCTGATGGGTAACTTTGATACACACTTCGAGAGTTCAGAGGGATCAGAGCACATTATCATTGTACCCGATACGGACCATGTTGAGATCAAGATGACGAGATTTAGCAACCCCAGAGAGCTGATCCTGCATGTCCACGTTCCTTTGACCCCTGACTTTGTTCTGGTTTCACTCTCTCAGCATGGAGGTCACTACTGGAATGGTCCTTACGATGTCTACATTCCGTCTGATCAGAGACCGCAGCATAAGAAATCCAGGTGGTGGGTCATCCTGCTCAAGTGTCTGGCCAGTGTGCTGGGCGGTGTAGTCCTCTATGCCTTCCTCTCCAAAGCCATTCAGTGGGTAAAGAAGTGGACACATAAGAATCACCAGGAGAGCGTCTTGGTGACCAATGAGGGGTCTGGCCTCGTCGACCATATGATCTAGAAGATATAAAAAAATGCAACGCCACTCGGCTGAGCTCGCACACACACGTAACCCCGCGTGGCACAAAAGCACGCTGCCCCAACACTGTCCGTGCAATTTAAAGGCCACTGTACGTTGTTTATCTACTTGAGACCTGGGCGGTGCATAGAGGGGCCCACGGGCCTCGAGGTACGAGCACGCAGTCTCGTACAGGTTCGACGACCACCGGATCGGGTTGGTAGCCTCACCCACTCTTATCCTACACGAGAGCTTCGCGTTGACCGCGTCTACGTCGACCTCGTCCCTTCGCACGCGCAGCAAGTACGTCAGGCTGCCATTGGGGCTCCTCCTGAACGGGTACGGCAGCGAGAAATCTCCCTCAGGCGCCGCCTTGTCCTGCTGCTCGCCGATGTCTGCCCCGTGCGCAAACTGTAGCGCGCAAACAACCTCGTGGACTCCCTCAGCGCGGCCTGCCACACCGTTTCCTTGTCGGGCACGCTCAAATTCCCCCGGTGAAGCTCAGCTGCGGGGCGTGGAGGACAGGGTCAGCTGGGGGGCCACTGGGGCGGCAGGAAGGAAGCGGGCGGCCTGACCTGACTGGGGCCCCTTGACTGGCGCTCGAGGCCGAGCAGCACGTCGACGGTACCGAGGCAGTCCTTGGCCTGCATGTACAGCACAATGCATGCCCGCGACCGTGAAGAAGAATGTGTCGCCTCTGCCTGGCAGCTCCCTGTCGTGCGCGCGCGATGGCCCAGCCAGTAACCACTTGCTCCTGAGCTCCGGCTGCGCTCGTCAACGTACCTGGGTGGCAGCGATCGTAAGTCTCCCGAGTGCGCGTCGTGGCCTGCGGAGAGCGTGCGCCGCAGCCAGATAACTTCGTGACACTTCAGTCGCCCTGGGAGAGGTGCGGGACGAGGCGGGCGCTCCAGGTCATCGGGGGGAGAACGCGCGCTGCTGCTGGGCAGTGTCGAGGGCACAGTGGACGAGGCAGCTGGGCACGTTCTGGCTCGGGCGTGCGTGTACTGGCAGTCGAGCTCTGCCACGTGCTCCTCCGAGCTCAGCAGCACCACTGCGCTCAGCTTCGACAGCCACCTCGCACTGCAGCTCATATCCGCCTGCAGCACACCCCCCTCATCCAAATACCGCTGCGATTCTGAAACAAAAAGACGTCACGATCCAATTGATTGCGGGACAGAACCCAACAAAATATCAATTATAGCCACTTGATAACCGACATCTTGATGGCCACGGTGCTCCAGCCATTACCCGGAGATGCAGTGGAGAAGAACCAGGAGGGTCAACCCAATTTTTTGAAGAGGTTGACCCCACACAAATCGAGTTTATGGGTTCATAAGATTGCCAGATGATGATGATTGGCTGAAGAGATGTGCTTCTTCACTCACGGAGTTTGATTCAAATTCCAAGAAACAACAACCCCATCATCACATTTTCGACCCAGTTCAGTGATGAATTTGTTGAGAACATGTTCTCCAAGACCTGGTTCATGCAGCTGTTTCACTTCCTTCACATCATTTAACAATGTGCTGGTCATGAAGCTATACAGTAAGAAACGATATCAGCAACATGTTCAGACTGGTCTCAACAGCAGTTGTTATGAAGCTGCTGGCCAAGCTCAGCACTATGGAGCGTGCATGTTGTGTAGATGGACAACTTCTATGACTCGTTTGCTAATGCAGGTGGAAGGAACAAAGTCGTGCCATCCTGACTACAGTGTGCTTCAAAACCACACCAAGAAAGTCACTGTTACACACAGAATGGCCCAGGGATTATGGAGATCCCGTGCACAATGGCTGTTGTGCTGCTCTATAACGTATACAAGAGCATCATTTACTGCTGAAATATGAAGAAGGCTGAGGCAAAGTTCACTAGGCTCAGAAGATGATCGGTTTGCCAGTTTGCCCAATTGTCATGGATGATGTTAAAGAACAATGCATGAACCCAGTGGCACAGAATGAACTCAAAACTGCAGGTTATGCCATTATGGAGGTTCAGGGCCACCATGTGCTCCAACATATTGCGTCCCATGGCGAGGATTTTTTTTTTACACTTGTGGCGAAAATCTGAAGGAACAAGTGTGTCTTTGTTGAGTCTGGTATGTGGTGAGGCGGCCACTTTGGGCTATTGGTGGTGTGGTGTAGTGTTGCCCAGCACAGGCCCTTGTGCTCGGCCTGTGGGGGAAGAGTACAATGTGTGTGCGTTATGGAAAACAACAGACTGTGGGGGACTTACAGGAGGCGGTTGTGGAGACCAAATGCAAACCAGGCCAGGGCGTCCTGCTGGTCTGCACCATCACGAAAGGGGGTCGTGAGTGCCACGAAAAGGCACTTGACATGGGCAAAAACGGTCTCCACATGGCCCCTGTGGTTCTTGATTGCCTTGTTGTACGCACGGCACTCCGCTGTCAGCACGGCAGCACCGCGTGCCACTGCACCACGCCCCCTCTTTGCAGGCTTGAAGTAGTTCGAGAGCCACTTGGGGTGAGCGATGTGGTCACATGGCCAGCCGTAGTGCCCATCCGCCATGACAACATCGTTGTGCATGTTTGCCTCCCACCAGTCGCGTGTCATCTTGATGAACTCCCCATCGTAGTACTTGGGTGAGTATCCACCCCAGACACGCTCAACATGTCCACAACCCGAAACGAGGACCTGATAGCGCTGTTCAGGGCCGTTTAGTTTGTAACTCCATGCCGAATCTCAGCGCAAACTAAAAATAGGGGGGCCGAAGTGAGAAGATGTGTTCATGGCGAAGGAATTTAGGCCAACCGCGTGGACACCAGTGAGTAGAAAGTCCACTGAGTCGGCCCACGCTGTCGTTCCCTGGACTGGTGCTGGGAAGTTGATGGTCTCGACCTTGACTTGGCACTGCTCGAATGTCTGGAGAGTGATGTGGCTTTTGCCCCACTCTGCAAGGACGTCACGGATCTTGTGCCACATTGTGACTGAGCGTCTTTGGGTCAAGAGGCATCCAGTTCACGATCTGGTCATGGAGCTCCTTGTATGCCAAGTTGTACTTATCTTTGTAAATGGCCACATAAACGCTCTTGCAGATGAAGCTGCAGGGCGGATTCTCAGCCCAGAGGTGCAGCTTCTTGCTGTGGACGTAGGCCACGATCTCCTCAAGGACATCACGGGTGATAAAGCACTTAAGCACCCTCCAGATGCCCGGGGCACTCAATGGCTCGGCCATTTTTAGTTTTCGCCACGATTGCAAACAAAATCTTCGCCACGGAACGCATTGGTCAAGGCATATGTCTTTGCAGCCAAACGTACCATTTTACCAGTATCATTGAAAAAACTAAGTATGAAAAAAAAGTCGTTTTAAAACGACATTTTGAAAATGGAAAAACTGAGAATGTCGATTTAAAACGACATTATATTTGAACTAAATTGAACAGCAGAAAAATCATTGTTTTTGATTACAATTTTGTTAAAATTGCAATGTTACCAGTGATTTGTGTGTGTGGTGGAATGTATGAAACTGAATTAAGAACATCGTTAAAACAGTACCATGAAGAGAAATACCTGAAGAATAC
>CACRSC010000075.1:0-40924 GCA_902651635.1 Mastigamoeba balamuthi | reverse complement strand
GGCTGAGCTTTGTCCTCCTGTTCATTCAACATCAGAGGAACCCAGGGAGAAAGATGCCAATTTTTCTTTGTTCCTTCTTTGTTCCTTTTAACAATTCAACATAGAGCATGTCAGCTACACAGGTGCAGGCTCCCATGAAACCACTTGAGTGCAACAAGAGCCAGAAAGAAGAAAACAGTCAAGTCTGAGAAAGAAGAGGAAGCAGACCAGGCACCGAACAAGGCACTCTCTCCTGTCTCCAAGAAGAGAAAGACAAAATAGAGTTACAGTTTCATTCTCAGTCTTACTTAAATCTGGTTCACTCTGTTCAGAGTTATTGAAACATGTTCTTTCATTGGTTTTGTGTTTCCTTATCGTTTTTCTTATGACTTCTTTTGGATTTCATTCTTCAATCGCCGGCGATTAAGCAATATATGACTAAGCAATTTATTTTGGTTCTTTCTTTCTTGAATGTTGTCAACTTGAAACTGCTCAGTCCGTTTTTCCCTTCTTCTTTTTGGTGCTTTTCTTTTTTATCCTACAGGTTTACATTTCCCATCTCTTTTTCATTACTTTTTGCTGTTTTCTGATTTTTCCTTTTTCAAATTTTTGACAGTTTTTAAAATTCGTTTTAACCTCTGTTACAATAGGAAATCTCCCGAGTAGCCATCGCACACACCATCGCTGCACAGAAGGCCATAGAGAATATCTGCGGGTTCTGCGCGCCAGTCCGAGACCCCATATAGAGAGGTGCGCTCGTTTATGTGCCAGATTCATCAATTATCCACGAGGTCCGGCCTCACCTGCAACCTGGCTGCCTTGTCCTAGAAATCGTGGATTCTTGTTTCCTTTCCATAGACGTCATTAAAGCCAGACAGGACCTGCCGGAATCCGTATGGCAGGTCAAGAAAGGAAGAGTCGTATCATTAACACGATTATTGATTCTCGTGATGGAGGAAAGTGATTCCCATTGTAAAGCGAATCTTGGCTGCTCAGGTTACAACAATCCTCCAGTGCAGCCCATCTGCGCGCTTGCACCCCTGGCCAGTTCCCATGTGCAGCACAGTTTGGTTGGTGATGTGCGTGAAGAAGTGCGTTGTCTCGACGCCGTCCTTCTTCTGCTGGTAGTCAACCGCGTGGGCTACCGCCGTGAGATACCCCTTGCCCCTGTGCTGCTCCAGGGTGAACCCCATTCCCACTTCCTCTGTCTCGTACCTGCGCCTCTGCGGTGAGACATGTCTGCCCTCCTGCCCCTACCCTCCCCATTTGTATGTTAAGGCCCTGAGCACCTCACGAGCCACGACGCGAGCTCGCCAGAGCTGGTCTCGACACCGAACCCGCCCTGCCTCGCGATCTGCGTCACGATGTACTCCCTGCACATGCCCCCTCCCCTTCCCCAGTGCTTGTTCACGACATCCGCGTCGTCCACCGTCAGCTTCCTCACGCGTGCTCCGTCGGTCAGTGCCTCGGGGGGCTGCGCCTCGTCCTCGAGAGACCTGGCGGGTCGTGCAGCTGAAAGATGAGAAAATGCCGAGATGGAAGGGTGAATGTATGACATGGCTTGCCTGTAGAACAGGTACGTCGGGGTTCCCTCGGGCCGAGGATCGGGGGTACCAGGCCACGCGCGCAGAATGGCGTCGACGTAGTCCTCGCGGACGTAGAAGAGGACTGTGCCCCTGGGCAGCGCTCGGGCAGCGGCGTCGATGTTGTCGGTGGCGACGAGGAAGGACTCGAGCTTCCCTCCGTTTTCGTTGGTGTTGGCGTTGTTCTTATCCCTACGCTGGATCTGCGCGGTATGCCAGGGCATTTATGAGGCTCGCGGCATCGCTGAACGACCCGGAAGATGTGCTGCTTGCAATTGTATGGTGTGGCAGAGTGATCGAGGTGATAAAAGAGGGCGTGTGGGATGCAGTCGTACAGTGGCCACAACGAATGATGGATTGCTGGGGTTGTCCGTGATAAGAGACGTCACGGCCTTGTTGCGCAGCGAGTAGAGGATGGGCAACGACTCCGGGAACGTGTCGATGAGCAGGCGGAGCACCGGAGGGGTCAGCGTGGGAGGGATCTCCATGTGAACAACCAAGAGACCTTTGTCAGCGCGGAACAAGGAAAACAACGAACTGCACTGCGACACCGACAGGTGGGAGTTTGCATAGAATGTATGGAACGTTACAACTTTTTTCTCAGAACGTTAACCAAGTCACTGGACTATTCACCTGTGGAAGTGAACGAGATGATACTTCTCTTACCCAAACTATGCGCGCCCCAAGACCGCCACGCTTGATGGGCGTACTCTACATCGAGAGAGGAGAGATAACGTCACCAAGTCAACGCTTCCGGGGCTGAGCGAATTGCCAGCATGAGAGCCTGATCACTCGATGATTCGTATTACGAGTTGAATTGTGAAGTTCATCACCCTGCCTCCAAGTGTACTTCATAGGTCTTTCCCCTTTATGAACTTCAGGCAGCTGTGCCCCGAATGATCACCCAGTAGTGCAGACCCTCTGCAAGCGCATACCCTTCAGAGGCCGCCAGGGATGCCACGGCCTTGTTGAGTCTATGAGTGTAGAGGAACGACGTCTCCACGCCAGCCTGGCGCTGCAGGCGGAGAACCTCGCGGAGTGCTGCTCTGAAATATCCCTTTCCTCTGTGCTGCACAAGCGTGTGCACCATTCCCACTGCCTCCGTCTCCAACCTGCACAGCAATATTCGGGATGAGACTCGGATTGAAGAGATTTGGCATATAAGATACCTGACCGCCCACGAGACAAGATCACCAGAACTCGTCTCAACACCGAAGCCACCCTGCAAGCCAATCAGAGCAGCGATGTATGCAGTAGCCACGCCGCCACCAAAGGGCCAGTGCGTATTAATCAGTTCTGCGTCCGCGCGTGCCAGCCTCCTGACACGGGCGCCACAAGGCAGACAAACAGGCGGCAGGACATCAGCCAGCGACCTGTAAATGCAATTCCATTGTGAGGCACACGCAAACACACAGATGAGAGTACCTGTAGAGCAGCAGGTACCCCTCGGGCCTGGGGTCCACTGTGCCAGGCTGGGCTTGCAGAATGCGGTCGATGTAGTGCTCGGGTACGCCACTGAGCTCGTTTCCCTGCGGCAGCACTCGAGCAGCTGCGCCGATGTCTGAGGCGACGACATAAGACTCTGGCGTCTGGGGCGACACGGTGGTATTATCCTGCCCTGCTATGCCGACCTGTTCAGCCCAGGGCAACAGAGGGCATACGATTGCAGTGAGCAAGAAGAAGCAGCAGTTGGGTGTGGGCTTGAACTGGTGATGGGCTTTGCGACGTACGGTGGCAACAACGAAGGAAGGGTTGCTGGCGTTGTCCGAGAGCAGCTGCCGAACCAATCCGTTCCGCAGCGCGTATAGCACAGGAAGGCTGTCGGGGAAGGCACTTCGGAGCAGATAGAGCACAGGCGGGGTCAGCGAGGGCGCGATCTCCATGCAGAGAGAGAGAGAGATAGATAAATCAATCACGACTTCAACGAATCGCAGGCAACCAGTGCATGTATGTTATAATCACCCGAGAGTGGCACACTGATTTGCCTTCGTTTTCCTGAAATTGGCAACTGCGAGTGTCTGATGCCCGCGTTGACCATTAGAGGGAGCAGAGGGCCAGCAAATTCGCCCAGTCCTGCAGAGGCGAAGTCCCTCTTAGCTGCTCTCCACCGCACCCACCGTCCTTGGCGATCAGGCCCGCTGTGTAGCCCTTGAGTTGTCTGCCCCGTGATCCACTGCCTAGTCACTCTCTCTGCGTCTTCCTCGGCCAACTCCCTGGCATTCCGTCGGGCCAGAGATCCAGAATGGTCGCATTATGGCACTGATCCGCGTCTTCTGGGCGGTGCTGATCAGTTTGCTCCGTGGCAGAACGCAGGCCGCGGCGTCGATGAAGGACCCAAAGAGGGTGGTGGAGGCAGAGGTGTGTTCGCCCGGTCTCTGCATTGGATCATTGGTCCGCATGGGCTCAGTCGTTGCCGACGCGACGCCAGAGACAGTTCAGAGAAGGGAATAAGACAACAAAGGGAAGAAGGAAGCGTTTGGATCACAACAGAGGTCGAACGGGTGGGTAGGGCTCCGAACAGTGTCGCCTCGGTACCATTGTGCAGTACGCAGAGGATGGGAAGCGAGTCCGGTGATGTTCAGGCCAGCAACTGGAGGAGCCTGCTCAGACAGCGAAGGCGTTTTAGCTCCATAGCGAACTGCCTCGCGACTGACCTCCCACAAGCCCAACGAGGGAGCAAATGCGAAATGCACTCCCCGGTGTCGGGGATGGCACTTTTGTAAGGGCAAAACGAATGATGGTATTTTTCTGAGAACGAGTGGATGTCGTTGCACTCACCACCTTGTTGGGTTCTTCCGGGGACAACTTCTTCCCCTCACGACGAATTTACTCGGGCGAAAGGTCAATGCCTCGCCATCCGTTTTCCAATCTCAGAAGAAACGGGCAACGCGCGTGTTCTGGCGGTTGAGAAGCGGCGAGATTCTGCCATCACGTGGTGGCTTGCTAGTCGAGGAGGAGGCGGCAGTGCAGGCCGTCGCAACGGACGAACCCGTCGGCGGCCCCCATGGAGAGGATGGCCTTGTTGAGCTTGTTCGTGTAGAAGTGCGTCGTCTCCACGCCAGCCCTCCTCTGGTCGCGGAGCACCTCGCGGATCACGGCCCTCATGTACCCCTTCTTCCTGTGCTGCTCCAGCGTGTGCCCCATGCCCACCTCCTCCGTCTCGTACCTGGGAGGCTCCGTCAGCGCTCTCTTGTGGTTTGATGTGTGCGAGGGCACCTCACGACCCACGAGACGAGGTCGCCGGAGCACGTCTGGACGCCGTATCCGCCGTACTGCTGGATCTGGAGGGCAACGTAGTCGAGACAGAGGCCTCGCCCGCGGGCCCAGTGCTTGTTCACGAGCTCGGCGTCGTCGACCGTCAACCTCCTCACGTGTGCTCCGTCTGGGAGATCAATGGGAGGAGGGATCTCCACACCCAGCGACCTTACAAAAAAGGATGGTCTTAAGGAAGGGCGGGTGGAATACACGCTTACTTGTAGAACAAAATGGTGCCCTCGGGTCTCGGGTCTGAAGTCGTGGGCCATGCACGCAGAATGGCGTCGATGTAGGCCTCTGGGACAGAGCTGAGCATGTTTCCGTGCGGCAGAACGCGAGCAGCTGCGTCAATGTCGGTGGCAACGATGAAGGACTCGAACAACACTGCCGCCCTGTTCGTGTTGTTGGCCTGATCCCTGCGTTGTATCTGCGCGTTGCACAATGAACACGAAGCCTCGTGCTCGGGGTAGTGGAGATCCCGTTGGGAGACGTCGGGCGACGGCGTATGGGAAAACCAAATCCCCCGGAAAAAAAAAGGTTGGCTTGCGTTCGCACAGTGGCCACAACAAAGGTCGGCTGGTTGGGGCTGTCTGTGAGCAGAGATGTTACGGCCCCGTTTCGCAGTGCGTAGAGCACAGGGAGCGAGTCTGGGAACGTGTTGTCGAGCAGACGGAGCACCGGCGGAGTCAGAGTGGGCGGGATCTCCATAGGAAACAAACAGCACGGAATTGATGTGGGTTTTTCAAAACAACGCAAACTCAGAAGACTGGCCTGAGGAGAATCTTGCACACCGTGTCACTCGGTATCCAAGAAGAGTGTCATCGTGATCAAACGTCTTTCATTATTTTTCTCAGAAAGTTGCCCATGTTCATGTCGAATCTGAGTGGCTTTTCCGAATGAGCTGCAACAACTCTTCCATCGATCCGAAGGTACAACGTGATGTATCCCAGAAGAAAAGGTGACGATGTTCAATGTCAGCGTATCCCCATTCAACAAGAGCTCTTGGCTGCTCCGGTTTGGTGAGCGCCAGGTCTGTCCGGCCAAACTGTGCGTTGTTTGCATGTCTCACGTGACGAAACACCCTGGTGTGTACACTTGCGGATCCCCCAGGGTTTCCCGCCTCTCTGGCTGAGCAAATGTGGGTGTTCCCCCGGGCTGCCCTCCAGGGTTCCCCCAGGAATGCCCCCAGGGATGCCCCCTTATGTGGGAGTGCACCTCAGGATGTGCTTCGTCCCGTACTGTTGTCACTCTCAGGCAGACGCTGTGCCCTGGATCAGCATCCAGTAGCGCAGACCATCGGCCCTCTGGAAGTCCTCGGAGGCCCCGAGCTCGAGCATCGCCGCGTTGCCCCTGGGGACGTAGAAGAACGACTGCTCCTGCCCGTCGGCCTTCTGCTGGCGCAGCACCTCGCGCAGCACGGCCCTCGCGTACCCCCTCCGCCTGTGCTGCTCGAGCGTGTGCCCCATGGCCAGCGCCGCGATGAGGGGGCAGCGCAGCATCCACGCGACGAGGTCGCCCGACTGCGTCTCGACGCCGCAGCCGCCCGTCAGCTCGATGAACCGCTCGATCGACGCCAGCGACATGCCAGCGGCAGGCGGCAGGCACCCGAACACCTGCCCCGCGTCCTCCCTCCTCAGCCTCCTCACGTGCGCCCCGTCCGGCAGCTCCACGGGCTCCGGGACGCTGTCCAGGGGCCTTGCGGGCGAAAATCAATTGATTGGGGCCATCGGTGGCGATGCGGTACCTGTGCAGCAGATAGAAGCCGTTGGGGCGCGGGTCGACGGCGTCGGGGCGGGCACGGACGATGGCGTCGACGAGGGGCTCGGGCAGGGCGGCGAGCTGCAGCCTGCCGCCCTGGGGCAGAGCCCGTGCGGCAGCCGCGTAGTCCGTGGCGGCGACGAAGACGGGGCGCACGGGCTTGCCGTCCCTGCTGGCCAGCCCCTCCCTCTGGATCTGCGACGTGGGGCCGGTTTAGAGGGAGGGACGCTGCGGCCTGCACGACCCCCGTAGCCCATTGCCGGCTGCTTCGACAAAGGGACTGGCTGGCCGACCACACCGGTTTCCCCACGTTTTTCAAACGGTCTCAGAGGGTACGAGGGGTGCGGGGTGCCCGAGGAGGGGGACTGTGGGGGGACGGTGTGGAAGGTACGGTGGCCAGGAGGAAGGAGGGGCTGCAGGGGTCGTCGGCGACGAGGGAGGAGACGGTGCCCATGCGCAGCGCGTGGCGCGGGCACAGCGAGTCGGGGAACGAGGAGCCCAGCAGGGCCTCCACGGCCGGCGTGAGCTCGGCGGCGATCTCCATGAAGTGGGGCTGACTGGACCGAAAAACGCACCACAACAACAAGCTGAGAGGAAATGTTCAGGCCACAGGCAGCCCAACCGATCCACTTTTCTCACCTCGAGATTCTGTTGGCAGACAATCGTCATGGCAGAAATATCATGGACTTCCCGTTCATTTCCCTCTCAGTAAACCTCAGCGGACTTCAGCGCCCGCCCTTTTGAAACTGAGCGGGGAGCCGACGCAGAGCGCGCATGGGGGCCACCCGTCGAGGTGGAGCTGGCCCCCTCAGTCGAGGGAGACGACCCAGCGCATGCCGTCTGCGCGGGTGTAGCCCTCGGCGTCGGCGTAGGCCAGCATGGCCGTGTTGTGCTGGTGCGTGTAGTAGTGCGACGTCTCCACCCCGAGCCTCCTCTGCTCGCGCAGCACCTCGCGGGCCGCTGCCTTGACGTAGCCCTTGCCCCTGTGTTGCTGCATCGTGTGCCCCATGCCCACGCCCTCGTTCTCGTACCTGCAGGGCGGTCCAGTGGGAGGGGGGCCAGGGGGGCCAGGGGGGCTGTGTAAATCGCATCGTCGCCGGTTCTGCCGAGGGGGAAGCTGGGAAGCACCTGAGAACCCAAGAGACGAGCTCGCCAGAGGGCGTCTCTACGCCGTAGCCCCCGTACTTGGAGAGGAGGTTGGCGACGTAGCCCCTCGTGGCGGCTCCCCCGGTGCGCACCCAGTACTTGTTCACGAGGTCCGTGTCCTCCACCGTCAGCCTCCTCACCCGCGCCCCGTTGTGCAGCTCAATCGACTCGACGTCCTCTGCCAGCGACCTGAGCAGCACACTGGTAAGGGAGGAGGACACCTGAATAACGGCAGGAGGGAGCTGGAGGCACCTGTAGAAGAGCCATGCGCCCTGCTCGTGCTGGCGGGGGTCCGGGGTGCCGGGCCTCGCACGAAGGATGGCGTCGACGTAGGACTCGGGCACGGCGAGGAGGTTGGGGCCGGGGCCCAGCTGGTCGCGCTGGGGCAGCGCACGGGCAGCCGCTTCCGGGTCCGTGGCGACAACAAAGTACTCGAACCTCGCAGGCGCCTCGTTGTTGTCGTTGCGTCCCCTCCGCTGGACCTGAGGGGAAGCAGGAATGAGAAGAGTCGTTGGGAATCAGTTCAACATAGCTTGCATCCGGAGGGCAAAAACTGTCAAGAGCAGCTGGAGAGCCGAGGGGGGCCCAGAGCAGAACAGAAGCAGACGTACCGCAGCCACGACGAACGAAGGATTGCTGGCGTCGTCGGAGACCAACGAGGCCACTGCACCGTTGCGGAGCGCGTAGAGCACGGGAAGAGAGTCGGGGAATGTCTGCTGGAGCAGGCGGTGAACGGCAGGGGTCAGGGTCGGCTCGATCTCCATAACCGCGGAGGTAACGACAGCGAGCAAATGGTCTGTTTGTTAGAGAGCAAGCAAGAGAGTAATGAACGAGTGCGTGAGGCAGAACCTGCTGGTGCACGCACCTCTGGTATCTGGGGAGGTGGCGTTGCGCGAATGTAGGGGAGAGTATTCGCGAACTCATCTCAGAAATGGTGCACAACTCTTTCGATAATGGGCCAGCGCCGTTCTCATTTTTCCCGAACTCCCCGCATCCCTTCACGGCAGCGCTGACCCTCCCTCGCGATGTCCAGGCCGCTCCACACGAGGTCTTACCCACCTCGTGGAGCGGCGCTGGGGTCCTGCGTTCTCAGGGGAATGCGATCTCCGAGCCCATACACACAACTGAATAACCCAATTTTGTTCGAGAAATCAAGTTGTTGTCGGGAACACGCGCCTGCCCTCACCCACAGGAGCGGGCAATCGAGAGCTCTCTGATGCCAGCGAATGCCGCATGGCTTGCTCACCGTCCACCCTGGGCGAGCGATCAAACGCAAAAAAGAGGTTTCTGAACAATTACTGGTTCTGCAATTTTTAACGACACCCTTTTAGGTAGACATACGTAGGTAGAAGACAGCACCCAGTTACCACGCCTACTCGAGGGCCATCCAGTAGCGCAGGCCGTCCGCGCACACGAACCCCTCGGAGGCGCCCAGGCCCATCATCTGCGCGTTGTGCCTGTGCGTGTAGAAGTAGGTCGTCTCGACACCGTCCTTCTGCTGCTGGCGCATCACCTCGCGGAGCACGGCCCTCATGTACCCCTTCTTCCTGTGCTGCTCCAGCGTGTGCCCCATGGCCAGCGCCTCCGTCTCGTACCTGGGCGTGCGCGAGGGGCAGGCAGCACACTGTGAGCTCACACGTGGCGGCGAAACCACGAGAGGCGTACCTGAGGAGCCACGCGGCGAGCTCGCCGGAGCTCGTCTCGACGCCGAAGCCGCCGAGCGTCTCGATCAGCGACGTGATGTACGCCGTCGCCGTGCCCCCGCCCAGGGCCCAGTACTTGTTCACGAGCCCCGCGTCCGCGCTCGTCAGCCTGCGAACACGAGCCCCTCCGGCGAGCACTACGGGCTGCGGGACCTCAGCCAGCGACCTGCGCGCACGAGAGAAGGGGCAGGCAGCTGAGCCCAGCGAGCCTGGGGACGAGAGCCAATGGGGCGGGACCTGTGGTAGAGCCAGTAGCCGTCGGGGCGGGGGTCGTGGGTGCCAGGCCTCGCACGCAGGACGGCGTCGACGTGGCGCTCGGGGACGGCGCCGAGCAGGTTGCCCCGCGGCAGCGCCCGGGCTGCAGCGTCGATGTCGGTGGCGGCGACGAACGAGGCGGACCTCGCGGAGAGCCCGTCCTCGTTGGCCTGCCCCCTCTTCTGCGAAGGGCCTGTGAGGCTCGCAGGGCCGAGGGCATCAAATGCAAAACGCGATCGGAAGCGTTGGGAGGTGTGGGGGAGGGGGGGATGCTGTCAACTGACAGTGGCGATGACGTAGGAGGGGGTGCAGGCGTCGTCCGAGAGCAGCGACGACGCGGCGCCGTTGCGCAGCAGGTGCAGCACGGGCAGCGAGTCGGGGAACGTGAGGCCAAGCAGCCGCAGCACCTGCGGGGTCAGCGAGAGTCCGATCTCCATTCAGACAGGCTTGGCGGTTGCGCAGGTGCGGGTCCCGATACGGGAGAACAGAGAACTGAAGGAGAGGGGCGAACAAAAAATGCAGCAGTTGAGAAATCCCACAAGGGATATCTTCAGTGACGTGGCCCCATCCACAAGGGCAATTGTCCTGGAGTTCTGTTGAAACCCGCATAACGCGAAATGCGCTGCTGGGGCTCCTGTTCTGCTAGTTTCTGTCTTGGTGGGGCCACTTTTCGCGATGTGTCTCGTTTCCCGAAATCCGGTTCTCGAAAACCCCCTCTGTTCGTGTGGCTTGCGTATAGGGGCGCCCCGGGTCAAGCGGGGCGGGCGGGTGCACCGCAGATTTTCTGGCACTTTTCTTTTTTTCGGTTTTCGCCAATCAAAATCGGCGTGTGTTGCGGGGATCTTATTCTCTGTTGAGACAACCCGTCCCGACACCCCACAACGCCCACCCTCGCCTCTCGAGACACCCACCCCTCCACCGCCACCACCACCACCCCCCGAGCAAGCACGCCCGAGCACCGTCCGTCCAGCGAGCAGCCAACCAGAGGCCGAGGGAGAGAGAGCCAGCGGCAGAGGACAGGCGGCCCCCCAAGCGACAGACAGCCCACAGCCACACCGGCCAAAACACAAGGCACACCCAAGAAGCGTGGGGGAGGAGAGAGAGAGGCAGGTGTCGTAGCGATGCGGACGTACTGCCAGCACGCGGAGCGGAGGCCCGGGGTGAAGATGCTGGTGCTGGTGTGCTGCCAGGCCAAGACGCGCCAGGGCGACTTTGAGGGCGAGCGGCTGACGCAGCGGCTCAAGCACGCGACCAAGTTCCGCCTCGACTTCATCGACCGCCAGCAGCAGCTCGGCAACGTCGAGCTCCACGACATCGACCCCGAGCACCGCCTCATGCTCATCGACGAGCAGGCCGCCAAGGCACGCGCCCCCCTCCCCCGGTTTTCCTTCTGGTTCTCGCTGCTGACATCATTGCCCCGGGGCGGCGTCGGCGGCACAGAGGGACGCAGAGAGCAAGGGCGAGGGCATGCTGCGCACGCTCAAGCGCTGGATGCACGCCCGCGACATGCGCGACAAGAAGCTGCCGCAGGGCCTCGAGCAGCGCTGCCTCGACGTCCTGCACAGAGGTCCGCACACAGCACAACAAGCCCCAAGCCCCGTGGGGGGTTTCCGAGTCAATTTCGCACCAGAGCAGAGCGCCTCTTCCTACCGCATCACCGCACCTGCCCCGTTACGGAAGGCGCCGTGTCCGCCCTCCAGGAAAAATATCTGCTGACGCGCGCGTCGTTTTACTGGAAATCGGCCGCACGAAATCCAACAATCGCACGCAACGCTGCGCTCCCGCAGAGGGCTTCACGAGGGTCGTGGCGAGGTCCAAGGCCGCGGGCGTGCCCAAGAAGAGGCCGTGCGGGCCCGAGAGCTCGCCGAGGCTGTCGCCGCTGGTGGTCGTGCCGCTGGTCGGGGCCGACGGCGGCGGCCACAGCCCCTGCGCGGCTGCGGTGGCCACGTCGCCCGTGCCCAAGGCGGAGCCCGTGGACCGGGAGGAGCACCCGCTGCTGATCGGGGCCCCGGAGGAATGCGAGGAGCTGGGGGAGCAGGAGGCCTGCGAGGCGTGCGAGCAGACGGAGCAGCGCTTCGAGGGCGAAGGCGAGGAGCAGCTGCTCTGGGGCAGAGACGCTTATGAGCCTCTCTTCTGACCCCACAGGCCCTTGGACACCCTATCCAACGCACGAAGCTACACCCCACTCAATTTCACTCCAGCCACCGCCAACTCATCTTCCCCACTCGCACCCCAACGCCGTACGCACACGCACGCACACATTTTCTCCCCCTTAAACACTCGGCCTCAGTACAGCCGCTGAATAGCTTGTTGAACGAACCCATCACCGCCACCCCAATAGCACACCTTGTATAAGTCAAAGGGCTCTGCTTGCAATTGATTTCCACACGGCCCGCAAGGATGTAGAGACTGCTGTATGAATGCCTAAATACCGGCCGATCAGTCCTTTGTCTGCCTCCGCGTTTCGAGGATTCGTGTCTTCCCAAGCGCTACGGCTGGCTGCTGAAGCGTCACTCAACACAGTTCACAGGAGGGGGATAGAAATGGATGGGTCAATAATAGAGTGGCTGGATGTTCTCCTGGTCTATGTCATCAGACAGCTCCTCTCCCATGTCCACCGAGTTTTCGTCCACAACAAGCGTCTCTGTGTCGTAGAACGACACCCGCGAAGCCGTTGCCGTGCACACAGCGCACACGCCTCTGCCGCCCCCAGCGACAAGCCTGGCGGACCCGGAGGACAGCCCCACGGCGTAGCTCCTCGTCTCCGGCAGATCGCGGTCCGCGGCTGGCAGCTCGTCGACGACGGGCTCTGCGGGCACCGCGGGGTCGCTGTCGACGGCGAACGTGGAGAGCGTCTCCCTGTCGCCGCTCTGGTGCAGCACAGCGACGTCGTCGTCCTTGTAGAACTGGCAGTCGCGCACGGCCTCGACCGCGAGCCTGCCGCTGGCCAGCGCGAGGCTGCTGACCCCGGCGCCCTTGTCCGCGACGGCCCGCGCGACGACGAGGCTCGTGCCCTGCACGGCGCCGAAGAGCCAGTCGGCCTGCTCCGCCGCGTAGAACACACGGTGGCCCGCAGGCAGCACGACGGGCGGCGCCGCGCGCGGCGACCTGATGAGGTGCTCGCCCAGCGCGTCGGGGATGCCAGCGACGGCCGCCCCGAGCTCCTGCTGCAGCGACGCCGCCGAGTCGCCGAGCCCCGACCAGAGCTCCTCGAGCTCGGGCGCCGGCGAGCCCTCGGCGCACTGGTCGAAGAGCACGAGCGAGTCAAGGATGTCGCAGCACTGCTGGGGTCCGGGCCACGGGTGCTTGGGCTGCTCGCCGGCGGCCGGCAGCTGCGCGAGCCACTGCAGCTGCGCCGTGACCCGCGACCGCAGCGCGCAGAAGTCCTCGTAGAGCCTCGCGTGGCCCCGCAGCAGGCGCTGCGACGACTCGGCGAGCCTCCTGAAAGGCGCCGCGTCGATGCACCCGCTCAGGTTCGTCGAGCTGCCGCGGGGGAGGGGAGGAGCGTGGGACACAGCGTGAGACGGGCATAGTGCGCGCAGCAGCAGCAGGCGCACTTATGAATCAGCGCCAGCAGCTCGGCGGTCTCGATGACGAGCAGCTGGAGAGGCTGGACGAGCTCGCATGACAGAACCTGCGCCGCGAGCAAGCAACGCGTTGGTTTGCATCCATTTCGCCACTCCTCGCCAATTGAATAGGATCTGTCGACACTCGCAATCGGCTGACCTGCTTGGAGGCATCGAGCGCGGCCTGGAGCTGCTTCGAAGACACCATCTGGTCCTTGGGCACGAAGCTCTCGGCAGCCGGGGAGAACTTGCCAGTGGCCAGCAGGTACGCGAGGTCCTCGCTCGCGCTGCGCGCCACCGAGTTGTCCTCGAGCGCCTGCGAGTACTCGGCCTCTCGCTTGGCCATCGCCTGCGCCGCCTCACGCCACTTGCCCGAGGCAGACGCGATGGCCTTGCTGGCCCTCGCGCACAGCGCCTTGAGCGCGCAGACAGAGGCCGTCAGCGACTTGAGCTCGCGGCGCCAGAGGCTCAGGGCCGAGAGGTCCGCCAGCGTGCAGACCATCTTGCGGGCGCCGCCGGGGCACGCGACCTCCCCCACGACTCGCAGCTCCGTCATGGCCTCGCCGCCCAGGGCGACGTGGGCGGCAGCGTATCCGGGCTCCTCAGACTCGGGCACGCGGCCCTCGGCGATCCTCAGCTGCCCAGACGAGCTGCTCGCCGCGCGTCAGAGTGCGGGCAGGCCAGGGAGGGCAGCGGCAGCGGGGAAGCGGAGGGGCCGGACACGAGCGACACGGTGCCGTCCTGCGAGCAGACAGCGAGCACGTCGAAGGCGCCGGGCGTCGAGAAGGCCTGCTCGAGCCCCTCTGCTGCCGGGGACTTCAGCTCGAACTCCTGTGCGGGACGACGCCGGCGACAGCGTCAGCAGGCGCTCCTCGCACGCGCGGCGACACTGGAGAGCTCTCAGTGCCCTCCAGCGGGGGAGGAGGACGAGGCAGCGCCAAGGGCAGCGCAGCAGCAGCGCCACGGATGTCACTGCTGGCACTGGAGAGCCGTCGGTGCCCTCCCAGCCAGGTGAGGGGAACGAGGCAGCGCTCCAATGGCAGCGCAGCAGCAGATCCAAGGGCAGCGCAGCAGAGCCACGAATGCCACAAGAGGGCCTCGCAGGTGCTGTCCCGCGAGGGAGCACAGCAGCTCAGGCCCTGGGTAGCGTCCCACACGAGAGCAGACCTCGGCAGCAGCACGGCAGCGTGCGAGCGTGCTGTGCGAGTGCGTGTGCGTGTGCGTGTGTTGGGAGCGCACAGAGGAGGCCGAGGGGAGCGGAGAGCAGGGCCAGTGCATCGACACGACGGGGCAGCCGGAGGCAGGCAGGCACTGCAGCACCTCCGACGTCTCGGGGTCGAACAGCACGCAGGACCCGTCCTCGTGCCCGCTCGCCAGGTACCTCCCTGGTGGCAGGGGGGCGCCCCAACGCGACACGTCACGCAGGCATTTCTCAGCGCACAACACAACAAACGCCACCGGCAACACAACAAACAAAACAACAAGAAACAAAACTGGAGGAAGACGGCGGGGGCACGGACCGTCGGAGCGCCACGCGAGGGCGGTGACGGGGGCGCGGAGGGAGCGCGGGGGCGGCGGGGAGTCGAGGACGGTCTCCCACTTGAGGAAGCGGCAGACGACGACGCGGGCGGCCTCGCGGACAAAGGCCACGAGGTCCTTGCTCGGGCAGAACACGTGCAGCTGCACCCCCCCACGCGCCGCTGAGCGTCTCGCGCGGGTCGAGGGGTGGGGCGGGTGAGGGGAGAGGGGCCACGCACGCGCGAGTCGGAGATGTCGCAGACGGTGCTCAGCGCTGCGGTCAGCATTCTGCACTGGGTTCGCGCCAAACCCCCCAGACATAGATACTAATATCGCGGGGGAGATATCGGGAGATATCTCTCCGCCTCTCCGAAAACGCAGAGTCACTTGCGTGGTTTCTGCGGGTCCGCGGCATTTTGTGTCCCCCACGGCGGAGCCCGAGTGTCCGGACTGCACGCTGTGCTACGGCCTCAAGTCCGTGCGCCTGGAGCCCGGCCCCGTGACATGGGCGGACATCATAGCGATCATGGGTATCGATGCCGCGGGCGCTGCCGAGCGCCTGCTGTTTGACGTGACGCTCGCCTCAGAGGTCTCCGCTGTGGCCGAGTGCGGGGGCGCCTACGCACTCTCCGCGGGGGTGTGATCCGATACCTCGCCGTGGCCCGCGCCGCCTCTGCAGCGTCCCACTCGCCGTCGTCGGCTGCCCACAACGTGTTCCTGCAGCTGTGCGGCAGCGGGTCGCTGGAACCCGTCGACTGCGACTTCGAGAGGGACTGCGAGCTCGTCTGCGACCGGAAGACGGGCAGACTGATCGGCGCTGGCATGGAGGGCGTCGCGTACCCGAGGTCGCGCTTCCTCGAGTCCAGCAGGTCAGGAACGCTCTCTCCGATGCGGTGCAGAACGCGCTGTGCCCGCCGGTCCACCTGGCTGCTGTGGACGCCAAGTCGATCAGCGACGCCTTTGCGTCCTTCGCGGCGTTCCCGCTGCTGTTTGTGCTTCACTCCGTCCGCCTTCCCCGAACAAGCCAGCGACGAAGCCTCGTACGTGGTCGAGGTCTCGTGCGGGCTGCGAAGGGCGGGCCCCCTGATGCCCAAGAAGGAGTCCGGAGCCGTCTGCAGGCCAGGGAAGCTGTTTGTCCGCGTCAACGGCGCGAGGGCGTGTATCGAGACGGCGAACCCAGAGCCCAAGTACCACGAACTGAGCGTACAGGTTCACGGCACCCACGCCTGGTGGGAGCCAGCAGGACTTCGTTTTTGTGGGACTCAGAGCAGCTGCTCCCACTTCCCTTTGTGCCCCACCGCCAGTCAGATGTCGTCAGGTGGATCCACGTGCTGAGGGGAACACTTGCCTACTCCACGGACGAGAGATATCCCCAGGATTTTTTCTATGAGTTATCCAGGCAGAACAACATTGTTTTTTTCTTTCATACGACGATTGTGTAGGGCAAGAGCAAGCAGCACAACGTTAGTTTGTTATTCTGCCTTCTCTGCCCAGGGCTTACGAAGAACTGCCCACCTATTCTTTATCTCACCAAAGACAGTCTCCACTCTGGCTCTGGTCTGACGAAGATGATCATTGTACAACTGCTTCTTCTTTGGGAGCTCGGCCAAACCTGCACCCCCCTTCCTTGATGTAGGGAGTTTGGAATAGAATGCATAAACCTGGGAAAGGGCTTAGGGGCCTCTCTTCCCCAGGCAAAGTGAGCATCAGCAGCAATATCATCATTAGGTAAGTGTTCCACAAACCGATCCTGTAACAATTCCAGGAAATGACTATCATAAAACTTCGGTGAGTATCCGCCCCATACTTTTATAACACGTCGGTGTCCATTAAGCAGAACCATGAAACGCTGAGCAGGACGATGATCCTTTCCACTCCAATAGTATGATTCCTTGATGAACTAAAAATATAACTGTTAATACAAGAAACTCTATTCGATTTTGCATACAAACCTCAGGTCGGCACTCGAGCCATACATCTGTCGAGTCAAGCCAGAGAGTTACTTCCTCAATTTCTCCCTTGGCTTTCATGTGGCGCACAGCAGCTTTCCTTTGTTCAAAGGTGCCCAGATTAATCTGGGCTCTGGCCCACGATGCAAGAGAGGTGCGAATTCGGTGCATGTTCTTGTTGATCGTCTCGTTGCTGACCTTGTACCACGTGCGCAGGCCGTACTTGAGGTGGTTCATCCCTGTTCCCGTGAGATCGTGGAACAGATTTATTTCTAGTTACTGACAGCATGTGTTGTCTGGCAGATTCTCCCTCCCCTATGAGCTTGAGCGGGCTGCTCTTAAGGTAAACAACCATTTCATTGGCCAGGGAACCCCCAATGAAGTGGTACATGGTGTGCGTGATGTTCTTGTGCATGATGATCTCTCTTGGCATTGTTATTTGAGTTCTGCAGATATCTTATACAAAAATTCCGGGGATATCTCTCAACAGCTCCCTTCAGGTTTGCTTCTGCAACAAGGGACAGGACAATGCTCTTCAGTTATCACCGAGGACATGAACACAACCCCTGAGACCACCTTAATAGGAGAGATCAAGTTCTTCATTCATGTGCAGTTGGGCTTGGCCTTCGCAGTGCAGGTTAAAAGCAAAAAGGCCAGCCAATCTGCACTCAGATCTGTTGGAAATTTGGTAAGACAACACATAAACAAAGAGATGTTTGGCCCAACAGAACCATTTCAAACAATTTGTGAGTCACTTTATGTAACAGGGAGCTGGTGGTCCTATCCAGGGCTTCAAGGAAAGACTCGAATGATGCTATCTGCAATGAAATGGTACCAGAGCACAGCACACCGTTTTTTGGAATTCACTCATGCATACCAATGGCATGGAAGGAAAAGGAAGATATGACTGTTTTGCGTGGACTTGAGAGAAAATTGCATTATTGCTTCAAAGATATCTGTGGAACGAGATTTGCAACAGTATCAGAAATTTTTACAGAATAACGCGTGTTGTCACAAATGTCTGTAACCTGAGAGAGTTTCATGCCAAATCCGTATTAATAAGCTGTGTTTATAAGAGATTGAAAGATCGTAGGAGAAGAGGTGAAGAGATGAGCAAAGTATGAAACGAGCAGTCCTGCTGAGCATAAGCACATATCAGAGGAAACTAGTCCTTCTGTTAGTGCAGGTGCTCCTTCTGTCATTCTGGGACTACCTTGCTGCTATTTCTCATGCTTTGCTGGCTGTGGCAGCTCCGGTGCATGCTGCATGCCCTGCTGTGACTTGTCCAGAATATGGCTTGTGCTGCTGCTCATGTTCGTGTGCAGGTTTGGCATCAGAAAGAAAGAGTTATTTTCCCGATACAGCAAGACAGTGTGTTGATAATATCAGGAATGTTGAGATAATATTCTAAATATGGGTCTTTTTATCATTCCTGAAAAAGAAAAAACAACTCTGTATTGCAGGATGTCGTCTGCCCTGGCATTGGGATCGGCATTTGGCTGTCTACTCAACTTCCTTACAAACAGCTGACTCATGAAAAGCCTGTGTGATTCCTGGAGAAGAAGAAGCATTTATATGCAACAGATATACCTCAGTCTAGTGTACTCAGACAACCATGGTGGCCAAAGATAAGAGCCTGTCTGACTGCCTTATGCCATCCCACAGACTCATCAGTGGCTTTCGTTAAGAAGGTAAGAAGAATAGAAATAACATAAATCTAAGGAACTCTCTGCTAGTTCTGCAGTTGGAAACTGTTATCTTCCTTCTGTTGATAAAGGTGACCAGGTCTATTTGGGTATCAGTCATTTTGCCTGTCACCTTCTGAAGAGTGAGGACTTCTGTAAGGATGACGAACTTCTGCAGATGAGACCAGAGGCAGGGCTGCACTGTCTTAGGCATAGGTCCCAGGTAGTCTCTAGACCCTGAATGCTCTATGGCCTTCTTGTTCTTGCCTCTAAGCTGCTCTCTGCTTCCTGTTGCTCTGCTCTTCTCTCGTGGTAGTCTCTGAGTCTGAAGTGCATGCAGTCTGAGGTGATTTTACACAGTTGTACTTGGGCCCTCAAGATCACACTTGGCCTTCTCAGCTTCATCTTCTGCAGTGCAACTCTTCTGCCTCTGATGAGCTGTTTGATGATTTGCCTCTGGGTCTGACATGCCTTCTAGTAATAGAACACTGATTCCACTTCATCCACAAACGTCCACCTGTTCTCTTTCAAGTTTGACTGCTTTCTCTTCTTCTTTCTTCATCTCCTTTCCAGCAGGTCCTTCATTGCTTCAGCTGTTATAACAGCAAACTGTCTGAATTGTCAAATGATGCTTCTCGGTGTGCAGATGAAGTTGAGTGCAAATCAGATAGCTGGTGAAATCAGAAGCCTCAGCTACACAAGCTTCCACTACACTCTGCTACGCACCTGCTTCCCCCTCATACCTTCACACACCGGTCTTCTATGCTGTGTGGCAGAGTTAGATGTCTTAACTCCCCTGATTTGACCCTTTCAATTAATAATTCTAACATAGTGTGGTGATGTGTTTGAAGTAGCGAAAAAAGATTGATAAATGGCCGTTTTCTCCGATCAAATATCATCTTCATTATCTGATAATCTCATAAAGCACCTTTATATGTTATTTTCTTACTAACAACTGTAAAAACCATGTTGGCTAAATTGACTATTAATAACCACATTTCTACTTTCTTACATGTCTTGCTCTGACTTTTCTCTGAACAGTCCCTTTCCTGCTGCATGGTCCACTTGTGCTGAAGCATGACTATAGTTTACACTGAGCAGTCATTTAATTCACATGTAGGACATTATTCTTTACACAGGTTTCTGTTGTTCTCTGCTTTCAGAAGACAGTGGTCATGCTCTTGTGCTCCGAGCATTGAAGAACATGAAATGCTAAGTGTGAGAACGAGTGCACGCCTTAATGTCATCGATTGGTCAAGCTATACAATGCACATTAATAACATGTTCCTGTTTTGTTAAGTGAAGTTTCTGTACATAACAGAACCTGGATTCAAATCACGGAAGAGATATTGAGTGACCAAGAACAAGAACAACGCAACAACAAACATGTTCAACAACAACGTCACGAAGAGTAAGAACCATAACCGGGATGACATCCTGAAACCCTTATTTCCAGTGATGCCCCCCGGACATACCCTCCAGGACACACAACACCTCCCCCCCAAACTCATCCTTCCCCCAATAAATATTTTTCCTGGCCCCACAAGGGGCCTATCCCTCGCTGGTAGCGGAAGGAAAGAACAACGATTAAGATTGCAAATACGAAGAGTTAATGAGTGGATATATCACTTTTTCATCAGAACGGAATTTTGTCGTGAACTTCGAAGATGCTACGATACCGCGTATCCCTCACGTTGGCACTTGATGGGCTGGTTGCAGGCGGTTACCCTGATACAGTGACCCATTGCTACCTGTGTAGTTCTCACTCAACTCGACCTCCTCGGGTGTCGCCTCCTTGAGCACCCCGAGCAGTTCGTGTACAACGATGGGCTCCTCGAATCCCTTTACAAAAGCTCGCCCCAGGCACCGGAACGCGTACCTGTTTGTGTCAGCCTCCACGAGAAATGCAGGAAGCGTACTGGTCGTGACATGCCGATCGTATTGAGTCAGCGACACAGCAAGATGTGTTAAACTCCTTGTTGAGGGGCTCGAGCCTCGCTGCCAGGTTCACTACGTTGCCCAGCACCGTGTAGTTGAGCCGCGACGAGCTCCCCACGTTGCCCGCGTACACTTCCCCCGAGTTCAGGCCCACCCTGATGGCCATGGACAGCCCGTACTTCTTCACGAAGATCTCTTCGTTCATCTTCTTCAGGGAAGCCAATAATTCCATTGCCGCCTTGCACGCCAGCCCCTCTGAGTTCTCACATCCCTCAGGGCAGCCCCAGACAGCCATGATGGCGTCCCCAATGTACCTAAGACGATGTGTCCATTCCAGATGAGCAGCAGGCAAGTGTTCAAATGAATTGGGCACTTGTCGATGATAGCGCGGTTGGACTCGATGATAGACGAGAAAGAGTCGAACATGTGCTCCAGGATTTCGATCAGGACAGTCACCCCATACTTGTCCATCGACGACGAAAAGTTTGCCACATCGAGGAACATGATAGTCGCATGCATCGGCGCCACCCCCACGGCGGGCATCAACTTGTTCTTGACGAGGTATCGCACCACAATTGTCGGTACGTACAGCGAGCTTTGTGCAGGAGCAGATTAGAATCCAACAGGGAGAGAGCAAATGAGAGCGGATACACACAAGGCGGACAGAACGTGACCCATCTGAGCAGCGTCAGATTCCAGCTGTTGGGAAATACTGTGAGAGGAGCCCGAGCATGATACCGCCGGAACGAACCATGTACACTTCGCGGATGGTGCTCCTGGGGGAGCTGCTGGTGCCCTCGATGCCCGTGAGCTCCATGTTGGCGACCTTCTTCATCTGCGCCGACACGAGTAACAGGGGCTTCACGAGCCTATCCCCCAGGAACGTCGCCATGCCCACTGCGATGACCATCACGACGAGTTCCACGGCCAGCAGGATCATGATGATCCTGACGATCGCGCCCTTGGTGTCGACCTGCTTCTGGACGATGTCACCGAGGAAGTCGCTCTTGGGAGTCACGAGCACCAGCCAGAATGTCAGGTTGCCCGGCTGCGTGATCAGACCTGTGTCCGCGTACAGGTCCCTCAGCTCGAAGCTTGTCGCGCTCAATCCGAATGTCCCGCTCTGCGCCGCCCACTCGGCAACGATCTCGCGGACGGTCGCGTTGGGGCTCGCGGTGGCCTTGTAGGCGGCCTTTGTCGAGGGGTTGGCGCTGGCATAGCCCTCGGTGACAGCGATCATGTCCATGTTCCAGTTGAGTAGCATCGACCACCCGTGCGCTGTGTGCTTGAGACCGGAGAAGTAGCTTGAGAGGTACTTGACCGAGTACGACTGGAGGGTCACTGCAATGCAGGGCCCCGTGGGGTTGTCGGGGTCGGGCACCTGCCGCGTGAACGCCAGCACGAGGCCGTCGCCCGGGCTCACCGACCAGTAGGGCCCTGTCCACGACATGCCGCCGACTTCGTTGTGGTGGCTGCGTACCCACCAGTCCCGCAGGACCATCGGATAGTTTTGGGTGGTCTCGACGATTGTGGAGTTGAGCGCAGTGCCCGCTGCGTTGTACGAGTACCAGTACATATTGGGATCCGTTTCGTTGTCGAACACACCGCAGTTCCTGGCGCCGTACTTGTCCACGAGGAGGTGCTGGCCTAGGCCGTTGATCCATCCGACGCCCTTTGTAAGCCAAACAGGACCGTTTGTGTAGAGCCAAAAATGGGGGACATGGACGAGTGCTCTTCGCACGATGAATGCCAGCTCCGGGAAAAGGCGTCCGACGTCGTGTAACAGCGGCCTGATGGCACTCAGCAGTCCTCGTGCTGTGCCATTGCGCAGGAGCTGCACAGGGAGCGCACCATCGATGCCCAGCAGAACCCCGGCCTCGGTGACCGGCATGCTGATCTGCGTGTTGACCTTCTCCAGAGTGCGCCCCACGACCGTGGCCCTATACAGCGCCGCCTCGTTGCTGAGCGACTCGAGGGCCGTGTCCGAGAACGTGTTGATGGTCTGGAGCCAGAAAGACGTCATGGGCACGAGCTCCGCGAGTACCGAGAAGGTGACGATGAGCCCCGCGATGACGGCGACGGTGGCGCGCAGGGGCAGCTTGCGCCCGCCCTTGCGCTGCTTGTTCTTGCCGTAGATGTCGCCCTGAGGAGAGTTCCTGTCCTTGTCCATTACGAGTGGCAGGTACTTTTCCGTGTTATCTTCTTGTAAAAACCCTCATGGAAAAAGAAGGCGTTTTGGGGAGGTGTCGGCTAAAGAAAGAAGGGAGGCCACGAAAGGCGTAGGAAGAAGTGAAAAAGTCGCGGAGGCTCTGTGAGGACATCGGCCGTCCGCTGTAAATTCGTCTCGCTTCCGCACTATTGATTGGCTCGGGGACGGTCTACCCCTGCGGGATTTCCTGTCGGTAACCCGGGCGTCGTGAACGAGCCCACTCACGGAGGACCATCGGGGCGTGGACGTGGTGTGCTTGGATGCGCTGATGCGCTGCTGCTGCCAGTGGGCCGTAGGACCAGTGCCTTTCCGAAAGCACCCCGGGCCAACCCATTTCTTCCTTGCGAGCATTTCCCTTAGCAGCCTGCGCAAGCCACTTCTTGCACCTCGCTTGATACCGCATTTGAAGAGGTATTCCTGGGGGGCCGGCTGCACCCCACGGATCCGCTGGCACGTGGTAATTGGAATACCGCCTTGCTGCGTGCTGTGGAGGCGGGTCCTCAGATGTCGAGACCCTCTCCTTGTCCCTCCCTGTCCTTGTCCTTCGCCAGAAGACGAGGCCTTGTCCCTGTCCCTCTCCTTGTCGCCCGAGGCCGCGGCCCTGGAATCCTTGTCCCTCCCCCCTTGTCCCTGCCCCTCTCCCTGTGGTTCAGTGTGGTTCCGGCGATGCCCGGAGGGAAAACTGTCAGATATTCCTGCGCTGATATCTGGAGAAACCGCAGAATTTCTCCGGCGGCGCGCGCACGCAACTCACACGCGAAACCCGCGTCGGTTTACGCGCCCGCACATCCCCCGCCTCCCCCCGCATGCTGCTCGCGACCCCCGACCCCGCGAAACCGCGCCGCGCCGGCCTCGCGGACGCGCTGTCGGACGACGACGACGACGCGCCGCTGGCGGGCCCGTCGGCCGCCGCCCTCTGCCGCCCCCGGCCGCCCCTGGCGCCCCCGCAGCTGCTGGCGCCCCGCAGGCGCGGGCCCGTCGAGGTCACGCGGGCCTCGGCGGCGGCCGCGGGCGAGTGGGCCAGGGCGGGCGTCGCAGAGGCCATCCGGGAGGAGATCGAGGCCGCGGCCTGCGCGCCGCTCGTCCCCGCGCAGGCGGCCGACCTCCAGCTCGTCTCGCCGCCCAAGTCGTCGGTGCTCCGCCGCTTTTCCCACGCCACCTCGCCCCTCCCGTGACGCAGCGCGCGACACGTCATGTCGCCCCGCCGCTGACGTCGGTTTTTTGTGCCGCGGACTGATGGGGTGGACGGGCACAAAACAACTGCAGGCGCGGGAGAGCAAGGAGAACAGGGAGAAGAGGCTGGCGGAGCTTGAGGCGAGGGCGCTCGAGGCCAGGCTGGGCTGCGAGGCCGAGCGCTCTGTGGCGCTGGCGCTGACGTCGGAGCTACTGGAGTGCGGGGCCTCCAGCGCTGCCGCCGAAGGGACGGGGACGCGGGGCCCCGAGGAGTTCCGGCGGGCGTCGGAAGAGGAGCTCCGGGGCGTGCAGCTGGCGCTCGCCGAGAGGGCGTCGCTCTTCCTGGGTACGGTGGCCGCCAGGCAGGGCCACGGAGCTCACCCGCGCCCCCCCCCGTGCAGACCCGTCGTCGGACGAGGACGACAAGGACCAGGGGCACCTGGCGATGTCGGAGGAGGACGGCGACGGGTGGCAGACAGGAGACGAGTACGAAGACGACGACGCGGCTGTGGACGCGCAGCGCCACCCCGCAGACGACGCAGACAGCACGCCGTGCGACACATGACACGCAGCAGGCCTCGCAGCAACAATGAGAACTGAATTCCTTATTTATCCGCCGCCCAAGCACAGCAGCGCCACGCAGTCGTTTCCCAGCACAGAGGCCCCCTTCCACCCCCCGCGAAGCAGCGCCATCCCGCAGGCCACCGAGGGTGCAGGTTGGCACGTTAAGCTTACGATTTGTTCACCCAATTGACACCGGGTAATCCGTGTTGATGAAAAGCGCGGCAACCGTCCTATCAGAGCATCTCGCTGAGACTTGAGAACCCCGTGACAACCGTTGTATCCCGTCACCGCATGCCTTCATAACCGCCCGACCGCCACCACCCCGGATCGCTCATCTCCAAGCGGTGTTCTGCACCACGCACAAGACCGAGGGGTACGTGTATGTCACCCGCAGGACCTGCTCAGCCGAGGACAGCAAGATGATGCCCTCGTACGGGTACCAGGGTTAACTCCCGTCTTCTGCAGGACCATAGAGGATGTGTTCTAACACCAAGAAGCTCTGTGCCCACGAGGGCTGCCGCGAGAAGCCACAAATGGCCCTGGAGGGACGCCACGCCGTGTACTGCGACATGCACAAGGGCCCTGAGCACGTGATGGCAGCACCCTCGAGGAAGAACAAGAGAACGAGGTCCAGCAGCTCGTCCTCTTCGTCATCCTCGAGGATGCAGCACTCCATGAGGCTCCGTTCTGGGCGAAGGAGCGCCTCGGGCTCGTCAAGTGGTTACAGCTCCTCCGAGTTGTGACAGCATGATGAACAGAAAGCACAGTGGCATACAGAGAGTGATGTCTGTTAAGTGAACCACGAGATTTTTGTGGTCATTCTGAAAAACCAATTGATTCGGGCAGTAATCCCACTATTATTAGAGAGCATGTCCTTCAAGAACCATATGCATCGCATAGAGACTCCCTGCCTTTCTGCCGCCCTGCACAGCACACTTCTCCTCGAGAGCAACGTCATAGCCCACCCCGACGCGCCCGCATTCTCGCCCGACCTGCCCCACCCTGCCGTCACCCCGTTCTCGCCCAGCCCCGCAATCATCGCCACCCCCGGATCGCTCGTATCCATGGCAAGCTCGTACCCGCACGCCCCTCTGGCCCTCGTCGACTCCCCGCAGCTCGCGGCCCCGCGGAGCCGTAGCCCCTCGGAGCACCGCGAGCAGCCGTCTGAAAACTCCGACACCGAGACCGAGCCAGAGGAAGTGCTCACTACGCGGCCCGTCCGCTCCAGTCCCCCGCAGCCTGCAACCGGCACCCTCGAGCACTCCACCGACGGCAAAGACCCAGATGCCGACCACCAGCAGGCGCGCATGGGGCCACTCAGGCCGCTGTGCATCGCGAAGGGCTGCGGACGCTTCGCGGTTTTCGGGGAGAGTGGGGGCGCCGCCGAGTATTGCGTGCGCCACAAGACGCCAGGCCACGACGTCCGCATCGTCAAGCCCTGCAGAGGGCGCAAGTGCTCGGTTTTCGGCTGCAAGACGCAGGCCAGCTTCGGGGAGCTCGGGGGGCCCATCATGTTCTGCAAGCAGCACTGCAAGACGAACCACGTCAACCTGGCCTCGAGGCAGTGTGCTGAGCCCGGGTGCAAGAAGATCCCCACGTTCGGGCTGCCGGGTAGCCACGCGGTGTTCTGCGCCGCGCACAAGGCCGAGGGGTACGTGTACGTCCACCGCAAGCCCTGCCCGGCCCAGGGCTGCAAGAAGATGCCCTCGTTTGGGCCGCCGGGATTGCCGCCGGTCTACTGCAAGGACCACATGCCCGAAGGCTATGTTCTGTACACCAAGAAGATCTGCGTTCACGAGGGCTGCCACGAAAAGCCACGCTGGGGCCTGAAAGGGCGTCGCGCCACATACTGCGACAAGCACAAGGGCCCCGAGCACGTAATGGCAGCGCCGCCGAGGAAGAACAAGAGGTCGCGGTCCAGCAGCTCGTCCTCTTCGTCGTCCTCGAGTGCGCACAACTCGAAGAGGCACAGGACCTCGCGCAGGAGCGACTCGGACTCCTTCAGCGGTAACAGCTCCTCCGAGGACTCTGACATGTAGATGGCATGCATGTGACACTCACATTCCACATCTCTTTTGTTGCACGTCAATCCCTGTTTGCAACCCTCCCGAAGAAAAATGTAAGCACAACAACTGTCTGTCTGACCTCGTTCAACTCCCCTGAGAGTTTCTTGAGTAATCGTCCACTGGCGTGCAATGTGACGGGTGCGAAGGCGTTGGCGTCGGGCAATGCGTGCTGTCCAATGGAGAGGAAGAATAAGCTGTGCAGGGTCGTTTACTGCACAAACAGGAGGGGTGAACTCACAAGTCAGGGCAGCGCTATTTGTTTATTTGTTGGTTATCACGGCCCTTTTTGCCAGGCTCGTGTGCCTGCCTGATCCAGCCTCAGAGCGACCAGCTCCTGCTCGTCAGCATTGGCCCTTTGTTCACCCACAGCGGCCCTTTGAATGGCCCCAGTTGCCCTTTGCAAGACTGCAGTGGCTCTTTACTCGGCCGCAGCTGCCCTTTGCAAAGTGAGTTGGCGGCAGTGGCCCGTTGCTCGGCTGTAGTGGCCCTTTCCTTGGCCTCAGCTGGAGACTGAAAATCTGCAGCTCGAGTTCGGCATTCCTCCTCCTGAGGACCACGGCCTCATCCTCTGCGTCGAATGCACTGTTACAAATGAACAGAACCGGTAATGGTGAACCAGGAGAGGGGGCCTGATTGTCCTTGTTGTATGCCTCGCAAGCCTGTATGCTAGTTTAAGTGGTGACTCCAAACATTATCATCGCAAAAGAAGACCAACAGAGAATCTCGCTCTCTCAATTGTCTGCGGCCCAATTTAACTTGGTGACCTTCATTTCGTAAGCACAGTGGCACACAGTGGCACACAGTGGCACACAGTGGGACCCCGATTACAAGTGTGCACGGGGAAGAAGTGGGCTACAGCTGCAGAGATTTAATGTGGGGTATTTTGTGTCCAGGATCTCAACACAATCTTGCAGAATCCTCAGATTCGTGTTGCGGAGATTTCAGCGCAATCTGTACCGCGCGCCATGTGCAAGCCGCTGAGCGTGACGGACCTCACCGTCATCATGCGCCAGCTCAACACCCTCTCGTGCGGCCGTTTCTCCCCGCGGGCGCCCGCGCTGCTCACCGGGTCCGCGCGGGTCCCAGCGGCCTCGGGGAGCTGTCGGCCGCCGGCGAGGTGCTGGGGGCCATCGGGGCGCTCTACTGCCAGCGCCGCTTCCTCAGCGGCGTCGTGGCCGCCTGGGGCGCCCGCAGCCCCTTCACCGAGGCCAACGGCCGCGAGGCGCTCGCCCGCGTCGACGCGGCCCTCGACAGGCTGCTCGCGCTGGCCTCGTCTGCCACGCTGGCCGCAGACAGCGCCAAGATCGTGATATTTTCCCGGAATATCTCCCCGGATACGCGAATCCTGATTCCACCCCGCCGCAGAATCAGGGCGGGATATCTGGACCTGGATCTGGACCTGGATCTGGGCCGGTGCCTGCGGAGATCACTCGGGAGATGCTGAGCTACGACGAGGGGCGGGACCTGATCGGGCGCGGGTGCTTCGGGTCCGTGTACCGGGCGACGCTGCTCGACGCCCCGGTGGCCGTCAAGGTGCCGTCGTGCGGCGGGCGCCTGACGGACAACGAGGTCGCGTTCTTCCGCTACGAGGTGGCGCTCTACCGCAGCTTCAGCTGCCCCAACGTCGTCCAGCTCTACGGCGCCTGCACGCGCCCCGGCCAGCTGCTGCTCGTCACCGAGCTGATGGACCGCAGCCTCGCAGACCTCCTGGCGTCGCCCGAGTGGCCCCGCGTCCCGCTGCCCCGCCGCATGCTCATGGCCCTCGACGCTGTGCGGCCCTGCAGCCCTCCCTCCTCCCAGGGCGCCCCCCCTGCAGGCCTGAGGGCTCACAGCAGCCGCCCCCCTGCGACCCCCTGCAGGCCAGGGGGCTGTCGTGGCTGCACGAGCGGTGCCACACGGCGCACAGGGACCTCAAGCCCGCGAACCTGCTGGTGGACAGGGAGGGCCGCGTCAAGGTCTCGGACTTTGGCTTCAGCGAGGTGCTCGCCCGCGGCGACTCGATGCGCGACCTCGCCGTCGCACGCGGCACGCCCATGTACGCGGCCCCCGAGGTCCTCCTGCTGCGCCCCTTCGACCAGAGCGCCGACGTGTGCGTTGCCGCTGCTGCTGCTGCCGCTGTCGCTGTGGGGGGCCGAGTCCTGAGTCTGTGCCTCTGCTGCTGCGCTGCTGCTGCTCTGCTGCGCTCGCAGGTACTCGTTCGGGCTGATCCTCTACGAGATGCTCACGGGCAGGACGCCCTACGACGCCGAGACGCCCGAGCAGCTCGTGCAGGTCGTCTGCGACCAGGGCGTCCGGCCAGACGCCTCGCAGGTCGCCGCCCCGCAAGACCTCAGGGACCTGATGGCCCGGTGCTGGGGCGGGCCCCTGGAGCGCCCCAAGCTCTCGGCCATCGCCTGCGCGCTGCGCGACGCCGTCGTCGCGGCCAGCATCGGCGACGAGAGCGCGAGGGGCTTCTGGAAGAGGCACTTCTGCGAGCCCTTTGCCGACCGCGTCTCGTGGGCCGAGTTCATCAAGGCCGTGGGCGAGGACGTGGGGTTCCCGCCCACGCCCGAGCGTGACTCGCCCATCTTCGGGTTCAGGTCGCTGTTCGGTGAGGGGGACCCGCTCTGTGGCCGTGCCCCTTCCCCCGTTCTCACTGCTCCGCGGCCCCCCTGCGCAGCTCCGGGGGCATCGACGCCGATAGCGCTCGTCAGCATGCGGCGCTTCGACACGGTCGTCTCGTGGTACGGCAGGTTCTTCGAGGGCCCCGCGGGGCAGGACATCTTCGAGCAGGCACGCGCTGGGGGGTAGCCCCCCTCTCGGGTGCGTGTCTCACGCGTCTGCCCGCGGCAGATGTTCGAGATCACGTCGCAGCCGTGGTTCCACGGCGAGATCGACAGGGACACGGCGGAGAAGAGGCTCAGGAGGAACCCGGGCACCTTCCTGGTCAGGTACGGCACGTCCGACGTGCCGACATACCCGTTCAGCCTCTCGCGATCAGTGCCCGGGGCCGCCGCGTCCATCGTCCACACGAGGTACCCCCACCACACGTCATTAGAGCAGTCGAGGCAGCGGAGCTGAGCTGCGGCCCCGTTGCGCAGAATACGGAGGAACGAGGACGGGGCGCTCTCTGTTGCGCTGTTGAGCCCGCGGCTGTCGGTGATCTCGGCCACTCTGATCGAGGCCATCGAGGCGCTGAGGCTGCAGGGCGTCCTCGGGGACAGCTGCCCCACCAAGGTCACCGACGACCCGTACCAGGACTCGTGACAAAGGCCAACACAGCAGCCACGTGCCCCCTCCGCCGCGGGGTGGTCTACGCGTACTTCTTGGAGAAGGGGAGCGCCTTGCCCTGGCGCCTGAGCTCAAAGTAGTCGCGCAGGATGGCGCGGTGGTCAAACGCGATGTCCGCCGGCAGCGTCTCCTGGGTGAACACGGCGGCCCTGCGGGCGTCGTCGCGGGCCTTGAGCGTGCCGCGCGCGCCGGTGCCGACGAAGACGGTCGTCTGCGTGTGCGAGCGCGGGTCCCTGTCGGGGCGCCCGTAGACGTTCATCAGCGCGAGCTCGGCGCAGTCGAGGCTCGTCTCCTCGAGGGCCTCCCTGCGGGCGGCGTCCCAGACGTCCTCGCCGTACTCGACGAAGCCCCCGGGGAGCGCCCAGCCCAGCGGGGGGTTGACGCGCTCAATGAGCACGATGCCGCCGCCCGGGGCCTCGATGACGACGTCGGCTGTGGGCGTGGGGTTCCTGTGCGGCTTGCCGCCCAGCAGGCGGCAGACGCGCTCGACGCCGCGGAACGAGCGGACGGCCTCGGCGGTGCCCGCGGGCAGGAAGGCGTCCCAGGGCCCGCCGTAGTGCATCATGTCGCGGACCTGCGTGGCGCTGATGGCGACGCGGTGCGCCGTCTTGAAGACGGCGAACGACTGGCCGTACTTGGTGAAGCAGTCGACAGTGTACTCGTTGGTGCTGCCCAGGGCGACCCCGCGGTCGTGAGTGCGTGCGGCAGCGAGCGACCCCTCCCTCCCAGTGTGCGTAGCGTTGTATGAGAGAGCGAGTGTGGCGCTAGACACGCTCGGAGAGGGGGAGAGAGAGAGAGTGCCAGCGCTTGCGGGCATCGAACGAGGTGGCCTACCTGCACACTATCGTCGTGTTGGTCGAGTCCACGGGCTCGCCCAGAGCGCGGCTCACGCAGGCTGCGATGCAGAGGCGTCACCAACCCAGCGGGCAAGCACGCTCATCGGTGTCAGAAGCTGAGCATGGCAGCCTCTCTCTTCCTCCCGACCCCCCCAGCATCCCCGAGGACACTCTGTGCTGGCGCTAGTCGTTGCCTGCAGGAGAGCCAGCACAGCAGCCTCCCTCTTGCTCCTCCCCAGACCCCCCAGCATCCCCGAGGACACTCTGTACTGGCGCTAGTCGTTGCCAGCAGGAGAGCCAGCACGGCAGCCTCCCTCTTCCTCCCCACCCCCTCAGCATCCCCGGAGGACACTCTGTGCAGGCGCTGGTCGTTGCCAGCAGGAGAGCCAGCACGGCGGCCTCCCTCTTGCTCCTCCCCAGACCCCCCAGCATCCCCGAGGACACTCTGTGCAGGCGCTAGTCGTTGCCAGCAGGAGAGCCAGCACGGCAGCCTCCCTCTTGCTCCTCCCCAGACCCCCCAGCATCCCCGAGGACACTCTGTGCTGGCGCTAGTCGTTGCCAGCAGGAGAGCCAGCACGGCAGCCTCCCTCTTCCTCCCCACCCCCTCAGCATCCCCGGAGGACACTCTGTGCAGGCGCTAGTCGTTGCCAGCAGGAGAGCCAGCACGGCGGCCTCCCTCTTGCTCCTCCCCAGACCCCCCAGCATCCCCGAGGACACTCTGTGCTGGCGCTAGTCGTTGCCAGCAGGAGAGCCAGCACGGCAGCCTCCCTCTTCCTCCCCACCCCCTCAGCATCCCCGAGGACACTATGTACTGGCGCTAGTCGTTGCCAGCAGGAGAGCCAGCACAGCAGCCTCCCTCCTTCCTCCTCCCCAGACCCCCCAGCATCCCCTGCAGGACTCGGGCGGGCGGGCGCACAGCAGACGTGGGCGGCGTAGTTGGGGGGGTCGTGGATGTCGGGGACGGCGACGACGCGGCGGCCGTCGAGGCCCAGGGCGCGCATGGCGGGGGCGATCATCGCCGCCCTCTCCTCCGCCCCGAACGGGTTCTTGGCCGACTCGGGCGACGTGCTGCTGCCCACCACCACCACCACGGACCCGTACCTGCGGCGGGGGCCGGCGTGTGATGACGTGGCGACGACGGCGGCGTCGGGGGGGGAGGGAGCGGCGTGTTACCCGGCCTCGATGATCTGCTTCAGCACGTCCTCGTGCCTGCCCAGAGGAGGTGAGACCCGGCGCGAGGGGCGGGGGCAGCGCGCACCCCGAGTGGAAAGGCTGGAACCGCCCGATGTACAACGCCCTCTGCTTGACGCCCGCCATCGAGTAACGCAACGCAACAAACACCCGCGGCAGCAGACAGAAAAATAATCACAGGTATCGTCCTTCTGTCGGAAGATACGCGTATCTGCGGGTTCTGTTGTTGGCACCTCGGAGTGAAACCGCCGGAGCCATATTAATATTAGCATTGATTGGCAGCACCATGTTGGTCGCAACACACGATGTGACAACCCCCAGGTCCGGACTGGGAAATCTCCGTCTTCAAATCCCGGAGGAGATACGCGAATCCGGCGGGATTTTTCAAAAACAGATCAGCGCCCGCCCGATGAGCTCTACGCCGTCTCCCGCGCCCGACTTCAACGTCGCCGAGGCGCCCGAGACGCCGCCGTCGTCCCCGGGGGGCACCTCCGCGCCCGCGCCCGCGCCGGCGGTGCCCGTGGAGGTGGAGCGTGTGATCAAGCGGATCCTGTTCTTCAAGAGCCCCTTCGACCAGCTGGGCGTCCGCCCCGAGCACCCCACAGACGAGGCCCGCAAGCGGTTCCGCCGGCTCTCGCTCGTCGTCCACCCCGACAAGTGCCAGCACGCCCTCGCGGCAGAGGCCACGGGCGCCCTGGCCAAGGCCATCAAGGCCCTCGAGGCCCCCGACACCCGCGCCGCAGAGGCCGAGCTCATCGGTGCGCTCCGTACCCACAAGGGCCCTCGTCAGGGGGAGGGGGCACGGGGAGGTGACGCGTGACGTGGTGCGTGACGTGTGTGGAGGGGTGCGATGCAATGTGGAAGAAGATACGGGAATCTTCTCGGAGATTTGCTGTTTATTACGTGGGTTTTGCCTTTCCGTTCTGGTTTTCCCCTTGACTGCGCGCTGCCCTGAGAGCCGAGGGCGACTCGTTCGGGAAGATATGGGTGGGAGAGACACCTGGTGCAAGTGTGTGTGATCCATCTTGCTGGGTAATCTACATCGGTTCCTCCTCCCTCCCGTGCAACTCTTACCCCCCTTAGCACTGCGTCGCTGTGCCTATGTGCTGTGGCAGCCCCAGTTGGTCTTTAGATGCGAGTGCGCTCCTGGCGGCATCTGCAACGCACTAACACACCTCGGGCTGACCGTGCTGGCCTCTGGCTCCCGCAGAGCACGCGAGGGAGAAGGTGGCGACGTCGTGGAGGCGCGCGCACAAGACGCCCAAGATACCCGCAGGGGCGACGATGCCGGGGACGGGGGACACGATCGAGGACCCCTGGACGTGCCCCGAGGCGGACCCCGCGTACCTCTACGACGTGCGCCGCGAGACGTACAACATCGCCGTGCAGGCGGCCGAGCGCAGCAAGCGCGCCAAGGAGGTCGCGACGGCCATGGAGAAGCGGGCGCGGGAGGAGGAGGCCGAGCAGAAGGACATGTGGAAGCAGCGCGAGGAGCGCCAGAAGAAGTGGGAGGACGGCAGGGACGAGAGGGTCGCGGGCTGGCGCCAGTTCCTCGACAAGAACCCCAAGAAGCGCCAGAAGCTGGGGTTCGCCCCGCCCAAGACAAAGAAGCAGGAGCGGGCCCCCGAGCCCCCCAAGTGAGCCGCTGCTGCTCCCCCCGGCACATAGCAACACAGACACCCGCGCTTGCACATGCACGATGCCAGGAAGGACGCTTCTTGCTCCTTTCTTCCTGCTGCTTCACCACGGTGAAACCGTACCGGGCTTGTTGGACGATTAGTGGACCGCAACCCTGATTGCGTAATTGCAACTGCCGTTGTGCTCTGGCTCGGATAAAGGAAGCGTTGTTTATTTCGGCCTGGAAAGCTCAATCCCTTGCGCTTAAGATACTAGCAGAGCCTGGAATGGCCGTGTGCGGGTGGTCTGTTGTGGTCCTTCCCGCACAGAGAACGTGCACCCGTGTCGCCTTGGGCTGGTGGATTGGATGATAGAGAGTGGTGACTGCCACATTGGGATAAGTAATTACGGCCATGCCCATTTCATTCTGCCCCCCGCGCTCTCCGGGGATAGCCTTAGTCTGCTGGTATATGTGCGAGCAGGAGAAGAAACCCATGCAGCTCTCAGATGACGACTGGCGAAGGAAGATTCCGCATTGTGCAGCAGGTCCGATTGGCCTAAGAATAGCCGCAGGTTGATTTCTCGGGCAAGATTCTGATTGGGGAAATAAAAGAAGGGGCTCCGGAATGAGCACTGCCGCCGCGGCGCCGCCCGGCGACTTCAGGGTAGCCGTCCGAGTGCGCCCCCTGACGGGCCGCGAGCGCACCGCCGGAATCGAGGACGTTGCCTCTGTCGTTCAGCGAAAGGCACGAACAATCCGCAGGGGGGAAAAATTGTGGCGTTGGTTTCGCATGTGCTCAGCCGCTCTGCACGTCGTCGCGCTCGCACGCCGACACCGCGCGATTGCGCCTCTGGTGCGGGGGTACCAGGTGGTCGTGCTGCAGGGGGCGCCGTCGGCGGAGAACGACTACTTGAGGCAGAAGCAGGTCAAGGAGAGGAAATACGCCTTCGACGTGGTCTTCGACCAGACAGCAACGCAGGTGGGCCCGTCCTCCTGCCCTCTCTCCAACCAGCCCTGAGCCCCACCCTCCTGCCGCGCTCTGGTGCAGGCCGAGGTGTTTGCGGAGACGACCGAGCGAGTGATTCCGAGCGTCGTTGCCGGATTCAATTGCACTGTATGTCTGGACGGAGTTCGTCCTCAGCGGTGCTGACTGACCATTGAACTCGAAAAGGTGTTCGCGTACGGGGCAACAGGAGCTGGCAAGACATTCAGTGAGACCCACTCGCTCCCTGAGCGTCCCGCCTTGAGCTCACCTTCTCCCCGCCGACAGCGATGCTCGGCAACGCCAACGAGGACGAGCAGGGGATCATGACGAGGACTGTGGAGTCGCTCTTCGTCTCGCTCTCGCAGGACAAGGACATCACCTTCTCCGTCAGCATCTCGTACATTGAGGTGCCTGCCGTCTCGCAGGTCCCCTCGACCTCCAGGGCCTCACGAGTCTCGCAGGTGTACAACGAGCAGCTGAGAGACCTGCTGATGCCCTCGGACCGCGTCCTCCAGCTGCGGGAGGACCCGATCAAGGGCGTCGTGGTGTCGAACATCAGCGAGCACCCCGTTCGCGACGCGTCGCAGATCATGGGGCTGCTCCAGAAGGGCAACTCGCACCGCAGCGAGGCCCCCACGGCAGCGAACCCCGTCTCCTCGCGGTCGCACGCCGTCTGCCAGGTGGTCGTCACCACAAAGCCCCGTCTGAGCGGAGTGGTCACCAACGTGAAGAACGGGAAGCTCAGCCTCGTCGACCTCGCGGGATCCGAGAGGGCCAGCGCAACAGAGGTGCGGGGGACCTCGTCGCACGTATCTGTTACTCAGGCCCGAATAGAACCGAGGGCAGAGGCTGCTGGAGGGCGCGAGCATCAATCGCAGCCTCCTGGCTCTGGCGAACTGCATCAACGCTCTGGCGCAGGGGAAGAAGGGTTCCTTCATACCCTACAGAGACAGCAAGCTGACACGGCTCCTCAAGGCGAGCAGCCTCTGTCACTTAATAGCTCTGAGTTAACACCTCTGTTCAGGACTCGCTCGGGGGGAACTGTCGGACCTGCATGATCGCCTGCGTCAGCTGCGCATCGTCGTGCTTTGAGGAGACTCTAAACACCCTGAAGTACGCTGACAGGGCCAAGAGCATCAAGATCAAGGTGCGAACAACTCCGCGACACACCTGATTGACACTCACTGGCCCATTCAGGCCGAGAAGAACGAGAAGCAGGTGCACTACCACGTGCAGGAGTACGAGAAGCTCATCACGGAGCTGCGCGACGAGATCTCGACGCTCAAGACGCAGCTGGCGTCGGTGCCCACGACGGTCGTGGACCTCGAGGACGCGGGGACGTCGACGCTGGAGGAGTCGCTGCAGTCGAGCACGGACGAGCACCTGCCGCCCCTCCCGGGGGCCATGGACGGCAGGCAGCCGACGCCCATGTCGATGAACCCGTCGCTGCTGCGCACGCAGGGGTTCGGCAAGCTCTGGTCCGAGCTGGCGGAGAACTTCCACGAGCGGCTCGAGATCAAGAAGACCATCGGCGAGCTCAAGCGCTCGCAGATCGAGTGCCAGAGGAAACTCGACAAGCAGATGCGCAAGATCGAGATGTGAGCCTCTGCTCCTCGGCCGACACCACACCAGGGTCTGACAGCTCGGGCACAGGTGGAAGGCTGAGGGCGAGACATCGGCCAGCGGGGAGACGATCGACGACATCGAGACCACGTGCGAGTACCTCCGTGCGTCGATTAAGGACAACGAGGAGCAGTTACGGTCCCAGGAGGAAGTTCTGAAGGAGATCGAGGAGACGCGGGCCTCCCTGGAAGAGGTACCTGCGTTGTTCTTCCTTGTCCTCGTATTGCTAACGCTAAGGTCACGCCTGCACAGCTCATCCCCAACATGATATCACAAGGCGACAGAAGGCAGCTTCTGGAGCTTCTCATCCACTCCCAGCAACTGGAGCTCACAAGTTCGCTTGATGGCCATCTACTTCGGTTTCTGTTGCCCCCAAGTCTCATGTATTGTGCTCCTGGGTAGATATGGAGCTGGAGCTCCAGCTGCGCATCAAAGACAGGATCATCGAGGACCAGGAGGCGGAGCTGAAGCAGGCGGTGGAAGACATGCGGAGATCCAAGAGGGCGAGCGTCAATGCGATCATTCCCAGCCTCAAGGAGTACGCCTCGCAGTCGGTCTCCATCCCCACACAGCCCGTGCCGGTGGCTCCTCGGGCTGCCAGCGCTCCAGACAAGCCCCCCTCATCGCGGCGATCGTCAAAATCCGGGCAGGCATCGGGGATGCTGTTCGTGCCCGATACACCTGTGAAGAAGAAGAAGCAGAAGTGCATCGTGTGTTAATAGAACCCCCCTTGCACAGCCCGTGCTGGCCCATGCAATGCATCCTCTGCCCTCAGTGCTATTGCGTCCGTCACGCCAGTGGTGGAAGGACAGCGTCAGTTGTCGCGAAGCCCAGCTTGTCCGCGACAGACGCGTTGGTGTAGACAGACGTTCTGACGGCGTCAGGCGGCACCCCGTACACGCGACGGCAGGCGCAAGCCAGCGACTCCAGGGTCGTCCCCAGAACCTCGCCGCGCTCCCTGCGGACGTCCTCGTGCGTTATGCCGCTGAAGTAGTGGAAGAACGCCTTGGACCCCCTCGATCGCGGGCCCATCGGGCGGTCCAGCTCCCCAACCGCGCTGATGACTAAGCTGACGAGACCCTCGTCTCCTCCCACGAGGGTCCCCAGGGCCTCTGGGCTGCCCAGGTCCCCGAGCAGCGTTGCCGGCGAGAGCCTTGTCAGGGTGGAGAGCGGGTCGGGGTCCCTCGAGGAGGACACGGCGACCATGCCGCTGCGGTAGGTCGTGTGGTGCGCCCCGTAGGCAGCGCCTTGCAGGCGTACCTTGCGCCTCAGGTACTCGAGCACGTGCAGGCGGTCGAGGACACGGACAGAGGCGCTGTACGGGACGTCGGCGGACGTCCACTTCCAGACGCGGGCCACGGCGCTGACCTTGGTAGCCGCCACCAGGGCCTCGTCGGCCCACGGGCGGGACGTCCCCGCAGCGACATCATCTTTCCTCAGCGCAGGCGGCAGTGCCGACGCGGCAGGCAGGGTTCCGATGAAGCACGATGACACTTGGCCGCACTCGGCCTCGGTCAGGAGCGAGTCGGTAGTGACACAGAGTGTCAAGCGGGAGGCGGAGAAGACGGCGGCGAGGATCGAGGGGAACTGCTCGATGAAGTGGTCCAGGGCAGCGACGTCCGCGGGAACCGACTTGAAGAAGCTGAGACCACCGCTCTCCTGCGCGAACTCCGAGGCAGCCGAGAGGCTCGCGAGGCACCTGCCCCTGGCAACGGCTCCCGGCATGTTCCGGATGTGGTTTCCGTACCTCGTGTAGCACTCGACGAGCCTCTCCCGGGCTATCTTCTGGTCGCAGACGGCCTTGGTCGCGAAGCCCGAGAGTACGCGGAGCAGATAGGGCAGCTCGTGGCGCAGGCAGCTGCCCGATAGCTCCACGATCGGAACCGTGTCGGTGGAGCTGTACCTCACAGGGATGGCGTAGGAGGAGCAAGACACGTTCGCCGAGTGCATGTCGATGAACGAGGCCAGCTCCGCGCGGCCCATGTCCGTAAGCGGGAGATGCCGCAGCAGAGACTCTAGCAGGCCGAGAGCGTGCGGCTGCACGTCTGGCACGTGGAACCTGGCCGAGAGGTGCACCACGCCGCAGGTTTCTGCCCTGTGGAACACCAGCGGGACACCCCCTATGGAGGTCACCTCGACCTCCGCCCTGTCGAGGGGCTCCTTCGAGACCACGTCCAGTGTGAGGCGGGGGACGGAGACCGCGCTTTCAGCCAGCTTCTTCTGCCAGTCCCGCAGCAGGTTCTCCTCCTCCAGCCTCTGGGGGGACGCGATGTAGTCGGCCAGTTTCTCCTGGAGCCTCTTGTTCTGCGTCTCCACGAGGCCCTCCTGCGGGCTCACTGCGACCACAGCACGCTTTGCATTCTGCTGAAGCAACGTGCTCACGAGACGTTGCACAAGGTCGGGGCCACCGTCCCGGAGGCGCTTCAGAGGCGCCTCCCACGCCAACAGTGTCGCGGGCTCAACGCCGTACGTCCACGCGGCAAGCGCATCGGACGCCAGGTACTGTCCACGCGAACCCTCGCCCGCAGAGGACTCCCTGAGGTGGAACTCCAGCCAGTTCACTGCGGTCGCTGTGAGCACGACCAGAGACAGACGGTGCATGGTGCCGTACAGGCGCTGATGGAGTCGCATGGGTCCATTCCCTCCTCCGAGATGCGGGCGATGACAGAGTCGACTGCGTTCTGGAACCGAGCGACGGACTGGTCGTCCGTCTGGCAGTTGTGGGCGACGATCGTGAACACGATCCAGCGCTGGTCAAACGAGACAGAGCACGTGACCCGCTTGGCAACGCCCCCCGTAACGACGGCCTCGTGCATCGGGGACCCCACCCTGTCCACCAGCACCCTGGCGAGGACGCTCGCCGCCAGCTGGTCCTCGAGGCGTGCCGTGTCCCCGATGTTCCACGCGACGCACAGGTAGCCCTCGGTCTCTCCTTTGGCCCCCGGGAACACGTCCCTGCGGACTCCCTCGAGCGGCACCGGCGCGTCGCTGGGCGCCGGCAGGCGGGTGGCATCCGCGAGGTCCTGGCGGGCCTCGAACCCCCCGAGCGCCTCGTCGACCATAGAGAGCTCCTCCTCGAGGTCGCCGTCGCCGTAGACGACCGTGCAGCTGTTCGACGGGTGGTAGCGTTCCCTGAAGAACTCTGCCAGCCCCTCGTGCGAGAGCTCCGTGATGTCTGTAGGAGAGGAGGGGGGTGACAACTGAGTGCTTGTGCGAAATCTCGAATCTGAATTCAAAAGTTGGAACTCACGCTCGGGATCGCCGCCCGAGTCGAAGGCATACGGGGTCCCGGGGAACAGGGCGCGCCTGACAGCCCGCGAGGCGATGCGCAGGGGCAGGACCCTCGACCCGCACTGCTCCGAGAAGACGATGCCCGTGACGGGGCAGCCGCTGCCGCTGCCGCTGGCGCCTGGGGACGCTCTCCAGGCCTCCTGCAGGAACACGGCGCGGCACTCGGGCACCGCCGAGCCGAACACCGCGTCGAGGTACACCGCCGACAGGTTGCGCGCGTCCTGGGCGTTCCGCGTGGACCACACGTGCTCCGTGCGGTCCGGCAGAGTGTGCGCGTTCGAGTACACCTTTTCCCCCACGTGGCAGGTGACGTCAGCTTCTGGGTTTCTAGAATTGCGTGGGGGGTGTTTGGGTTTGCCGGAGTTACGTCACAGCGTGCGCACGTAGAGCGATCCCTTGAGGGCCTCGCGGGCGGTGAAGGGGAAGCGGCGCGACCCCGAGTTCCTGACAGCGTGCTCGGCGATGTGCGAGCACCCCGTGTTGTCGCGCGGCGGCGTCCTGAACCCCACCGTCCACGTCTGCCCCGGGCGGCGATCGTCCTCAGTGGATGGCCCCTGAGCGGGGGCGATAAGCGGGAGTGGGGGGGCACTTTGACGTCGTCGGAGCAACGCAGCTTCAGGACGCTGGCCCCCGTGGCACGGTGCCGCAGCCGGAGCACACTCAGGTCGCCCAGCTCGGGGACCCGCGTCTCGCCCAGAAGCTCCCACCTCTCCATTACGTAGCGCCGACTGAATCTGAATCTATGAGACCCAGATTCTCGTGAGATATTCCCGAAATATCGGGGAGATAGTTCAATCTCTCGCTTCTCTCTTTCCCAATCTCGGGGGGTTGCGTTACCCGCTGATGGGTGGGACGCGGCGCAGGGTCGAGGGCCCGTCGCTGGACGAGCACAGCTCCGACTGGGTGCTGGCGGCGGTGTTCTCGCTGCTGCCCGACACCCGCAGCCTCTGCCGCTGCGCCCGCGTCTGCCGCCGGTGGTCGGCGGTCATCCGCTCGCAGCCGTCGCTCTGGCTGCACCTCACGCACGCCCCGGCCACCCTCAGCTCGCTCAGGCGCATGCCCCAGCACGTCGCCGGCATCGACCTCTCGCGCCTGCCCGTCGCCAGCGTCCCCAGGGCCGTCGCGACGCTCTTCAAGGTGCCGGACGACGGAGGGCAGAGGTCCCGGGATCGATTCCCGGCGCCTGCGGTATTCTCATCCCGCGCCCCCCGCAGGGCTCTGTCGACCGCCCGGCGCTCGTGCGCGTGGTCCTGGGCTCGGTGGAGCCCCGCGTGGTGACGTGCGTGCTGGCGTACTGCCCCAGCCTGCGGGAGCTGCGGGCGACGGTCATGACAGAGTACCTCGTCAACGGCTGCTGGTCCACGCGGTCGCCGCCGCACCAGATGCTCTACTACGGCCACGGCACCAAGGCCCCCATCCCCCTCTGCGAGGCCTTTGCGGGTCGCGGGGCGCGGTGCTCGGGCGTGCTCGAGGCGCTCGAGCTCTGCAACGACGTCGTCGACGTGCCTGCGCTGCCGTCGCTGCGGTCGTTCCGCCTGCCGGGCTCTTGGCGCGTCGTGCTGGCCTACCCGCGCCAGCTGCTGGCCCAGGGCACCCTCGACAACGTTGCCTCGCTCGCAGACGGCTGCCCGCTGCTCGAGGAGCTCTTCTGCGACCTCTCGGCGGCCCCGCGCGAGTCGGTCGCCCGCGTGGCGTCGCTCGCGCGGCTGCGGTCGCTGGGGACCGTCCGCGAGGCCGACTCGAGGAGCTCTACGCAGGGCCCC
>CACRSC010000074.1:146143-187428 GCA_902651635.1 Mastigamoeba balamuthi | reverse complement strand
GGCGCGCGGCACCGCGGGGGCGCGAGCGGGCGGGCGACTGGGTGTCGGGGGGCGTGGAGGGCGCGGCGTCGTCGTAGTCGGCGTCCGAGTCGTCGCCGCCGCCGCGCGGGCGCTTGCGCCGCTGCGACATGGGAAGAAGATACTATAGAATCTAAGAGATTTTGGGAAGAAGATAGTATTAAATATCTGAGAGATTCTAACTGTTAGAAGGCGGAATCGACGATACTCGTGGAGAGACTGCCGAGCCCGCGCTCCCTCTCGAGGGCCCCCGAGGGACTCGCACAGCGCGCTCAACGGAGAGCTCCCACGGGGACGCGGGGCACGCGCCAGGGCGCACACTTTGGGGGGGGGGGGAGGGGGGGCCAGTTGGACTGAGAAGGCATGTATGTTCCCTCGGGGGCGCCGTACTCTTCATTTGAGACTATGCTTGGTGGCACAGAGGCCATCGCGCTGGAGGCAGTGGGACAACGGTCACCCGAATCCCAGGGCTGTGCGCACTGTGGTTTGTGTGGATGCTCAAAGGGCTTCAGCTTGGCACCTTGCAGGGCCTATGAGGGCAATTAGCAGGGTGTGCATACAATTGAGCAGGGCCCTAACCCTCGCCATCTCCTGGAGCTGCTGGCGCATCTCTGCGATCTGCTGCTGGACCGACTCAAGCTGCCCCTGCTGCGCCTGCTGCACCTGCTGCGCCTGGCAGAAGGCCCTGCTAGAGACGAGGCCCATTGCTGATTAAATGCAATTTGATGGATAATCAGTTGAATCTATCTATACCCGATTACTGAAGCATATCACAGTATTTTAGAATTGGTAGGATGGTCTAGATGAGCTCGTGTCAGTGCATCGCATACCAGATAGCACTGTGAAGCTCCAGGAGACCGAGCCTGTTCTGTTTGTGTCGAGTGGTACCGGACCCCTCCTGTAGCAGCCTGCGTGATGCACTGCGTCGTGTGTTCGCTGTCAACCGTGGCCATAGATTCGGACAGAGCAGTCCAGTCTGCGCGATGAGGGATCTGATAGGATTTCTGGCCAGATATTTTGGGTAGATCTCAATTTGTCTCGTTTCGATGAGCGGCGCGTTCATCAGCGAGGCGCGCACTCTGCGCGATGCGCTGTGCCGCGCGTTCGCTGTCTACCGCGACCTCCCGCTGCTGGGGCACCGCCCATCGCCCTCTGCCGCGTACTCGTGGCTCACATACTCGCAGGTCCACTCGCTTTCCTCGCGCCTCGGTACGCGCGCGCGCACCCGGCCGCTCTTCTGATTCAATTAATTGATGAATCAATTGATGTGTCCTATTTTTTACTTTGTTTCTTTCTCCGCGCTGCCCTCCGTTCTGCCGTCGTTTTTCCGCCGCGTTTCTGCGGTTCCGACGGTTGCGGCGTGCAGCGCTGTGGCTGGAGCGGAACGCTGGCGAGGCTGTGGCGCTGTGCGCGGACAACAGGGCCGAGTGGCTCGTCGCCGACTTTGCGTGCGCGCTGGCCGGCGTCCTGAGCGTCGGCTTCCACGTGTCGTGGCCCCGCGACGAGGTCGAGCACATCGCCGGCGACGCCCGCGTGACGTGCGCCGTCGCGGGCGCCGCGCAGGCGCCGATGTTCTGCGGCGTCGCCGGCGTGTCGAAAATCGTCGTCGTGGGGTCGCCCGCCGAGGTCGACCGCGTCCGCTCGCTCGCGGGCAGCGCGTGCTCGGTCTACTCGTTCGACGACGTGGCGCGGTCGCAGCCCAGCCCCGCAGACCCGGTGCGGTTGCCCCGGCCGTCGGTTCTCCCTCTCCTCCCGCGCCTCCGCGTGCGAGTGTTGTCGCTTGTCGTGTTGGTCGACGGGCTGCCAAGGGAAGCAGGTCGCTGTGCTGCCCTTGTCATCGGTCGGGTCACAGCACCCGACGCGCAGCAGTGAGCGTCGCACGCTGTTGTGTGCATGATGGCGCACACGCGCAGCCGCGCTCTGCCCGTCCGGAGCGAGCGCTGCTAGCTCGGGGTGGGAGAGGCGGACGCAGCTCGCGCACAGAGCGCTGCCCTCCTTCGGGCGCCCCTTAGCCGTTCTCGCTTCCCCCCGCCCGCCCTGCTGTCAGGGGTGGGTGGCACTCGGAGTGGCCCTTTTGTCTCTGCCTCTCCCCTTCTCTGCAGCCCCGTGCTCAGCGCGACGCTCACCCTCGTCCCCGGCAGGCCGAGGCCGCGGAGCGGGCGGGCGAGTACTACACGGTCATCTACTCGAGCGGGACCACGGGGCCGCCGCGGGGCCTGGGCGTCACGCGCGCGCGCTGGCTGCACGACTCGGCGCGCGGCGTCCTCGGCCGCCTGGGGCCCCGCCGCGTCGCCGTCTCGCACGCGCCGCTCGCGCACGGCATGGACCGCGGCGTCGCCTGGCAGACGCTCTTCGCCGGCGGCCGCCTCGGCTTCGCCCGCGGCGACTTCGCGGGCCTCGTCGCCGACCTGCGCGAGCTGCGCCCCTCGATGCTCGCGGCGATGCCGCACTTCTGGTGCCGCCTGCACGCCGAGTACCTGGCGGCCGTCCGCCGCGAGGCCCTGCGCTGCTGCGCCGGCGCCGAGCGCGCGGCCGACGTCGCAGAGGCGCTCTGCGCGGCCGTAGAGCGCGGCGTCCCGGGCGGCCTCGCCGGCGAGCTGCGCGCGCGCGCGGCCGCGGAGGCGCGCGAGAGCGTCGGCGGCGCGGAGCTGCGGCTCGCGGCGACGGGCGGCGCGCGGACGCCCGAGAGCGTGCTCGCGTGGATGCGCGAGGTCCTGGGGCCCGAGGCCGTCGTCGACGCCTACGGGACCACGGAGGTCCCGGGCATCGCGTCCAACGGCGCCGTCTCGGACGACGTCGAGCTGCGCCTCGAGGACGAGCGCGGGCGGCCCGCGCGCCGCGGCGAGATCGTCGTGCGCGCCCGCGGGACGGTCGCCCGCTACTGGGGCGACACGCCCGAGGCGGCGCGGGCGACGCGCGCGGCGTTTGGCGACGACGGCTGGTTCCACACGGGCGACGTCGGCGAGCTCGGCGACGACGGCCGCCTGCGCGTCGTCGACCGCAAGGCCAACGTCGCCGAGCTCTACGTCCGCGGCCGCAGCGTCTGGGTCGCCGCCGCAGAGCTCGAGGCGCGCCTGCTCGGCGCCTGCGCGGGCGACGTCGAGAGCGTCTACCTGCACTCGGACCGCGCCGAGGGCACGCTCGTCGCCGTCGTCGTCCCGCGCGGCGCCCCGCGCGAGCCGCACGCGTACCTCGAGTCCCTGCGCGCGGCCGCGCGGGCCTGCGGGTTCCAGCCGTGGGAGGTCCCGCGCGCCGTCGTCGTCAGCGGCTCGCGGTGGACCGCCGAGGGCGGCGAGCTGTCGGCGACGGGCAAGCTACGGCGCGGCGAGCTCGGCAGGCGCTACGCCCCGCAGATCGCCGCGCAGTACTCGCGCCTCGAGGCCGCGAGCGACAGGCGCGAGGCCGCGGCCGCCCGCGAGGGCCTCGACTACGCGCGGGACTTCGAGTTCGTCGGCGACGACGAGCAGGACACGGCGGCGCTCAACGCCTCGCTGGCGGCCGTCCGCGCGGTGGCCCTGCGGCTGCGCGCTGCGCTGCCCGCGAGCTCCGAGAGGCGCCGCTCCGAGGAGGCCCGCGCGCGCGCCGCCGTCGCCGGGGCCCGCGAGTCGGGGCTGCAGCGCGTCGCCGCCTCTGTGCGCGCCCGCGACGTCCGCGCGGCCGTCGCCGACTTCGCGGCGCTGCGCTCGGACGTGCAGCGCGCGGGCCATACGCTGGACCTCGCGCAGACGGCCGAGGACCCCGAGGTCGCCGCGCTGCAGGCGGAGCTGCGCGCGGCCGTCGACGCGCTCTGCGACGTGGCCGCGCGGTGCTGCGTCGACGTGCCGTACCAGGTGCGCTCGGGGGCCCTCGTGCTGCCCCCGGCCGCCGCGCGCGAGCGGGGCTGCATCCCCGAGTGCGCGGGCTTCGACAACTGGCGCGTCTGGTGCGCCGCCTGCGGCGTCCTCGTCGAGTGGGGCTCCGAGGGCCTCGGCGCCGAGCGCTACAAGTGCCTCGACTGCCTCTCGGGCCCCTGCTACTGCTCCCCCTGCTGCGCCCTCCTGCGCGAGCTGCGCGACATCGCCGGCAGCGACGCCGACGCTGCGCTGGCGCTGCGCGGGTTCGACGCGCACGTGTCGGGCGGGCACTGCGTCGTGCGCGAGAGGGCGCACCCCATCTGGCTGCGCGACGCCGTCGTGCCCGCGGGGTGCCGCCCGCTCCCGGCGCTCGTAGCGCGCAACGCCTTTGCGCAGTGGGCCGAGCGCCCGTGCCTCGGCATGCCGCTGGGCGCCTGCGCGCGCAGCCCCGCCGCCGCGTGGGCCCGCAGCCGCCCGGGGCTCTCCCTCGAGCACGACGGGTTCCTGTGGCTGACGTACGGCGCCGTGGGCTCCCTGGTGGCCTCGGTGGCCCGCGGGCTCGCGCAGGCGCTGTGCCCGGCGCCGCCGGGGTCGTTTGTCGGCATCTGCGGGCCCAACTGCTTAGAGTGGGCCATAGCCGACTTTGCGTGCGCTGCCGCGGGGTTCAGGCCCGTCGGCTTCCACACGACCTTCTCGGGCGGCGAGCTCGCGGCTGCGCTGGGGCTCGTGCAGCCCGCGGCCATGCTCTGCTGCTCGCGGACGGCCGCCGAGCAGGCGCGCGCGGTGGCGGCGCCGCTGGGCGTCGCCGTCGTCGAGCTGGACGCGGGGCTGCAGGAGCTCGCGGAGCGCGGGGCGGCCGCGGGAGACGCGGGGCTGCCGGGGCCGGAGCAGCTCGAGGCCGTCGCGGACGTCTTCACGCTGCTGTTCACGTCGGGGTCGGCGTCGGCGGGCCCCAGGGCCGTCGTGGTGTCGGCCGCCGCGTTCTTCGCGACGGTCGCCGCGAGCCCCGTGTTCGCCGAGCCCCTCGTCGGCGCCCTCTACATCCCGCTGTCGCACTCGAGCGACCGCACGCGCGTACGGAAGAAGGCCCTCGCGGGCCCAGGGAGGCGCCGCCGCTCACTCGCACGTGCCGTCGCAGCTGTGGGAGTTCGTCGTCAACGGGGGCAGGGTGGGGTTCGTCGAGTACGCGCACTCGAGCTGGTCGGACCACGAGCAGGACAAGAAGGACGGCATGCTGGGCGGCGCGGCCGCCTCCTCCCTGGGCGTCGAGGACCTGTTCGGCGTCGTGCGGCAGCTGTCGCCCTCGGCCATCGCCTGCCCGCCCCGCGTGAGCTCTCCCCCCGCAGCCGTTGCGCCTGAGGCGCCAACTGACCGCCGGCTGGCTGCCAGATATGGAACGGGCTGTACTTTGTGTACAGGCAGCGGCTCGCGGCCAACGGCGGCGACGAGAGGGCCGCGAGGGAGCACGTGGCAGGGCTGTTCGGCACGCGGCTGGCGTTCTGCGTCACGGGCGGCGCGCCGACGAGCCCCGAGGTCCTGTCGTTCGCGCGCAGCCTGTTCCCCTGCGGCGTCGCGTTCCACGAGTCGTACGGCACCACCGAGGCCGGGGGCATCACCGAGGATGGCCTGCCCATGCACGGCGTCGAGCTCCGGCTGCGCGCGGTCCCCGAGCTGGGCGTCGGCCCCGACGACAAGCCGCCGCGGGGCGAGGTCGTCGTGCGCACGCGGACGATGGCGTCGGGGTACTACGGGGACCCGCAGGCGACGGCCGAGGCGTTCCTGCCCGGCGGGTGGTACCGCACGGGCGACCTGGGGACCACCGAGCCCGACGGCAGGCTGCGGCTGCTCGAGCGCGTGTCGGCGGCCCAGTGCCTCGCGGAGGGCCGCCTCTTCTGCCCCAGCAGGGCCGAGGCGGCCTTCGAGAGCGTTCCGCCGCTGCAGCACGTGTAAGCGGTGCTGCCCCCCAGTGCTCAATTGATTGATTCGCGGGGGTGGGCTCGCAGATTTCTGGTGGGCAGCAGAGAGCTCGCGAGGCCCGTCGCCCTCGTCGCCGCCAGCGTGCCGGTGAGCGAGGGCGAGGCCATAGAGGCTATGCGGGGCGCAGCGCAGAGGGGCCTCGTCGAGGAGTGCGAGGTGCCGGGGCGCGTGGCGGTCGTCGACGCGGCCGAGTGGGCTCCGGGGGGCGCGCTGGTCAACGGGCACCTGAAGAAGCGCCGCGCGGCCATCCAGACGCGCTACGCGAGCACCCTCGCCTCGCTTCTCTCTGCCTGACTCGCGCCGCGAAACACCGGCTTTGCATGACGTTTGGGTGTTCGGTGAAGCCGTGCACGTAGTCTGTCAGACCTCTCTGTGGTCTCTGGCAGCAAATGCCTGACATCCCACGATGCTGCGCTGCTGTCGGGACAGTACACGCTCGTGTCTCAAAACTGGGCACTGAGAGATCGGAGCGAGAGACCCAATGCCGCTTGAACGCATTGCGTGTGCGGTGCACGGATAGAATGGATAGAATGACCCCAGACAGCCAAAGAGGAAGCAAATCGAAATGGCGCCGTGTTGTTCGAATACAATTTAAAAAACAGAGAGAAATTAAATAGCGGTCGCGTTTGCCGAGGAGGACGAGGTGGCGTTCGCCAGGTTGGCATACATGCTGGTGACGAACGCCACTACGCTGGGGTCGACGCCCTCGTGCCTGGCGAGCTCCAGCATCTGCCGGCCCGCCCTGTCGTTCTGCTCCTTGAACATCTCGATGAACGGCCTCGCCCACGCGGGCAGCCCGGGCGTGTTGCCGCCGTGCACCGCGGCCACGTCCCAGTCCACTCGCGCGTCTGCCAGGTGGATGATCTTGGCCCTCTGCGTTGCCGTTTTCCACGACGTCGTCAGTTTCAAAAACGGGACGGCAAACGAAAAACCAAGGCAAAAAATCGCCAAAAGCGGAAGCGTGGGCAGAGCTCAAGAGAGAGAGCGCACCCTGAAGGACTGGTTGACCCACTGGCAGCGCTTGCTGTCCGAGTAGCGGGTGTGGTAGGTGCTGTAGCTGTCGGGCAGCGTGGTGATCCTGCCGAGCCTGTGCCGCCAGTACTTGGCGATGAGCTCCTGGTCGCCCTTGACAATCACGTTGTGGTCCAGCGTGCGCAGCAGGCCATCGTAGGTGCTGTTGTCGCGCCTGATGACCATGACGCCGCTGTTCATCGTCCCGGGTCGCTCGGTGTCGCAGCCCCAGTTGTCCTGGCTCGCAACAAACCTGCGCAGCAGGAGGGAAGTCAGCCCAACGAAGCAGAAAAAAACCCACACCCACACCCCCCAGACGCTCCCGAGCAGGAGGACAATCCCCCCTCCTGCTGTCCAGCCCCCCGAGATCGCATAAGGGGAGCAGAGGCCTGGACAGCTGGCTGACTAGGTGCAAAAAAGGAAATATACCGCCCAGCGCTGCGCTACGGAGCGCAGCAGCAGCACAGCAAACCCGAACCACACCACCACAGCGCCCCCCAGACGACGCCCGGGGGGGGAGGCGACAGGGGGACGCACTGCTCGGGGCGGTCGAAGAGGTCGTCGGGGTTGCCGCGGAGGACCGTGTCGAGGTCGAGGTAGACGACGCGCTCGAGGGGCAGGCGGAAGACCTCGAGCTTGCTGAGCAGCCCCGCCCAGCGCGCGTAGAGCGGCCGCCAGTTGCGGTGCCCCGGGGGGCTCGCGACGCGCGCCACGCCCAGGCCGCCCATGCGCATGGCCCCCTCGGCCGCCGGGCCCACCGCGGGCCCCGCGAGCACCAGGCACCGCCGCTGGGCGCCCACGGCCCGCAGCCCCGCCTGCAGGCCCAGCGCCAGCCGCACGTACGCGTCCGACAGCGCCACAAACACGTACGCCGTCTGCTCCGCCGGCACCCCCGCCCCCGCGCTGGCCGCCCCCGAGGCCGCGGCCGTGGCCCCCGCGGCGTCGGCGCTGGCGCTGGCGGCGGTGCTGTGCTGGACGGCGAGCAGGACGAGCGTGGCGGCTGCCAGGAGGCCGAGGCCCGGCGCCAGCAGCCCCTGCGCACCGCCGCCCCCGCCGCTGCGGAACACCCGCACGAGGCGGCGCCGCGGGGGCGCGGGCAGCACCGAGAGCGTGAGCTCCTGCGTCTGCAGCATCTGGGCGGGCGCTGGTGGTGCGGTGTGCGCGCCTGAGCTGCCCTGGCGCTCAGCAGTGCGGATTGAAAATGAATGTTCTGGTGATGTGTTGGTTGATGATTCAAGCACTTGGGTCTCAACCGATGAGGCCACCTCTGCGGGATGCAGGCCCGGGCTGGCCTGGGGTGGGGGGGGGAGTAGACGCGGCAGGAGGGTGGGCTGGGCTGGGGCAGCTGTCGGTGCGTGCCGTGCACGTGGCTGGTTTTGTTTTTCTCCCTGCTTTTCGCACGGCCCCCATCGAACCCCAAACGAGGGACTTTGGGGCGCTCTCGGTCACTGCACCGGCACTGCTGATGCACTTTTCACAGGCGGAGCTCCGACTTTTTCCGGGAACCCTCGCGCACCGGGGGACCCCCGTGAGGCTCCCGGTGTCCCCCGACCGCTGCGCGTGGCGCAGGCCCTGCCGAGGGCCCCGCAGACGGTTGGATTGCCCCGATAAGGCCATCCTGCCTTATCTAGCCGTTGGTTCGACAAAAACCGACCCCACGCCACCTCTCGCGATATTATTGTCCGACTTCCTACCCGCCGCTTGTCCCAGCGGCGCCGCTGAATCGCAGCTCAATCGCACGGGGTGGACCAATCATCAACGATATGCCCCGGCGGTGCAGTCGGGGAAGCCACCGTTGTTTTCTTTTAAAATTGCGCAATAACTGACGAGCGTGTGCTGCTATTAACGGGCGCTGCTGTGTTTTGCGCCCTCGCCTAATACGCGCCTGACTGCCCTCCCGTCTCGTTCGCGGCGCCCGTCGACGCGTCGCTCGACACCGCTGCCTCCTCTGGCTGGGTGTCGCCCTCCAAGTTGCCGTACAGCCCGCGCACGAACTGGGCGACGGCGGGGTCCACGCCCTCGCGCCTGGCGAGCTGGAGCATGCGCACCCCCGCCAGGTCGTTCTGCCGCTTGAACAGCCCCATGAACGGCCTCGCCCACTCGGACATCCGCGGCGTGTCCTCGCCCAGCCGCACGACCTGCTCCCACTTGGCCTTGGACCCCGCCAGGTGCACGATCCTCGCCCTCTGCTCCGGGGTGAGACGCTCGGGATGCCAAGGGCACGCGCACCCTGAAGGACTGGTAGAGCCAGCGGCAGGCCTTGTCGTCGGAGAAGCGCGTGTGGAACGTGCTGATGCTCTCGGCCAGCGTGGTGACGCGGCCGAGCTGCTGCTTCCAGTACTTCTCGATGATCTCCTGGTCCCCGTTGGTGACCACGCCGCGGCTCAGCGTGCGCATCAGCCCCGCGTACGTCCTGCTGTTGTGCCTGACGAACATCACGCCGCTGTTGACCGTCCCGGGCTTCAGCGTCCTGCAGCCCCAGTTGTCCTGGCTCGCCACGAACCTGCGCACTCCCGATATCAATTGACCGCTGACGCCAAAGGGAGACGGTGGACGCTGACGGCTCAGTGCGGTTGAAGAGGATGTCGGGGTTGCCGCGCAGCACCATGTCGAGGTCGAGGAAGACGACGCGCTGCACGGGCACGCGGAACACCTCGAGCTTGCTCAGCAGGTCGGCCCACCGCCGGAAGGCGGGCCTGTAGTTGGCGTGGCGCGGCGACGGCGGTATCCTCTTGACGACCAGCCCGCTCAGCGCCATCGCGCCCTCGGCCGCCGCCCCCACGCCGGTCCCCGCGAGCACGACGACGGGCCTCGTGGAGCCCACGTCGCGCAGCGCCGCCTGCAGCCCCAGGGCCAGGCGCACGTAGGGGTCGGAGAGCGCCACAAACACGTAGGCCTCGTCAAAGGGGTACGTGGTGCCGCGCCAGTGGTCGCTCCCCTCGGTGTAGTCGAGCCCCGCGTCGTCGCTCCAGTAGCGGTAGTAGACCAGCGCGAGGGTGGCGAAGACGAGCACAGACGCCACAGACACCGCCTTGCGCAGAGCCATCGCGTGCCCAGTGGGAAAGCAGAGGATGCCTCTCGCCCCGCAGCAGGCGCTGGACCCCAGAAACGAGCGCGACGCCACAAGCACACCGCCCGCACAGCTGAGTGCCCGCCTCCTCGCTCCTGTACAGGTGAGGAGAGATCTGACGAGAACAACTGGAAATTATCGCCCAAAGCAGTCATCATGTCACACGTGACCCGAAGCAGACAGACAGCAGCTCTCAGCCGCTGCGCAGAACGGAGGAGGTCTTCTGCCCACCCAACCCCATCGCGCCCCTAAGTGAACCAATACGCGCACTGCGACAGGCTGTGTCCGCTGCACATCCACCGCACAGTGTTGCTCTTCCCGCACCGCTTCCGCACAGTGCCGCACACCCCATTGGGACGTTCCTGCACCACATACAGAATCCCCGACGATCCCTTGCGCAGCGGATCAGCGGGCCATCGGATCGCAGGGGCAGGCAGGCAGGCAGGCACACGCGGTGGCTTGGTCCCGTGAGATGTTACAAAAAGCGCCGACAACGTCGTTAGGGAGCTGTCGTCTGAGCGAGGGGCGGCCGATCTAGTTTGCGCGCAAGTCAGTGGCTGAACAGAGAGAACGACTTGGTGTGCGGGAGGTCTGCCCCGGGCTTGCTGAAGTCCAGGGCGTACTGGTGCAGGTACCCGTCCGCCGTCAGCACGTGCAGCGTCCTCGTCTCCAGGTCGATCCCGCACAGCGACGGCGGCGACTTGGCCCCCGACGCCGACCCCACCCTCGCGCACGCAATGCTCCTCACGTTCTCCAGCTGCGGCGGCACAGCCAGCCAGTCAGTCAGCCAGCCAGGCAGCGGCCAACAGCCAACGGGGAGGCAGTCACACAATGCTGTCCGAGAGGGGGCAGCGAGCGCACCATATCCGAGACGGGCTGGCTGAACGGCGAGAGGATCGACCAGCCGCGGGAGGGCGCGGGCGGGGGCGAGACAGGCGAGATGGCCACAGACCCCACGCAGTCGAGTCGGAACACGTGGACCGTCCCCGTGTCCGACGACACGGCGAGAAGCGACGAGTCCGGCGCAAACGCGATGCAGCTGATCGTGGCGGGGTACGAGCCGCGCCGCAGCGACGCCAGACGCTGGGCGCGCAGCGCGCTGTACACGCGGACCACGGTGCCCTTCTGCGAGGCCGTGGCGATCAGGGTGCCGTCCTCGCTCATGGCCACGGCTGCCAGCGGGTTGGTGTGCGCCCGTATGACGTTGGTCATCGCCAGCGTCACCCCGTCGTACACCTGGCAGGGAAAGATATTACATCAATATCCCGAAGCCGTCAAAGGAGGAATTCCGAGAAGTTTCTCGGAATCGGCGATAGCGATTGGACGGACGGCGAGCTGGCCCGGGGTCTGCACGGGGTACGCGATGCAGCATCGCTCCGAGGCCTTGGAGACGGCCACGAGGCCGAGCGGGTTGGAGCCCGTGTCAACCGTCTGCAGCGGCGGGTCCCTGGCCCTCGCCGTGTCGAAGATGTGCAGCTTCGTCTCCAGCACCACCACCAGCCTGCGCTTGCGTGCGGTTAGGGCGCCACACTGGACCGCGCGACCCCCCCGCAAGGGCAATCAATCACCACCACCGTGACGCAACGCAGGCAAAGCAAGTTTCCGGGAAACTTCTCGCTAGCGACGTGGCGCAGGCAAACCGCCCAAACGGCCGCACGGGGGAGACTTGAGGGGGGGGGGCGGCTCGCAGAGCAAGGGGGGTGAGGGCCAGAGGGAGTTGGGGAGGGAGGAGGGCAGCGTGGGGGGTATACCGCTTCGGCGTGATGCGCACCGCGCAGACGCAGGTGACGAAGGTGTGCTCGGCGAGGACGCGCGGGGCCTGGCCGGCGACGGCGCCGACGAGGGCCAGCGTGCGCGGGCCCAGGCGCTCCTGGTCGCCGTGGCCGACGACGGCCAGCAGGCTCGACCGCTGCAGCATCTCCACGCAGCCCGCGGCCCCCAGCTCGCTGCTCTCGTACACGGGCTTCAGCGGCCGCGTCGTGAACACGCAGAACTTGCTCCGCGTGCCCACCGTCACGTGGCTGTCCCGGGGGGCGGGGTGATGGTTATTTTCGAGATCGCGGGGGTGATTTTCTAGATCTGCGGAGGCGGAGGCGGGGAGGGGGCTGGGAGAGAATCTGGGGGACCTGAGGTCCTGGTTGAAGCCCGCGTAGAGCAGGTCCTTGTGGTGGTGGCGGCAGTCCATTGGCGAGGGGTGTGGCAGCCCGTGCGGCGCGCGCAGGGCCGTGTAGACAAAAGAGGTATTTTCTGTGCAGTACTGATTCTTCGAGATTCCACGCTCGATTCGAGAATCCAGTTTGGGCCATTCCCGCCACAGCGCCACTCGATTCCGTTTCCACGCGAGAGGGAACCGCCACTGATCCGCAATATGCAGATTCATCCCCGAAGATTGAGGTATCTTCTTCCCCTCACCCCCGGGCTTGTCGTTAAACTCTCCCCCGATCACCCCATGATGTCCGCTGCCAAGCAGATGTCGAGCGAGCCGCTCTTCGGCATGCACATCTTCGGAAGCGTGCCCATCGAGCGCCCCCCGCAGCGTCCGCCCACCCGCCCACCCCCGTCCAGCGGCCCCCCGTGTCGTCGACGAAAAATATCTCCCAGCCCAGCGGCCAACAAACAATATCGCCAACGCCTCTCGCGCTGCAGCGGCCAGGGCGACCAAGGAGGAGGCCCAGGCGGCCCAGAGGGCGCAGGAGGAGGACCAGGCGGGGGACAGCGACGAGATCGCGAGGCGGCTGGGCGAGCTCGAGGCCAACAACGAGCGGCTGGACCGCGCGGTGCGGGCGCTGCAGCAGTGCGTCGAGGAGATGCAGGGCAGCCTCGACACCCAGCGCGCCCTCGCCCGCTGCATCCGCGAGGCCCAGCAGCGCCGCCGCACGGCCCGCGCCGCCCCGCTGGTCTCGCTCGACGCGTGCAACAGCAACCAGGGGCCGCAGCAGCCGGGGCCCCTCGACTGGCTCAAGTGAGCCGAGAACAGGCGACAAAGACGGGAGAAACGAGGGCGGAAAAACGATGGGGGCGGGGGCCCGCCGCTGTCGCGTCGCACACTGTCCGCGGGCACCGGTGCAGCAAGTGCCAGGCCAAGGTGGCACAACACACGGTGCTTTTACCGTTTTCCCTGAATGCAAATGCCATTTGTCGTCAGTCACGTCACACTGCATGTTTCCTTCTCCTCGCATCTCTGCCCACGTCTGTTGATGTTTAGTGAGGGGCAGGTGGCCCCAGAGCGAATGGGCACCGCCCCAAAACCTCAAACGCGAAACCGAAAACGGCCAAAACCGAACCGCGGACTGCGGCGATCCGGGGGCGACCGAAGTCTGGGCTGTGCAGACTGCAAGGGTGACTCACCGACGCGGGCCGGAGCGTACGACCGAGGTGTGCCAGATGCCCGTGCCCACAGCGATCGGCGCAGTTCCTTTTGCTGCGGGTTGCGTGTGAAACCGGGCGACGGATCGGGACGCGTTCTATCGCCCAAAACAGAGAAAAACCGGTGGTCTTTAATGTATCGTTCTCGCCCGCCAGTCTTTGGTGGCCGTTGCGCGTCGTCTTCGGGCCTACGACCGCGAGGAGGCAGAGGGTGGACGCCCGCCTGGCCACAGAAGCCACAGAAATGGGTCGGTCACTGTGTGCATTTGTTCTTCCCCTCCGGTCGCCCCAAAGATCTTCTCTGATATGTCCGCTTTTCCAAAACAGATCATCACGCGGCCCCTCCGCAGAACAGCGCCCGATGGCCAGGCCCCTGCTGCTCGCGGTCCTGCTCTGCCTCGTCAGCGCGTCGGTGGTGTGCACGCTGTTCTGGCTCGAGCCCATGTCCGCGTCCGAGCCGCTGCCCGACACGTTCCTCTCGTCGTGGGCCAACTCCCCCTACGCCTCGGACGAGGCCTACGTGCTGCTCGTCCTCTCGGACCCCTACGCGCGCCTGGCGCTGGGCCTCCACGCGGCCCTGCGGGCGGCGGGGTCCACGCGGCGGGTCGTCGTGCTGGCGGGCTCCCGCGTGGGCAGGGAGGCCGCGGGGGCGATGCAGCTGAGCGGGATGGCCGTCAGGAGGATACCGCCGTCGCCCAGGCACCACAACTACAGGCCGGCCTACAGGAGGTGGGGCGAGCTGCTGAGCAAGCTCGAGGTGTTCCGCGTGCCCGTGGAGCGCGTGGTGTTCATGGACCTCGACGTCGTGCTGCGCGGCAACCCCGACGACCTCTTCAACCGCACCGAGCCGTCGGTGTCCCCGCTCCTCTTTCCCCCCAACCGAGTCTCGGTCTCTGGGGGGTTTTCTCTTGGCTGACACTTGCTGCCCCTCGTCTCCCTTCCTCTTCTCTCTTATGTTCTCTTCATTCACTTCTCTTATCTGTGCTCTATTCCACTGTGCACTGTCGCTGACAGCTGCTGCTCCTGCGCAGGTTCGTGGCGAGCCAGGACAACTGGGGCTGCAGGGTCGAGAAGCCCGGGAAGGTCAACAGCGGCGTGATGTTCATCAGGCACAACAGCTCGACTTACCCTGAGATGCGGCTCCTGCTGGCCAGCAGCGTCGTGAGGAACGGCGACCAGGAGCTCATCGAGAAGCACTTCAAGAGGCAGCTGGGCAACGTCGTCACGCTGCCCGACAGCTACAGCACCTTCCACACGCGCTTTGCCGACTGGAAGAAGTGCGGCTCCATCGACCAGTCCTTCAGGGTGCGCTCCCTCTCCTAGTCTCCGCCCCCACTCAGAGCTCACGCTGCCTCTTGCAGCGGGCCAAGATCGTCCACCTGGCGGCCGCCGAAGTCGACTGGGAGCAGGTGGCTGCGCACGGCGGGAGCACGCCCGGGCTGCCCCTGTGGGCGAGGCCGTTCATGGAGCAGTTCAAGCGGCAGAACGACATGGCCGGTCAGCACATGCTCCAGCTTGTCAGGCAGGGCGGCGTCGACCCCGCTGTCGCCGACTTCGTCCGCAGGCTGTATCTAACCCGACAGGGTTCAGACTCTGAAAGCAGGGTATCGTGATGGAAGTACAGCATCATAATTGGCCATCTCGTTCTCTGTTCTCGTTTGCTCACTCTGCTGGCACACAGCTGTGAAGGCATGATTCAGCAACCCGGGCACTGTGTGTGCGCACGAAAGAGCCAAGAGATCTTCAGTGGGCTCAGAGCTCGCAGGGGAGGAAGGGGGTTCATTCAACTGGCTCGGACTGCGGGATTGCAGGCCTACTCTCCGACGTTCACAGACCACCGAGACTCACATACTTCGCGATAGTGGAGTGCATCAAGGAGCACAGCTCTCTTGTTGTCTCGGGGCTGCGAGCGTCTGACGAGAATTGCTTCTGCGGGTTCTATTTCTGGGCAAATGGGGTTCGTTGGGGCTGTTGCCTGTTTGCCCTAGCAGCCCTCGCCCACCGCATCCACCCCCCGGAGCTGTCCGCTCTCGCTCGAACAAGCACGAGCACATCCACGTATGCTACTGCGAGGTCCGTGATGTCCGTTGAGCACGCCCTTTTTACCCAACCGCCCTGAGAAAAGGCCATTTCCACTGAGCACGGTCAATTCTGCAATTCACAAATCGCCTCGGGCATGAACAGGCCTGTACTGCTGGCTGTCCTGCTCACCCTCACCACCGCCACCGTGGTGTGCATCCCCTTTTTGCGCGAGCATGCCCCCGAGCCTGGGCCGCTGCCCCACACGACGCTGGCGGCGGCTACGTACGGCTGCGACGAGGCCTACGTGGTGCTCGTCCTCTCGGACCTCTACGTCCGAATGGCGCTCGGACTCCAGGCAGCCCTGCGAGCCGTGGGGTCCACGAGGCCTGTCATCGCCCTGGCGGGCCCGGGGATCGGACGGGAGGCCGAGGGGGCGCTGGAGCTCGGAGGGATGGCCGTCAGGAGAATACCGCAGTCTCCGCACCACCCCAACTACCGGCCTCGGTTCCCCAAGTGGGACAACCTGCTGAGCAAGCTCGAGGTGTTCCGCGTGCCCGTGGAACGCGTGGTGTTCATGGACGTCGACGTCGTGCTGCGTGGCAATCCCGACGACCTCTTCAACAGCACCGGGCCGTGAGCAACAGACATCCCACGGTTGCAGTTCTCAGAGCCGGGTGGCAGATTCGTGGCGAGCCAGGACAACTGGGGCTGCAGGATCGAGAAGCCCGGGACGGTCAACAGCGGCGTGATGTTCATCCGGTACAACAGCTCGACGTTCGAGGCGTTGGAGGACACGCTGGCCCACAACGTCGTAAGGAAGGGCGACCAGGAGCTCATCGGCAAGTACTGGAAGCAGGTCCTCGGGAAGGTGACCACGCTGCCCGACAGCTACAGCACCTTCCACACGAGGTTCTCCGACTGGAAGCCCTGCAGGCGCGTCGACCAATCGTTCAGAGTGAGTCCGGAACCATTGCCAGCTGCCACTCACTTGGACACAGAACGCCAAGATTATCCACTTGGCTGGTGCGCACGTCAACTGGGAGGAGGTGTTGGCGCACGGGGAGAGGACTCCGGGGCTGCCCCAGTGGGAGAGACCGTTCATGGGGCAGATCAAGCAGCAGAACGACGCTGCGGGGCTGCACATGCTCGAGCTCGCCACGCGCGATGGCCTGGACCCCGGCGTGGCCCAGTACATCCGCGTGATGTACGGGCAGCAGTGGCAGACAAGTGGCGCGAAGTTCATTGTACGGCAGGACGGAAACTGAACACGGAATTCAGATCAGAGATTGAGAAATCAGTGTTGAGGACACCAACATTCGTTTGGACAGCAGAGGAACCCAATATTTGAGGGAAAGAGGTTTCTTGCTTACATCTGGTGAGAGGACAGTGTGAAAAGCTGTGTGATGGAAGAAAAAAGAAAGATTAAATCTTGAGAAAATTGGTCATCTTGGAACCTGCACTGAAGTGACAATCACCAATTACAACATCCTGTTGAACATGCTCTCGTATCCAATCTGAATGATAAAGGAGCCATTCAGCATAATGTACCTTTGGACTGTATGGTCCCCTGGTTAGATACAGATAAGTCACTGCAACAAGTACCAGATATTCCTCATAAAACTCATTGAAATGAAAATATATTCGTTTCCTGTTCCACTTCCAGTGAGGGATAAGCTCATAAATCTCATTATCATACATGCAATGTGATTTCTCATTCCATAAACTCAAAGCACTGCTCATAAGTATATTGGCTTTAGATTAAAACAGAGGCTAAAATGACTTTCCCTTCATCTAAACTATTTCCCATGGACACTCCCATTAAATGAAGAAAAGAAGGCAAAAAGTCACATTTGAAATCAGGAAACAGAGGGTTACAAATGGAAAAAGTGAAAATAAAGTTTGAGATTTATTAGTATTTCAGTTTTATCACATGCGATAAAACTAAGAGAATTTAAAAATAGGTTTATCGTGTGTGTTAACACTAAAAGTAAAAATACATCAGTTTTATTGCGTGTGATAAAATAAACAAGAGAACATTCGTGAGTTCAAAATTATTTTCGGAGGCCTTGAGTATTGTGGACCTCTGTTTTCCTGTTTCAAATGCAACTTTTTGCCCTTTTTTTCCCCTTTTGATGGGGTGTCTGTGGGAAATACTTTAGACAAAGGGAAAGTCATAAAAGCCACTGTTTTAATCTGTGTCTGCATCTGTGTTTGCTTCAGCATTTGCATCTTGTGGCTCCATTAGCATTAGCATCAGCATTGGCATTGTCATCTGTGCATTAATAGGATAAAAACCCTGTGAACAAGGATGTGGCTCTGGGAAATCATTAACTCATTGCTGTATAGCATCTTGTTACTATACTGACAGGCCAGAAGTGCATACTAACTATAGAGCAAGGGAAGAGAAGTAGTAATATGCAGAAGAATATGAAGGCTCACCTGTCAGATCTGCAACATAAGAATGAACAGATACAGATACAAATGCAAATATGGGCACTGATATGAACACTGACATGATGCAATTATGAGACTTGATAAACTTGAATACCACTCAGATAAAAGGCCTTCTCAATATTCAACTAAGTGCAGGCATCATTCTGGTAACAATTTCTCATGTTATGTAGAACTCTTACCAGTTACTAGCTGTTTTAGAACAGATACCATTCTTATCATTGAAGAACTTGTGAGTTTTCTGAAAAAATAAAAAACAGAGCAACTGATAGGAAGGAACTCACTTTGCATAGCTGCTCTTTCTAAGTCTGAAAGATAATTACATCAAGAGGCTTAGGCATTTGGTAAGAACTCCTTTGCTTTGCTTCTATGATGTGTGCCTTGCAAATTGCCCAATTCATCTGTACAGTGAGCAGAATGCCCATTCCAAGAAATAGATAGCATTGATTTAACTTGTGCAGATATGTTCCATTTGCAACTATAATTGAAGAAAGTATAACATTCTCATAACGTGTCTCAATTCTATATTAAGAGGTTAACTGAATTTTGGGCACAAAACCTGAACACTTCATGCAGAGATCAACATTCACATTATCTGTCAAAGTTCGTGATTGTTCATGCTGGGAATGCAATACAATTCCAAAGTTCATTGTATGTTACAAACAACTCTTCAATAATATTATTCAGTCATTTCTGCAGGCACTGATGCTTAAAAATGACTTACACCTGATATTGGCTGCCCTGCCTTACAATCTTACTTCTTAATCACCTCTGATCTTATAACCATGCCTATCACTCTGTTAGTTCCTTAACATATTCAGCATATGATGCATCTCTCTTCACGATCTCAGTAGCTGAGTGTTCTAAGACTGCAAAAAAAAAACAGAATGACCTGTTGCTATTCAGTAAGCCCTTGAACTGCAGTCCAAGAGAAGAAGGTCTATGACTGGTTATAAAGCAGGAAAGTATAGTTAGCAGTCCAAGAATGATGACCATTGCCCAACAGGAATGCTCTTTTCTTAATGCAATCAGTATTATTAATCTCTGTCAACACTTCCTTATGATATTACAAATACATCAGCAGTAGCAGTATGAGCAGAACACATCCTATCACATATCAGAGTAGCAGCTCACTCAGTAAGAATAATGAAATCAACTGTCTTGCCACCATGACTGGTGGTCCATTTAGAGAAGTGAGAGAAGAATGACTCTGTAGGTAAATTCTGTTATGATAACCATATTCTAACATCAGAGATTTACACTCTGTTTTAAGAAGATCCACTTCACTGGCTCTGAATAGCATATCAAATAAGTGCACTTTACAAAACTGTTTCTGTTAGGTGTGTGAACAAATGATGAGTTATAACAATACTCAGTTCACCAACGGATACGGCAAATGTACTTAAAGCTGAAGAAGCAGTGTACTAATCTCACCATTAAAAAAAAAAAGACGCGCTGTCACAGAGCAATTGTAAGACCCCGCAAATCATGAGATATTTCCCCTGGAGATATGCGTATCTCCACAAGCGTCAGTTTCGTCGATGAGGCCCACCGTTCTCGCGTTTCTGCTGTTCTTCGCCGCGCTCCACGGCGTGGCGGTGTACTACTTCGCGAGCGGCTTCCTGCTGACGCGCTACGAGGTCCCGCAGCGCCACACGCACTGCGCCGCCTGCTCGTCGGCGCGCAGGTTCGACAAGGCCGTCATCCTCCTCATCGACGCCCTCAGGTGCCCCCGTCCACTCTCGTCTGGCTCGCTGCTGGCCTCTGGGGGGGACCACCGCCACCTCGTCCTCTCGGGATATCAGATTCCTCGCGAAGACAAATCCGAGATTTTCTGGGATTTCCTGTCATACGTCACTTTTGCTCTTGAATTCCACCTGTGTGGAATAATGCGCCGCTTGTTGGGCGGGCAGCCAGCATGCCCGCATGGCGCGGGCGGACACTGCTCCGCGTGGCGCACAAAAGAGCGGCGGCCGCCCTTGATTCCGGATTTTGGAGGCGAATATCTAGATTCATAGCGCTGACGCCAGTATCGTCCCTTCCCTGTCAGGTTCGACTTTGTGTGGAGCAGCGTCGAGAACAGGAGCGACGGGTACCCCTACGGCAAGCTGGCGTCGCTGCGCGAGCTGCATGAGGCGCACGCGGCGACGACGCTGGTGTACGAGGCGCTGGCGGACCCGCCGACGACGACGATGCAGCGGCTCAAGGCGCTGACGACGGGCGCCCTCCCGACGTTTGTCGACGTCGGCAAGAGCTTCGCCAGCGGCGCCGTCGACGTCGACAACGTCGTCGAGCGCCTGGGGGCCGCCGGGCGCCGCGTGGTGGTCATGGGCGACGACACGTGGCTGAGCCTCTTCGAGCAGCGCTCGTTCGCCCGCTCGTACCCGTTCGCCTCGTTCAACGTCAAGGACCTGCACAGCGTCGACCGCGGCGTGCTGGGGCAGCTCTACCCCGAGCTGCGGGGCGAGCGCGGGCCGTGGGACGTGGTCGTGGCGCACTTCCTGGGCGTCGACCACGCGGGGCACAGGTACGGGCCGCACCACCCCGAGATGGCCGCCAAGCTCGCGCAGATGAGCGACGTCGTCGCCAACGTCAGCGCCATGCTCGGCGAAGACACGCTGCTCATCGTCCTCGGCGACCACGGCATGACCGAGGACGGCAACCACGGCGGCGGCACCCACGACGAGGCGCGCACACCCCGCGATCCGAATTCAATTGACTTTGCACACTTTAAAATGTGCCCTGCTGCCAATCTCTTGCGAGGGCACCGCGCCGCCCTCCCCACGAAAACTGTCTGCGCTGAGCCATCGATGAAAGAGGCCAGCTGCATCGTTGGATGCGCTGCCAGCACTCTTCGTTGCATTGGCATCAATCGGCGTTGGCAAACACGTGTGATGCGCAACCCCGTATTGGCACCCGCGTCACCCGAACAGTGTCGTGCGCGGCGTCGTTCTGTTTGCATTTGCATGTGCCATGTGTGCCTGCCATGCCCCCGAGTGCCAACGCGAGCGCACAGATCCGACGGGGTTTTTCGCTGCCCGCTGCGGCACTGACGCTCTCCCTCAATGCTGCGCAGCTGAGCTCGGCGATGGTGCTGCACTGGAAGGCGCCGAAGGAGCTCTGCAGCGGCGAGGCGTGGCAGCAGGCGCAGCAGGCGAGGTCCGCTGCCGTCCCCAGCTCCCCGAACCCCTGGAGGACCATCGCGCAGATCGACCTCGTCCCGACGCTCTCGCTGCTGCTCGGCGTCCCCATACCGTTCGGCAACATCGGCAGCGTCGTCCCCGAGCCCTTCCTCTTCCCCGCGGGCCCCGCGGACACGCGCGCGCAGATGCTCGCCCGCCTGCTCCGCGCCCGCGAGCAGAACACCAAGCAGGTCTCCAAGTACCTCGACGAGTACTCGAAGCTCGTCCCCTCGTTCCCTCTGGCAAGCGCCGTCTCTCCGCCGGTTCCGCGCCGGGTCTCATCGCATTCGGGGGGCTGGTGGTTTGTCGCGCTCGCGCAGGGGAAGCTGGCGGCGGCGCTGGAGGAGACGAGGGACACGGGGGTGAGCACCGAGCGGCAGATCGCTGCGCACAGGGAGTACCTCGAGGCCGTGTCGGCCGTCTGCAGGGAGGCCTGGGCCACGTTCGACCTCGGCAAGATGCTGCTCGGCTGCGTCATTGGTCTCGCCACCCTGCTCGGCATGTGCTTCCACCTCTTCCACGGGTGCGTCCGCAACGCCTCTCAAGGATACCAGTTGTTTTGCTCATTTAATTGTTTGCCTTTTTTTTAATTCATTTGCTTTCTTCCTCGCGAGGCGCGCGCTCATCTGATGAATGGGAATGGAAGCAATTACACGCGGGTCAATTAAATACCCTCCAGTTCCGGCAGGCTTGCTCCGGCTTTTGCACTCAACTGTATTTCTCCGTTTTACCATAGTTCTGTGTTGCATTTGTTTGTTCATGTCGCTGTGCTCACGCGTTGATCTGGACACAGTCTGGATGTGTTCCCGATGTTCAGCGTGTCCAAGGGGCTTGTGGCAGGCGGCATCAGCGCGTACATGATACCCAAGCACCTCAGCTCGCTGGCGCCCGTCGCCGCCGTGACAGCTCTCGGCGCGGCGATCGGCTTTGCCATCGCCAGCGTCCGCCTGACGCTCGCCACGCTGCGCCACGCCCGCTTCAGGCGCGCGGCTCTCGTCTCGGGGGCCATCGCCGCGGCCTGCGTGGCCGTGCGCGGCGCGTCGCTCTTCTCGAACAGCTTCATCGAGGCCGACGAGCACGTCGTGCACTACCTCATCTGCTCGCTGCTCGTCGCCTTTGCCGCGTCCAGGCCATCGGTCGCCAACGCCTCGCGCGTCGCCGTCGCGCTGCTCGTGGGCCGCGTGTCGCTCGCGCGGTCCGTGCGGGCCCGCCAGCGCCACGAGGGCCTCTCGGAGAGCCCCGCGCTCGACGTGCTGCTCGACGTGGCGCTGCCCATCGCGCTGCTCGTCGCCCTCGTGCCGCGCGTGCTCTGGCGCTGGGCCGAGTCGACCGTCGCGCGCCCCAGCGGCCTGCTGCTGGCCGCCCGCCTCTGCTGCCTCGCCGGCACCGTCCTATGCGGGGCCTTCTGGTCGCTCCTGAAGCTCGGCGCCCTCGACTCGCTGCCCACGCTCGCCCGCGTCGCGCTGCCGCAGCTCGTCTTCGCGTCGTCGGCGCTCTGCGTGGCCCTGTGCCTCGTCGCCGCGATGCGCTCGCGCGGGTCGTACTACAGGGGCACGCGGCCCGCGTGCTACGCGACGCTCGTGGCGGGCGTCGGCGTCGGCGTGGCGCTGGCGATGGGTCCGCACTCGCCGTGGGTGCTGCTCGCGGTCGCCGTGCAGGGCTGCCTGACGGCGCAGCTGCTGCGGCCCGAGGGCTCGGACAGCGCCCCGCTCGCGCTGCTGGGCGTCCTCTGGGCGCTGCTGGGCCTGCAGGCGTTCTTCGCCAGCGGCCACACGTACAGCTTCAGCGACATCCAGTTCGAGTCGGCGTTTGTGGGCGTCGAGTCGGCCAACATCGCCGTCGGCGCGGTGCTCGTGACGCTCAACACCGTCGGCGCGCTGCTGCTCGTCGCGCTGGCGCTGCCCGTCGCCGCGCTCTACGTCGGGGCGCGCGTCGTCGACGGCGTGCCGACGTCGATGCCCGAGTTCGTGGGCGCCGTCTCGCGCGTGCTCGTCGCATTTGTGCTCGTCTTCGCCGCCGACTGCGCGCTGACCGTCGCGTTTGTCTACGCCGAGCGGCGCCACCTGATGGTCTGGCGCGTGTTCTCGCCCAAGCTGGTCTTCGACTCGGCGCTGCTCGCCACCGCAGACGTCTCCGCAGTCGCTGCGTACGCGCTCGGCTGGCTGACGTTCCTCGCGTAGCGATTCGAGCAGCAGCAGCAAGTGCGAGCCAGAAAGAGCCATACAAGCCATAGCTTCTCTCGACGAGGATTGCGCCAAGCCCACGGCAGGCCCTCCGATATGCTCCAAAACGAAAGATCAATTGAATGTTACAAATATCGTCCTTTTAGCACAGCGAGATGTCTGTATGAGGGCATTTCCGTCAAGCTGGGCTGGGCCGACTCCTGACTTCCTGAGCCCTCGCCTTCAGGAGCTGCCCTCGTTCTTCGTCAAGAGGAGGTGGGGGTCAGTGTCAGAGTTGGTGTGGGCACGGATGGCAGTACCTTCAAAGCCATGCTGTGAAGCTTGAGGAGCCGCTGTTTAATTTCGAGGGCAGCAGGCTGGTCCAAAACCCGAGGGCCAAGCTGCATTATGGCCTCGCCTCCCTGCTGGTCCGAAAGAAGGCCCACTTCACTGCTGAGCTCCTTCCTCTTCTTGCCACCAGTAGTACTGTGTGCTTCCCAGTGCATTCCCACCTGCTCTCGTCTGTTGGCACTTCTTTTCTTATTCTTCTTGATGCTACTTTCAGTATTAAGTGGGATCCACAATCAATTGAACCATAGTTATATCTGAAGACACTCACTGACTGTGTTGTAGTGGCATTGGGCATGCTTAGCACCTGGACTTGCCTCATGCACACAAGCAACTGGAGAGACCACTGCTTCAGAGCTCCTTCTGGCCATGTGATATGATGTGCTGGCATACTACATACATGGCTCGTCTTCTAAGTGCTGGAGCTTCTTAGCAATATCAGGGTGCTGGAGCTCATTAGCAACAGGAACGTCATTAAGTGACCCTCTCTGAGTGTGACTGTTGTCCTGGAGTGCTCTTCCACAAGTGACATAGCAGAGTCCTCATACTCAGGGGAGGAGAACCTGGAGGAGAGCATTGAATGCACTGACTGTCATGCATCTCAGTGACTGCTGGCTGATCTCAACCAAAGTGATCAATGAATTGTGGAAACCATGCAGGGTGTCCTGACAATGGTCCCCTTCAGCAATCACTGCCTGAGTGGACTGCTGTAACAGGTCGTGTGTGACCTCAGGTCTGTGTCCTGACGTCGGATATTCTGTCAGCGTGCGAATATCCCCCGGCTAAGGATTTCCGAGCAGAACCGCGTCATCCAGAAATCCTACGGACCCTCGTCTCGAGTCAACTCATACTGCGGAGATTCTCGCGAGACAATTGATCGCGGACGGCGAATGACCTTGCAGAGCTTTGCCTTGACTTATTCACTTCTTTATTCCTTTCCTTTCATTCAAGCCTCAGACACAAAGCCTCCCCTCTCTTCTTTCCTAGCCTCAGACACACCCCCACGACATCAAGACCAAACCAAGCCTTTATTTCCTCGCGGGCATCGCCCGTCACAACGTGTGCAAGCCGCCCTATTACACTGCTGTACCTGTTCTGCTTGCAGGTTGGATGTGCTTCTACATGAGTGTGCAGCACAGTCACCTCAAGGCGGTCCCCCTTCCTGCATTATTGGTTATTATTTATTTGCCTTGTAATGAGGGGGTCGCGTCGGCGACGATGTTCCTGGAGCGGAGTCCATGAACATCGTCATGGATCATGATACAGTCGATGTTCAGTCCGCCCCTGACTTCTTCTTACCCCAAAAAGATCATTATTCCTGCTCACCGAGGTTTTTGGGCTGCGTTGGGGCTGTCGACTGCTGCAAGCTCTCAGCTGCAAGCGTTGAAGCCACCGGACAGCCTCGACCAGCGCGGGCTGTGTGAGGGAGTGACGTCTGAGTGCAACACGTTTGCGAGCGGATATTTGTGCAGGTTGTGGAAATTCTGTGTGGCCGTGCAGCAAATTCTGCAGCAAGACACACACCGGTCTCACGGTCTCACGGCCTCACGGTCACGGGAGGGGAGAGAGGGGAGGGGAGGGACGGGGGCGAGAGGGAGTCGTGGCGACGTGAGAGCTGGCGGAAGCCCCAGTTTGGCCCGGCAGACCGCAGTTCAGAATTCGCTGATTTTTGGGGGCGCTGCTTTGGGGTTGCCTGCTGCTCTCCACATTCTTCACACACTTTCGGGGGGTTTTCCACGAATAACTGCCCATATCCGCCTTTTTCCCGCTCTCTGCGGCCACCGCGAACGTGCCTCTCGGCCCGCAGAGACCCCGCCCCCGACTGGTGCTGTGCGGGGTGCCCACCAGGCCACGCGCGGGGCGAATTACCGCAAATTCCACCCATCATCAAGTGCATGTTTTCCCGGCATAGAAAAAAAACGAATCTCGGAGGACCTGCTGACGCCGACGGGTGGGGTCTTCAGGAATATCGCCTGGTGAGGGGGGTTCAGAACAGATCCACACCTGCTCGCCCCAGGGTCAGGCGCCGCCCAGCCCCAGCAAAGCACTCCAAGAGCCCTCTCTGGGAAGATGAGCAAGCCGCTCCTGCTCGCAGCCCTCGTGGGCCTCACCACCGTCTCGGTCGTCCTCCTGCCGTTCAAGCTCGTGCCGCCGGTGCCCGAGACGGTGCCCGAGGCCGCGCTGCTCTCGGTGTGGGCCAACACCACCTACGCCTTTGACGAGGCCTACGTGCTGCTCGTCCTCTCGGACTCGTACGCGCGCCTGGCGCTGGGCCTCCACGCGGCCCTGCAGGCAGCGGGGTCCACGCGGCAGGTCCTCGTGCTGGCGGGCTCCCGCGTGGGCCCGGCAGCCGTGGGGGCGATGCAGCTGAGCGGGATGGCAGTCAAGAGGATACCGCCGACGCCCAGGCACCACAACTACAGGCCGTTCTTCAAGCGGTGGGGCGAGCTGCTGAGCAAGCTCGAGGTGTTCCGCGTGCCCGTGGAGCGCGTGGTGTTCATGGACCTCGACGTCGTGCTGCGCGGCAACCCCGACGACCTCTTCAACCGCACTGAGCCGTATGTGTCTCCCCCCACCTTTTCCCCTTCCCTCCCGCCATGAATTCGCGTTCTCCGGCTCTCTCTTTGTCTTCTCTCTTCCCTTTGTTCTCTCTTCTCTCTTGTCTCTGCTCTCTTCCTATCCGCTCTTCACTCTTCCTCTTCTGTCTTCACTCTTCCTCGTCTCTCTTTGACTTCCTCTTCACTCTTCTCTTTTTCTCTTCCCTTCGCTTCTATTCTCTTCTCTGTGCTCCATTCTGCTGTGCACTGTCGCTGACAGCTGCTGCTCCTGCGCAGGTTCGTGGCGAGCCAGGACAACTGGGGCTGCAGGGTCGAGAAGCCCGGGACGGTCAACAGCGGCGTGATGTTCATCAGGCACAACAGCTCGACGTACACGGGCCTCTGGCGCACAATGGCGAGGAGCGTCGTGAGGAACGGCGACCAGGAGCTCATCGAGAAGTACTTCAAGAAGCAGCTCGGCCAGGTCGTCACGCTGCCCGACAGCTACAGCACCTTCCACACGCGCTTTGCCGACTGGAACGAGTGCGAGTGGATCGACCAGTCCTTCAGGGTGCGCTCCCTCTCCTCGTCTCCGCCCCCTCCAGTCGACCGGCAGCCAAAACTGACACCGTGGTCTTCTCTTTCAAAAGAGGGCCAAGATCATCCACCTGGCGGCAGCGGACGTCGACTGGTCGCAGGTGTTCGAGCACGGCGCGAACACGCCCGGGCTGCCCCTGTGGGCGAGGCCGTTCATGGAGCAGTTCAAGCAGCAGAACGACATGGCGGGGCGGCGCATGCTTCAGCTCGCCAGGCAGGGCGGCGTCGACCCCAGCGTTTTCCACTACATCCGCGCGACCTACGGCAACCTCGACAGGCACTCCGCAAGTGCCAGCGATTAAAGACACCCCAGCGCGCACCAATCAAATTGCGAACTAGCGAATTGCGAGTATTGCGTCCGAGCAAGCAGCGCGTCTCGTGCAAGTGTGGTGTTCCATATCGCATCGCATCTTGGAGCCCAGTAGTAGCGCAGTCCTACGAGCATGTCTTTTCGGTGAAGATGGGCTTGCCTGGGGTGAATGAGGACACTGTCGTCAATAAAAAAAGGTGTCGATCTCGCGTCTATGCTGGACCAGGCCCACGCGAGGGTGGAACCACAGGGGGGGCGCTGTTCCCCGGAGTCTCGCCCTGGTCATGGGAGCCCAGCTGGTGCACAACATCATGACTCATTGCGCTGTTCGCGAGGCGCGATGGAGTTGTAGACATGCGCCACACCGACGTAGGCGGAGAACGCCGGCCTCTCCGACGTGCAATTCACATTCACAGGGGCCCGCGTTATCCGACGCGAGGTTGGGGTTACCCCGGGCGACGCCAGTGGGTAGATAGTGATAGACCTGCCCTAGCCATCTTGGGACGGCGAGGGGGAATCCCCTGGCCACGCCAGTGGCGAGATGTTCCCCGGGGCGGCGGGGCCTTTTCCCCGCGCCCGAGAGCCTGGGGACGCTCGTTACTGGCAGCGGGGCTCTGTGTCAAACACCCCCGTAGGTTGGCACCGCGAACTCACCGGTGGCGCTTGCCTCCTTGCTGGACGAAGCCTAACTGGGCGTGGGCCAGCCAGTCGGCATGTCTGCCATTGTGAGTGGTACCACACGAGTGAATTGTAGCTTGACTCAACAGCAATTCCTCTCCAGTTTATACCTTATGGTGGGTGTCGTGCATCAGTTCGTTCGTTCTGAGTCCTGTCTGTGCGAAAGATGATGCGCCTGCGCAGTCATGCGAGGAGTGTGAGCCGGATGAGCTGGCTGCGGCGTCTTCGTGCTGGAGTGGCCCGTAGAGTTTCTCAATAAAGAGGGAGACCCGGCTGTCGACGCCGCCCCTGCCTGCCAGCTCGAGCATCCTGCGCCCCGCAGCGTCATTCTGGTCCTTGAACATCTGCATGAAGGGCCTCGCCCAGTGCTTCAGCCCCGGCGTCCTGTTGCCCAGCCGTGCCACCGCGTCCCAGTCCACCCGGGCTGCCGCGAGATGTATCACCTTGGCCTTCTGCGTTCCATTGCTCCCCCTCTGAGTCCCATTTGCCTGTTGGCGGTGTGGGGCGGCGCACCCTAAAGGACTGGTCGACGGTCCGGCATTTGCTCCAGTCGGAGAAGCGCGAGTGGAACGTGCTGTAGCTGACGGGCAGAGTCGTTACTCGGCCCAGGCGGTCTTCCCAGTACTTCTGAATGAGTTCCTGGTCGCCGGCGAACACCCCCTCGTCCAGCGTGCGCAGCAGGCCCTCGTACGTGCCGTTGTCGCGCCGGATGAACATGAGCCCGCTGTTGACCGTCCCGGGCCTCGCGGTGTCACAGCCGTAGTCGTCCTGGCTCGCCACAAAGCTTCACAGGGCGTCCCCAGAAAGTCAATTGCCAGCCACCCCGGCCACTTGGGAGCGCCACGCACGGCTCGCGGCTGTCGAAGAGGTCGTCGGGGCAGCCGAGAAGCAGCGTGTCGAGGTCCAGGAACACGGCGCGCTCGACGGGCACGCGGAACGCCTCGAGCTTGCTCAGCAGGTCCGCGAACCTCGGCGTCCGCGGGCGGTAGTTGCGGTGCCGCGGGGGCTGCGGGACCCTGCGGACCTCCATGCCCGCCAGCGACAGCGCCCCCGCGGCCTCCGCGCTGACGTTGGGGCCCGCGAGGACGACGACGGGCCTGCCCGAGCCCACGCGGAGCAGAGCGCCCTGCAGCCCCAGCGCCAGCCGCACGTAGCTGTCCGCCAGCGCCAGCACCACGTAGGCCTCCTCGCGGGGCTGCTGCGGCCGCTCGCCGGTGGGCTGCGGGCGCGGTCGGCCTGCCAGTGGGGTCAGCATGCCGAGTGACGTCAGAAAGGCCAGCAGGGCGACGGGCTTCGCCAGCCACAGGGCCTGCGCGGGGGGAGGTCAGTTGCGGGCGAGCGCGCGTGGCTGCGGAGGGAGGGGCTGCGGGACATGTCTGCGTGGCATCCGAAGGCGACGTCACAATGTATGGCTGATGGGAGGCAGCGAAAGGGATTCTCTGGCCATCCGATGACACCCCCCAGATAATGCTCACACGGGCGGCCCAGTTCCCTTGCCATCCAAGGGCGCGTGGTGCTGGGAACAGCACAGACCTCGTCTCAGAACACACAGGGAAGGAGTCCGACGGGGGTTCACACCAAACGCGATACGAGCATCAGCAGGCGGGCACAGAGCATCGGGCACTGTGTTGGCCATTCGTGGGGGGGGGGCGGAACGGGAAAGCCCGTGCACGCCGCAGCGCAGCAGGTGGTCGGCGTTGGGGGCTGAAGCCACTGGCGAGCGAGCGGCTGCAGTGTCCCCACGAGGCCCTCGGCAATCATTCACATGCCACTGCCGCTGGGGCGTCACTACAGTGCCCGATGCAGCTGCCAGCATGGTGGAGAGCAGCCCAAGGGAGTGCATGGCAATGTGCAATGGATGCTTGTCTGGCTTGCCACTGCGGACCTGGCAGCTGGAGCTGTCACACAGGAAGACAGATTCCTGTCTTGGTGCCCAAAATATCTCCGTTATCAAATAATATCCGCGCCCAACTATGGAGCGGTTTGCGCCCGAGCGCAAGCGGTTCGAGCACGAGGGGCGCGTGATCTACGAGTGGGACCAGACGATCGACGAGGTCAACGTGTACGTGGCCGCGCCGCCGGGCGTCTCCGCGTCGGCGATCGAGTGCCGGGTGACGGGCGAGCGGCTGGTGCTGGGCCTCAAGGGCAACCCCCCCTACCTCGACGAGGAGCTCGGCGGCCGCGCGCGCAGGGCCGACAGCCTCTGGACCCTCGAGGACGGCACCATCCACGTCACCCTCGCCAAGGCAGAGCCCGGGGCCACGTGGCGCGCGGCCATGCGCAGGCACGGGCAGCTCGACGCGGCAGAGGAGGAGCGCGCCAGGCAGCAGATTCTCCTGCAGAGATTCCAGGTCCGATTCCCGCAATCCCACCCAGTGCTGATATGGATTTCCGGGAGGGTCTGATTCTCTTTATGGGCGAAATCCGGGTTTTCTGTGCGCATTATTTTGCTCGCTGCGCACCACACCACTCGCACGGGGGCGGGATTCACAATCCCGCATGTAATATGGATTTTTGGAATGAGGAATATCGGGTCTATTCCCATCTTGTGCGAAATCTGGTGTTAGAGCATTTTGACTCATCGTGTAAATGTGCACTCGTGTGCATTCGGACACACACGTGCAGGAGGAGCACCCAGGGTTCGACTTCTCGGGGGCATCATTCAATGGGCAGGCACCAGACGCACGCACATTCATGAGGGATCTGCACCAGTAAGGTTCTACACAAACAAAAACTACATTGGTTGTTTCACTCATGTCAGTCTGTGTTATGATGGCTGTATCCAGTTGGGGAAGCCCAGTATGGCTGCCTGCACGAGTGCTCCTCTTGAGATTCTCAAACATGGTCTGCTTAATGGCTGTTCATCACCAGATGACATCCTCCTGCAGTAGTTCAGGCATTGGTGCTGCTCAGTCAGTGACATAATGCACAAATCAATGATAGTAGGTGGTCAGGTCCAGGAATCTGTGCATGTACAATGGTAATCTCTGATCGAAAACGCTGTCTTCTTGCTGTTCTATTGTGCATGACAATCTGATTGTAGTTACTAAGAGCATTTAATATCGTGAAGACTGTGCATTCATGCATTTTTCTAGATCTTGTCAATGAAATGAAAAACATTTTGCTTTTCTTGAATGGCATTCATTCACGTTCCTGAATTAGTCATATGGTACGTTTGCTCAGTTCTCATGAGAGGAAAGATGAGAGAAGCAATCATACACGGGTTCCCCAGCTGACACAGTGTGATGCCAACTGCATCCATGTGTGTGATGTACCACTGCAGTATAACTGTTGAAAGTAGGGATATTTTTTTAAATGAAAGTAGGGATATTTTTACAGTGTTACTCTGCTGCCAGCTCTTCCTGAAACAGCTCTTGTATGAGGCAGCATGTGAAAAGAGTGATGTGATCTTTCAGGGCATCATTCTCAGGGTACACCTTGTCGTACTCCCATTTGAAGTCTGTCACAGCCGAGTAGGTTGACACAATCATCGTGCGGATGAGCCAGAGGAAGAACACAACCTCGAACTTCTTCACAACCCATGGGAATAGTATGTAGCTAAGGAGAACATCGAGGCAATCAATGAGGTTAAAGAGCAGCTTGTATGTGTCAATTGGAGGGGAACGTGCATGACTTTGCAGTGCAGGAATGCTTGAAGACGACCTGCAAGAGCACGAGCACCATCACTCTCATGCTCCAACACACGACGAACAAGCTCTGGCTTGTTTCCTGAAGCCTTGGCACCGAGCTCGGTCTACCAAGAAGCTGGATAAGCTCTGCCTTGGTCATCTTCTCTAGCTTGGCTGTGCACTTCTTGAGTTGTGCATAGTCACGCTCCCCACGAAGTGCAGGAACATCAGAAGTCGCTATGGGGGCAGGGGCAGAGGCAGGGGCAGGGGCAGCTACTGCCTGTCCCTTCTTCCCTTTGGCATGCTTCCTCAGTGAGGCCTCGCTGTAGTCAGTGTAAGTGAGATGAATGAGCATCTGCTCCTTGTAACCAGACTGTGAAAGTGCAGCCATCCCACAAAGGGCTCACACTTGCTGGTCTTCAACTCCACAGAGAAGTGCAACAGTCTTCTTTGTGAGGACAGGCTCCAGTCATGGCACAGGTGGCTCTGGTCCAGAGGAAGTGAAGAATGTCAAGACATTGTACATGAGGGAGATGTCCTTGAAGAACATCTGGATCACTGGTCCACATTGAACAGAGTGACTTTCCTGTGGCCCAAGCTTATCGCCAATGAGCTGTTTATGCTCTGTCTGCTGCAACAACATGATGAAGCGAATAGCAGGAAAGCACCTCTGCATTGTCTCGATATTTCCAAAGGCAGCATCTGCCATGACACACACGGGAATAGGAAGCTTGTTATCATGCTGCTGCTGCACAATCCAGTTGCAGATGAGCTTGAGGGTAGTGATTGGTGAAAGCCCATTCCTGTCGAAGTCAACCATGAAGTATGAGTGGGACAGGCATGCCACTGGCTGTTGTTGACTGCATGCTGGCCATAAGATGCAGGCCATATATGAACTTCTGCACTATACAACTGATGCAGGAACTGGAAAATTGCCTTTCTCTTCATTTACAGTATATTGTTACACTCAGTATAGAGTATGCAGCATGAATGCAATGGCATAGCACACCGAACACACATGTATTCCATGTTGCTGATACAGTAGTTATTAGAGCAGTAATGATATCTCATCTGTTTCCATGGGTGTGCCAGTATCAGAAGGTGCTCTGTATGCTATTCAGGGCCTGACTGTGGACCCTGCTTACTCTGGACCACATGGTACTATGCACTTTTTGCAGAGCATGTGCTCATTAAGGCTGCAATGTGCTTGGCTGTGTGTAGCTTAGCACACATGTGCTCATGCACCTGCACCTGCAGCTACTGTTAGAAAAGAGCATATAGTGTCTGCTCACGACATTCAGACTGCCAAGGACGTGGCCAGCCTCATCAAAGAGGCTAACAAGACAGCCTCCAGTGTCATCAAGACAACCATGACATGTGATTGTGCTTCATCAAAGAGTATAATCTCTGTTGCTTCTGCTGTTCCTTCACTGCAGAAGTCAAGATTGAGCCACAGGAGTTACAGAAGCATGCCATCTTTGTGGTCACAGATCATATGTATCACATTAAGGGCAGGTGCAAGATGTAATTCTTCACTGTGCTGTGAGATGACAGTACCATTTCAGAAGCCTGTGATTAACATCAGTAACTGCACTGTGGTTTAAGTTCATTAAGAAGCAAGATCTCTGTACTGAGATCAAGAACAAACATATGTATATTTTTGTTGGATGAAATTGGGATATTACTTTTCATACACAATCAATTACTTCCACCCACTTCTCTACATGGAATTGACTTTCAGCTTGATCATGAGAGCAGTGCCACCACGAATGAGGACATCTCTCCAGTGCCACTCATGAAGAGAGCAGCAGCAGTACTAGCAGAAGCTGCACAAGTGCAGGCAGCAGAAACGACAGCACAGGCAGTACCAGAAGCAGCAGCAATTAGTGTGTTATTATACCCTTTCATTTTGTGCACAAAGCTGACTGTAATATTATTGGTGCTCTAACAGGCCCAATATGTGTGCCTCCCGTGACACGTGGCTTCGAGAACCCTGAGTGTCGAATTTGATGAGATGGCAGATTTCATCAGCGATATCAGGAGAATATCCGGTTCTCAACACAATATCTGTTTGTTGGCGTCTGACTATGCCGGTGGAGCCTGCGTTGCGCATCGCCGCCGCCGAGCTGACCGACGCGGTGCTGCGCGACAGGTGTGCCGTGCGCGGTGTGCCGCTGCTGGTGACCGGCGCTCTGGCCGCGCAGGGCGGCCGCTACTCGTGGGGCGCACTCCGCGACGCCGCGGGCCCCGACGCCCAGTGCGACGCCCTCGCGCCCGACGGCTCCTCCGTCCCCATGCCCCTCCCCGCGTTTGTCTCGTACCTCGACGACTGTGCGCGCGCCCCCCACGCGCCTCCCCTCGCAGGGAATCTAGATATAAGATTTGCATATCTCGGTATCTAGATTTTGGTTCTGAAATCCTGATTCGCGCGGCACACGTCGTTCCGCCGGGCAGGCGCGGCGAGGACTGAGCGGGTGCTCTACGCGCGTAATATCGAGTGCCCGCAGGAGTGGCGCGACAGCATCGAGCGGCAGATGGACCCCACTGCGTTCCTGGGCCCGCGCAGGCAGAACGACCTGATGAACGATCTTCCGTGCGAGAGCAACTGCCCACACCCCTTCCCACAATTTCCCCATTTCCTGCATTGCATCTTCCGTGAAGATTCCATTGATTTGACCCAGCATCATTCATTCTTCGTGCACTTTTCCTGCACTGGCCGCTGACGTATGCGTGCTCTGCCTCGTGCGGCTGGGCGACAGGGAGGTGCTGCTGGCGCGGCTGCCGTACAGCGTGGTGTGCCACGTGGGCGTGCACAGGGCGGGCGTGAAGCCTGTGCTGGAGCTGTGCCTGCGCCACACGGCGATGGTCCACGGCGACGCGGGCACGACGGCCCTCTGGGTCTGCACGCGCTCGCAGGACGCCGCTGCCGCCCTCGCCTCGCAGTCCCTCCTCGCCCTCGACCCCTCTGTGCGCCCGCCTGTCTCTCCTCGCCCCTCCTTGCCGTTGTGCTCGCTCCCTGCCAGCTCCGTCCCGGCCTTGGCCTGAATGCGCTCTGTGCTGCTCTCGCTCTCTTCTCTCTCCTGCTCTTTTATTCCGTTTTTTTATGTGCATGCATGCCATTGATGCTCGGTGTGCAGTTCAACTGTGTTTTTGTTTTTCTTTTTGTTGTGTTGCGTTTTGGTTGTTGTGCTTATGCCAGTTGTGGCAGCGGCTCAACTTGGATGTCTTGGCGTGGCGTACCGACGGTTATCATTTCAGGCTCGCATTTCGGTTGATTCGCTTGTCCTGAATGCGCAGTTGCACAAGTGCCTGCGTGTCTGCTGCACTGACGTTGCCTGTGGGGGCCCCGTTGCCCCGCGCAGGAGGAGAACTTTGCTGAGAATGTGCGCCGGACGGCCGAGGGGCTGCCGTTCCCGCTCTACGTGGCCGAGCAGCGCGTGGGCGACGTCGTCGTGGTGCCGCCGGGCAGCGTCTTCCTGCACGGCGTGCGCGGCGGCCGCAGCGTCGAGGTCTCGTGGGGCCGCAACACGCCCGAGACGCTCGAGCACGCGCACCGCCACGTGCTGCCGCTGCTGCGCGCGCTGGCCAAGCCCGAGACCTGCATGGTCAAGGCCACCGCCTACCACGCGCTCATCCGCCGCGTGCACGACGTCAGCAACGGCCGCCTCGTCACGGCGCTCGTCGACGACATGCCGCCGCTCATGCGCGTCGTCGACAGCGTCGTCAACGACGAGACCGCCGGCGCCTGCGACCCCGCCGGCGGCGGCGGAGCGGGCGCGGGGGGCCAGGGCGCCCAGTGCCCCTGCGACCCCGTGCCCCACCTGCGCGTCTGCTGCCACTGCCGCTGCAGCGTCTTCAACAGGTAACCGCGCACACGCACACGCGCACGCCCTGCTCTCCTTTCGTGCTGGCATGGTTGTCGCCCTCGGTCGCTCTCCTCGGGCGAATGCGCGCGCGCTCTCTCGCTCTGCCTCCGTGTGTGTGCGTGTGTGGCCTGCTGCGCCCCAGGGCCTTCTCTGTCGTCTGTCTTTGTTTCTCTTTCTCTCGCCTGGGGACCTTTTTTGTTCTCTGCTTCCTTCTCCGCGTTGTCCCGCCACCACCCACCCCCTTCTCTCGCGGTGTTCCTGCGTTGCTCTCTCAATTGCGTTCCCCCTGCGCGTCTGCCGGCGCTTCCGCGCCGCTGCTCTGGCTGCTGTTCTCTCCGCGTTTCTCTCTTTATCGGTCCTCTTTGGGTGTCGGTGCTCCGGCCCCTGGGACCCCTGGCCGCACACGATGGCCCTCTGGCTCGTGTGTTTGCTTTGTTTGCGGACATTTGCATTGCGGCGCCCCCCATTGTCTCTTCTGCTCTCCGCGCGGCCTGCACACCAGCCAGGAGGCCCGTGCTGACCGGCGCGCCGCCGCCACTGCCGCAGGTGCTACCGGTGCGCAGCGTGCGACGAGGACGTGTGCCTCGAGTGCGTGGCCGAGGGCAGGCTGTGCCGCAACGGGCACCAGGCGAGCAGCCTCGTGCTGACGGAGCAGTTCACGGCGCTGCAGTGCCAGAGCGTCGTCGACCTCGCCGCCGTGGCCTTCAGCGCCGTCGTCGCCACGTTCTTCCGCACGCCCGACGAGCGCGAGGAGCTCCTGCGCTCGGCGCTCGTGCAGTTCCCGAGCGACGTGCTGCCCGTCACCGACGTCGCCGCCTCGCAGCTCGCGCTCGCCCTCCGCGGGCCCTGCGACGACGTGCGCTGCGGCCTCTGCGGGCAGGCCGTCCGCCGCAGCCTCGCCGCCCGCTGCCGCTCGCCCGCCTGCGGCGCCCTCGTCTGCTCCGCGTGCCTCGCGGCCCGCAGCGAGCGCCTGCTCGACTGCCTCCGCAGCCTCAAGTGGTCCTGCCCCAAGTGCAGGCCGCCCTCCCCGGCCCCCGCGTCGCCGGCGCCCGTCGTCGCCTCTGCGCCGCCCCCGCCGCAGCCGCCGCCTCCGCCGCCCCCACCGATGGCAGCGACGGCGGCGGTGGCGCAGACGACGGGGACGCCGGCGGTGGCGGTGCGCGCGAGCCCCGGGACCCCGGGGCCCGCGGGGAAGGACGCGGGGGCGGCGGCCGCGGCGGCAGGGGTGGCGATGCTGCGGCTGTCGGGGTCGCCGAGCTCGTACTCGTCGCGGTCGTCGAGCAGCAGGTCGCGCACGCGGACGCGCTCGCGCAGCAGGTCGTCGCGCAGCAGGACGCGCTCGCACAGCAGGTCGCGGTCGCGCGACAGGCGCAGCAGCAAGCGCAAGGGCCGCCGCTCGCGCCGCTCGAGGTCGCGCTCGCGGTCCCGCTCGCGGTCGCGGGCGTCGCGCTCGCGCTCGCGGTCGCCGCGGAGGAGCGGGCGGTACCGCAGGCGCAGGCGGCCCTCGTCGCCCGGCAGGCGCGCGTTCGATCAGCACGGGGCGCTGCCTCCGCCACCGCCGCCGCCTCCGCAGCCGCCGCAGATGCTCGACTCGTGGGGGAGGCCCGTGCCCGTGCCCCCGGCGCAGCTGTGGCTCTGGCAGCAGCAGCAGCAGGGGGCCCAGGGGGCCATGCGCTCGCCCGCGGCCGAGGGCTCGGGGCCGCAGGGGGCGGCGGCAGCGCAGGCGCCGGGCGGGCAGCGGGACGAGGCCGCCGGTGCTGGGGCTGCGGGGCCTGCGGGGCCGAAGCAGCAGCAGGTGGGAGCTGGTGGCCAGGAGTTTGCGGGGAGGGTGGGGGAGCTGGTGAGGAAGGCGTTTGAGCCGTACATGGCGGCGGACAAGGTGACGGCAGAGGAGTTTGCGTCGCTGCAGTGGAAGATCACGGCGCAGATTGTGGAGAAGGAGACCAACTACGACCTGCCTCCCAAGACGAGGGAGAGCATACACAACTACTGCACGATGGTCATCGAGCAGCTCCTCCAGAAGAAAAAACACTAACACCGCAGCACCTGTCAGCCCGTCTGTCTGCCGTTTTATTGCCTTCCTGTTTGAGCGGGGAAGTGCCTGTATACAGGAAACCACCCTCTGAGTCTCATGGCGAGAATCCCTCGTTTACCGCACGGCTGCCTAGAGGTGGGGCTCACGGTACGGATATGAAAACACGACGAACCAATGGCTTTGGCTCACTGCTCCTTGCATTAGACTTGTTTACCACAGGAAATGGAGCACTAGGCACTCACGAGGGAGTTTATCACGGAGGGTAGTGTGGAGGTCCCATGCAGCCCGTATGCTACGGGTCGCGATGGACAGGGAGTAATCTCAAGCACTCCTCCAGTAGTTGTTGCCCCAGCACTGGTAGTCCTGGCAGACCTCGCCGTCGTAGCACGACCCGCACGAGACCTTATGACCGCAGCCGTCAGGAGCAGCGCCGCACTGGGCCCAGTACGGGCAGGCCTGGGAAGCGTCGCGGGGCACGCAGTGCGCATGGCTACTGCTGGAGGGGGTCGGGGTGGGGGTGGGGACGTGGCCGGCGTCGATGCGGTCGAGGTAGAAGGCGTCGAACTGGGTGATGCCGCAGCCCTCGGAGCCGCGCTTGATGTACATGAAGCCGTGCGTGCCATAGCTGAAGCCATTGGGCTGCACACCCCAGTCGCTGCCCCAGGAGTTCTTGATGATCCACGCGGGGATGCCGTCGACGGTGGTCCAGCCCACCAGGACCACCGCGTGGTCGACCTTGTCCATGCACGTGCCGTCGCTCGTGGACAGCACGCCGCTCGAGTACCCGCTCAGGTTGTCGCCGCTCAGAGTGACGCCCAGGGGCCCGTGGCGCATGACGGCGCTCATGACCTGCGTCTCGTCGTCCCAGCCCACGGTGCCGTACGACACCACCTTGGCCACGCCGTTGTTGCGCTCGTGGCAGTACCCATTCTTCGCCGTGTAGGGGTACGAGCTCTCGAGCATCGCCGCGTGCTGCTTGAGGTAGTCGAGGGCGATCTGGTAGTTGCCGCCCTGGCACCCAGCCCCCTTGCCGTTGTCGTCCTTGCGAACACAGTCTACCAGCTGCTGCGTCGCGAACTGCTGCGTCTTGCCCGTCGCCGCCTTGTACGCCGCCTCGAGCACTCCCATCGACGCGAACGTCCTGACCATCGCCCACGTGTCCCGAACGTCAGCGGGAGCAACGACAGGGGCAGGCAACAGAGGGAGCGCACCAGCAGGAGCCGCAGGTCTTCTGGTTGCGGACGGGGGTGACGCTGGGCGCAAAGTACGACTCGGGGATGGCGTCCCTGCGCAGGCGCTCGCTCTCGGGCAGGCGACCGCCACTGGGCGCGGGACCGACGTGCCCGGTGTGGGATGCCGCGAACTCCTCGGGGCTCAGGTCCGAGAAGCTGTTGAGGGCGAACTTGGCGTGGCCCAGCCCGTTGAGGCGCTGCATCCTCTCAATGTTCGTCTTGAACGTCTCAAACCTCTCCGTCTCTGTGGGGAAGGGTTTGGTTGTGTAGCGATGAGCGGTAAGGCTGCTGCGCAGGGAAGAGAGGCTGCGAGTGTGGAGTTAGAGGTCGGGAAGGCACCTTGGGACAGCGTGTACGACTTGCCGAACCTGATCTTGAACTCCCTCTGCACACAGAGCACAAATATGTCAGTCAGAACGAGTTCATCGCGAGGTATTTCGTGTGAATGCGGATGCCGTTCACTTTAGCAGAGTGGCGTTGTGTAGGAGGGCTTTGAATAAAGGATGCCGGATGAAAGGAGTGTTACGCGAACTCCCAGTAAAGCGGAGGGAGAGATTGATGGAATGTCTGTGCGAGTGTTGTGATGAGCAGGGAGCGAAAGCCACGGACCCACTGGCAGTCGATGTCGCACGCCAGCCCGAGAGCTGCGAGCGCGAAGAGCACATAGGCGGCCTTCATCGAGCGGTAGTGTTTGCCTAAGTCTGTTTTTCACTGTTGTTGGGTACCTTTCGTTCTGTGTCTGCAACCGCCTTTTAACAAGAGAGGATTTCCTTGTGACGCACACTCGCGTCAGCATCGGCCGTTGTTCAGTCCCCTTTAGGACGTACGTGCAGTCACGGCAACTGAACCTTCACCAGATTCAACGGATCTGATGCAATCCTCGTCGTAGGGGATTTTGAAGAGCTCCACCTGCTTCGAGCTCTCGTTTGCCCCGGGAACCCCCCCCCAACCCTGCGCCTGTGAACCTCGTTGTAGGGGGACTGATGACTTGATTTCTCCCTGTAGTGCTTGTGTTTGCTGTCTCCCACGACCGAAGTTCCAGAGCAGGGAACGTGTGCCTACTCACAAAACAAAATAAAAAAACTCGCGAGAGGCTCTCGAGGCGTGAGGGCTCAAGGCAGCGAGCAAACAGAGGTTTGTATCAGTATTATGCGAGTGCGCGATCGTTCTCATTTGAGCACTCCATGGTGTGTAGTCCCCCGAGAAGCATCTGTGTTGCCTTCGCCACACCTTCGACTCCTCTCGTGATACCAAATTCACCTCAAACAGGCCCTGCACCCGAAAGATGCACTGTCCGATACAAGCGCTAGCGCGGACGCACACCGCACGAGGCTGCGCATCGTCTTCTGCGTCTGGTGCTTGCTGTGGCATGCTCTCAGTTGGGTGCAGTTGTGGGCTCGGAGTCATTCCCGAGAGATGCTGCGAGGGTGGTCGATGTCACTCTGCGCCGTTCGGCTACTCAACGGACTCACCCAGCGCAGCACAGTCTCAGCCACTCAACAGTGTCGTCCAGGGTGCTGACTGTCTGCAGAATATCGGCTTCGGTTGAGCTGCTTTTGCTCGTCGGTTCGGAAGGTAATTATGCCGAATGCCGATACCCCATCCAGGCTACCTTCAACTCGCACCTCCATGAGCGATACAGCGCACGTGCATATAGCCGCGCGAAAGTGAGTATGCTTTTATGTTTATATTACCCGTCGATGTGTTTTTATAGAGCAGATCTGTACCGTGCCGCCGGTTGTGCATAATCCTCAAAAATCAAGCTGAAAAGGGGACACCAGTTTTGTTTCTGCGGGAAAACTACATTTATTTCTACGCGAAAAAAACGCACTTCAGAAGGCAGAGCCGGGGCACGTGGGTATCCGAGACCGTGAACAACATATTTATTCCTCTAAGCCGCTGTACGGAATGGAATGCTCACTACTCTGCACATTGTCGGCGTTCGGCCGGCCCCCAGGCACAATGGATATTTCAATCTCCTCCTCTTAGTTCTGTGCGTTTCCCTTGGCACCCACAGTGTTAGCGCAGCATTCATGCGGGTCGGCACTGTATTTGGCAAGCAGCTATTGGCTCGCCGCGGTGCCGGGGCGCCCGAAAAAAACATAAGCTTTTCGGCTGTGTCTCCCACCAGTCGCACAGAGCCCTCTTTCCAGGGACTGTGCTACGCTGTGCGCAGACACCAAAGGCTCCGTCACGGAATGCAGCGGAGAGGCGTGGAATCGCAGAGGGTATACTCATATTCATCAACCGCATGCAGAGAGTCGTCTATGGCTTTGTTGTACTCTATACCGAATTTCAGCGGATTTAATACTTGCTTGCGGACAGAGAATCACGAAGATCGCACTGAGGGGATCATCAAGAGAACAGATAAATGAACGCCCTGAAAGCGGGCAAGCGAATTTGTTGGTCAACTTGAGCCATTTCAACATATTTGGACTTAACCATGCGGGCTCGAACATTCAGAACAGAACAGATACAGACCTACCCTAGCCGTCTTAGTACATCGAAGGTAGGACCTCGGGCAGGCTGGCGGGCTCGATTATTCAAAAGAAAATACACTCGGAAAGAGGATAGCGGCAAACGATGACAAGGGAAGGATGAGCTGCCGAGAGTACGTGTATTGGTTTAACTAATATGCAGACTGGGAGAGGACAGAGCTGATGCCCCGGGTGGCAGAGTCGCATGCGGGGCAGCTGTGGCAGAGGAGCTGGACTCTGGCAACGGGGAGCAAACGCCCACGGCGAGGGGCTCAGTGGGCAGCGCGCCTGAAGTCGTAGGCGGAGGACCAGCACTGGTAGTCCTGGCAGACCTCGTCGTCGTAGCACGACCCGCAGGAGACCCTGTGGCCGCAGCCGTCGGGGGCGGCGCCGCACTGGGCCCAGTAGGGGCAGGCCTGGGAGGCGTCGCGGGGCACGCAGGGCGCGTGGCTGCTGCTGGAGGGAGCGGGGACGGGGCGGGCGC
>CACRSC010000074.1:73837-133971 GCA_902651635.1 Mastigamoeba balamuthi | reverse complement strand
CCCTCCAGCAGCAGCCACGCGCCCTGCGTGCCCCGCGACGCCTCCCAGGCCTGCCCCTACTGGGCCCAGTGCGGCGCCGCCCCCGACGGCTGCGGCCACAGGGTCTCCTGCGGCTCGTGCTACGACGGCGAGGTCTGCCAGGACTACCAGTGCTGGTCCTCCTCCGCCGACGACTTCAGGCGCGCTGCCCACTAAGGGAGTTCGCGTGCTCCGCCCCCGAGCGCGTTCACTCGCCAGAGTCATCTCTGCCTCAGCTGCCCGCATCTGACTCTGCCACCCGGGGCATCTGCTCTGCTCTGCCCTCTCCCGGTCTGCATATTAGTTAAACCAATACACGTACTCTCGGCAGCTCATCCTTCCCCTTGTCGTCGCTTGCAAAGATCCTCTCCCGATTGCATTTGCTCATCAGATGCTCGAGCCCCATCAAGTCGAGTCCGTCTCGTGCCGATTTGCACAATCGGGTACTAACATACATTCAAAATCGCTTTACCAATTTAAGAACGTTCATTTATCTGTTTCCTCACTTTTCCTATCGGGGATGTTCTTAACGTTTCAGCATCCGCAAGTTATTTACACACAAATAAAGGCCGTGAAACAGTCACGATGAGGCGTTGCGTAGCTTACCACCAGAGAGATTCCGCCAGCTCTGTGGACAATGTAACAATCTCCCGCAAGAAGAAGCGGTCCTCTGCTCTGCTGCTCGACGAGAAGCAAGTGATGCACATCCACGAACCACAAAGCTAACCGTTAGATTTTTCTCTGTTGTGTTTTCCCGCCCCATCACAACAGGCCTGCTTTGTCAATCGTGGTTGGGGCGCAAAACATCAAGCTGCCATTGGTGCCTGCGCACTATGCCATGCTGCGGATGCCGAGGGAAACAGGAGGCCTCTTTTGCCATAAATGTGTGAATTGAAGAGCAAAATGGAAGCAACAGAAAGGGGATTCTAGTTAAAGAAGACAGTAGCAAAAATGGCTAAGAGAGTCAGAGTTGAGCTTTTACAACTTATTAGGCATAAAAGTGTAGGTTAATGCTTTAAACACACTCTAAATGCTATAATAAGGCATTGTCTGCATTTATAACCTGTGAAAATTGAGTCTGTTGATTCTCTATGGGGTTTCATCTCTGAATCCTTCGTGATGAGGGCATTTCACAAATGGGAATCGAAATTTTACAACCCAACATTCACTCAATGTATACAACCTAATTCCAAAAAGCCGATACATTATGCAAATTGAAGACTGAGAAATTGCGTTGTTGGTCATTTTCAACAGTGAAAGAAGTAGACTGACCCATGCATGCCTAAAAAAATAAAAGTTGCAGTCGAGCACTACATGCCACTTGTACTCACATTCTAGCAGTGTCTTACAGTGTGACCTATCTGAACTGAAATGATAAGAGAAGGACAATGAGGGCAGCACAAGTAAGAATATCTGTTGGATGAACGTTTTTCCTGTAGCTGTGGTTTTTATCACAGGGGTTTCTACATGTAGGAATGGTTCTGTAGTCAAAATGGTAGTATGAATGATATTAAAAGGAGAAAAGACCACTGTCTTAATGTTCTTGTTGGCTATGATGCTGGAAACAAATGCAGATCCAGGAGGGCTGTTCATTGCCCACACTGCACGCTGCTTGTAGTAAATCTGTGTACTGATTATTCTGTGGTATCTACAGTACAAAAACGTCTTGCACACATGATGAGAAAGAACAAGGGCAACGTCATGTGGACATTTAAGATGGCGACCAAGTTGGTCATCACTGCCATGACCAGGAAGCCACTGATATTCCAGTTGAAGAAGAGTGGCAGCAGTCTGGCATTACAGGCAATTTCTGAGCAGCTTAAGGACGATCTGTCATTCAGTAAGGCCCCCAACCTCATTGGCCCAAAGTGCCAGCACAAGTTTTACAGCATTCTCAAGCTTTAAGGGAAAGATCAAGACTCTTCATACTGTTAGTAACCAGAAGCTTGCTGAGGACAGCATCTGGAAGCAGTTCAAGCAGAACATTGAGGCACTGAACCTGCAGTGCACTGAGAAGAAGATGAAGCAGATGTGATCTTCTTTCTTCACCTTCTCTTTTCATATCTTGCTGCAACAGTGGCAGCAAACTTGGTAATCATCTCAAACATTCTCTTTCTGCTGCTCTCTTCCTTCACCATCATGTGTGAACTCCCACCAGAAGACGGTTGCTACTGTATGAGTGAAGCATACAGAATAGCATCCTGCAGACCAGGAAGCAGTAGCAGCCGAGGCACCAGAGGATGCGGCTCTGAAGCCACCAGCAAAGAGAAACAAGTACAAGAAGAAGAAGAAGAAAGAAGCCTACATTGCAGGAGAACGAGATTGGGACCAGCCTTGCACTGCTGGCCAAAGCAGTTGTGATGCAGGCTGAACAACAGAGGGCACCTTATGAGGTGGGATGCCATGGCTGTGGGGCACTGAGTGAGCCACAGTCCATGGGAATTTATACGGGAAAAACAATTCTGAAATTCCAGGAATGGACCATTTTTCTTACAGCAGGACCCCTGACTTCTTCCTTTTAACAATGAGAATCACTGCTCTTCTGTTGTAGAACAATATATGAAAGGCTGAAACAGAGATGAAACATTATTGATTGAAAAGGGCCCAAAAGGCAGATGGAATGAAACAAGTTGCTAGATGATGAAATGATCTAGGACCTGAACAGGGATTTTAAAATAAGACAAGGTGCGCATTCCAGTGTAGAAGCACAGAAGGACCCTTCTACTGCATGAGTGCTGAGATGATGGAAATACCTGCTGCAGTAAGGCATTGCTTTTAGGGTCCGGAGAAGCAGAGAGCATGAGGTTCCATGAGCTGGCAGCTTATGACCTTCTCAACACAGAACAAATTGTCTGTAAGATGGTTTAATGGCATAACAGTCAAGGTATCACAGTTACTGCCATGTTTCCCCCTCATGCTATGAGTGGAAAACCCCATTCCCCACATGAGTGGGGGGGGGCAACTACCAGTGGAGAGCACCTCTTGGTTGAGCAGCCTGCACACATCATTTGCTTATTCATGCACTTTACTTAGTTCTGCACACACAACCTATGCCCAATTTGCAGAATGTATTGAACTGTCTGTTGTGCACCAACAAGTAAGAAACAGACCTGTTCTGCCTTGCAGTCATGTTCTCTTTGCTGTATCAATTCATGTTCATTCAATCACTGAATAATGCAACTGTCATTGTGAGCAGCGTGGGCCTCTGCGACCTTTTTATGTGAGGGTGAGCATCCAGGGGGGCTACCGTCATAGTTGGTGGTCTCTTGTCCGCCACTGAAGGTGAGCAGACCATTGAGGGGCATAACCCACTCTTCTCCCAACCGACAGTTGCAGATTTTCTCTGGTGCCACACCATGGAGTGGACGGTGCATGCGCCAAGGCAGATCCTTTGAGAGCGCGGTTTGGGGCACAGAGACACTGGCCCGCTGCAAGCACAAGCACAAGAAAATCAGTTGAAGTACTTGGCGGGCAGCTCTTGCCACCGCGGCCGAACAAGAGCCGAGCGAGAGAGCGGCCCGCTGTCCGCCCCCTCCCCCCGAATGCCGCCCCCCACCGCTTGGCGGGCGGGGCCCGTCGGGGGGTCGGCGGTGGGCACGGAACGTAAGCGGTTGGACCGAATGGGAGCAAGGAGTAGATTGCAGTTGACGTCAGATTCGAATCCGCCTACCCCCACCGAGTGCGATGTCCCCGCCGCCCCCCCTGCCCCTCCGGCGCGCGCGCGCGCACTCACAGCCGCCCGGGGGACCCTGCGCGCAGTGTCGAAGGCGGCGGTGGAGTACAGAATCGTCGTGCTGGGCTCGGGGGCGACGGGCAAGAGCGCCCTCACCGTGCAGCTCTGGTGCGCTCTGTCTCCCCTCTCCCCTCTCTCAACACCCCCTCTTCCCCACCGCGTCGCCCCGGCCACCCGGCGCTCACGCACGGCTCTCGCTACGACAACGCGCGCGCGGCGCGGGTGCGCGGGCAGCTGCCACCACTTCCTCGAGCTCTACGACCCCACGATCGGTGCGCGCGCCGCGTCTCCCGAGCGCCCAAATAGTGGTTGGGAATTTGACTTAATTGCAACGTGCGCCTTCCCCGGGGGGTGGCGGCCGGCACGGGGGCGGGGGCGGGGGGCTGCGGGGCCGCGCAGAGGACAGCTACCGCACACAGGTCGAGATCGACGGCCGCGTGGCCGTGCTGGACATCCTCGACACAGCGGGCCAGGGCGAGTACTCAGGTCCGCATTGAATCTCGCCGAATCTTCTCAATTGAATCTGCCCTGCGGAATTCGAACCAATTTCCCGATCCCCTGTCCTTCCCACGCGCAGCGCTGCGAGACCAGTACATGCGGGCGGGGCGCGGGTTCCTGCTGATCTACGCGATCGACAGCCGGCCGAGCTTCCAGGAGATACCGGCCATCCGCGACCGCGTGTACCGCGTGTGGGACAAGGACCAGAGCTTCTACATCCCCATGACGCTCTGCGGCAACAAGTCGGACCTCGCCAAGGAGCGCAAGGTCAACTACGACGAGGGCGCCACGCTGGCCGCCAAGTGGCGCGCCGACTTCTTCGAGAGTGCGCCCAGAGATATCCCCGTTTCTAGAAATCCAATTTCGCCCTGCGTTGACGTCACGCTGACTCTTCTGTTCGTGCGCAGCGTCGGCAAAGACGAGGTACAACGTGGAGGAGGCGTTCTTCTCGGTGGTGCGGTCGATCCGCAAGAACACCGCCGACGACAAGCCGACGGGCGGCAAGGCACAGAAGAACCGCACGCGCTGCGTGTTGCTGTAAACGGCCACAGACACTTTCTCTCTATATAATCTGCACGGATTCCCCACCCCATCAAATCATTCCATCAAAATCAATCAAATCACCCCCCTCGCTCTGTCTTCTTCCTGGATCCCCTCTTGAATGCAAATTAATCAAAGCAGTCACAGTATAGCATGCAGCGCCCGCGTGCAGCGTCGCCCCTCCCTTCCCGGTGCCGCTGTTGTGCGTGCTGGCTGCCCACGAAAAAGACGTCTTCAATTCAATTGCTTCAATTGTCTTTGAAGGCTCAGTCGGGCCTGTCGAGCGTGCGCGTCCAGTGCGCTGCTGGGGCAATGGGAATGGCACGAGAGTGTTGGGACAACGCCTTGAGCAGGACAGGGGGTGGGTCAAGTTCCCCCTGGAGGAGGTGGCCACAAAGACCAACAAACAAGGCTGCCAGCACGGAAGACCTGCCCACGGACACGCCATGTGCATGCAAGAAGCCCAGCAGCGGGCCACCACCACCACTCCTCCACGACGGCAGCCCCCATGTGGATCACGCATCTCTGCACACTCGCACTCATCGAGTGTGCATGCGAAAGGGAGATAACGTCTCATGCCCGTCTCCTCTTTACGCCCGTGCAGTACTGCCAGCACTCCTCTGCTCGTCGGCCAGCCGCGACGCCCCAAGGAACGCTTGGGGGATTCTCTCTGAACGGAGTTGGCCTGGGTGTGGGCTGCCACAGCTGCACCCCCCGTCAGCAGCCTGGGGGACACCCCTTGCTGCCCTCTCAGGGCAAACTTGGGGGAGGGGGGGGCACACCGCGCTGCTGGCTGCCGTGCAGGCAGAGGCCTCCCAAGGCCTCTGGGGAGGTGTGCTGTGTCGCTACTGCCGCTACTGCGTGGTGCAGGTGGTGGCGGGGGCCTGGAGGAAGAGGAGGGTGCGCGGTGTGGGCTGGGTGGGCTCCTCGAGGAAAACGTGTTGGTGCGCCCCCCACCTGTTGAGGGGGCACTGCAGTGCACAACGGAATGTCAAGGGCCAGTGGTGGCGTGGCACCACGTCACCAGGAAATCTGCTGCCCCTTCAAAAAGCGGCTGCGGTCCAGTCAGAGTCTTTCAGAAGCCCCAAGAGCAAACACACAGCACGGTCCCCCTGCCAACCTGAGAGGGCCTGCCTCTGACATGCGCACCTCGTACCTGCTGCTGGCGCTCGCCGCCCTGGGGCTGGCGTGCGACCTGCAGTGCCAGTGGGTGCGCTCGTTGCTGCTGTGCTGTTTGCTGTCCCTTGTTGTTGTTGCTTTGCCCTTATTGTGTTATTTGGAGGGGACCACCCCCACAAGAGGCACACCAGAAAATAGCAGATCGCCAACAAGCACGACCGACACTTGCTCGGGGAACGGGGGCGGGTGGGGGGCAGGGGCCTGCTTGTGCTTCCCTCCGCAACCTGTCTCTCAACCCTTGTGTGCCGTGCAGAGCGAGTTCAAGGCCAAGTACGGCAAGAAGTACACCGTCTCGGAAGGTGGGGTCCCCACCGGCACAGCAGCAGCTCGCCCCTCTTCTCATGCGCCCGCCCAACAGACGCCGCGAGGCTCGAGGTCTTCGCGCGCAACGTCGAGAGGATCGCGAGGCTCAACAGCCAGGGCAACGCGCGGTTCGCGGTCAACGCGTTCTCGGACCTGAGCCCCGAGGAGTTCGCTCGTCGCCCCCGCCACAGCGGCCGCAGCCCCGCTCCCCGCGGCCCTGCGCCTGCGCAGGTCCAACATCCCCGACTCGTACTTCGCGCCCAGCGTCACGCCTGTCCGCAACCAGCAGCAGTGCGGCTCGTGCTGGTACGCGAGTTTGTTGTCGCAACGCATCGTAGACCCGCATTCAACTAATTTATGAAAAATGCCGTGAAAATGGCGCAAACCGACCACAATACCCGCAGGACGTTCGCATCGATGGGAGTGCTCGAGGCGGTGTACAAGGCGGCGACGCAGCAGACGCAGCAGTTCTCGACGCAGCAGCTGGTCGACTGCGCCAAGACCGACTCGAACGGGCAGGGCGCGGGCTGCTCGGGCGGCAACTACCAGATGGCGTTTGACTACCTCAAGCAGCACGCGGCGATGCTCGAGAGCGCGTACCCGTACACGGCGCGCAACGGGGCCTGCCAGGACCGCGACGCGGGGCTGACCAAGGTGGTCTCGTGGAACTACGTGGGCTGGGACGACGAGACGCAGGTCATGAGCGCCGTCATGACGTACGGGCCCATTGGCGTGACGCTCAACGGCGCGCAGATCAGCGACTACTCGAGCGGCGTGCTGTCGACGAGCGACGGCACGTGCAGCGACCAGGTCGACCACGCGGTGGTCCTCGTGGGCTGGACCACCGTCGGCGGCGTGCCCGCGTGGATCATCAAGAACTCGTGGGGCAACGACTGGGGCGTCAAGCCCGTCGGCTGGCAGGGCACCGGCGACGAGACCACGAGCCACGGCTTCATGTACGTCAAGCGCGGCGGAGAGGGGTGCGGCATCACGCAGTACCCCGCGGCCTACGTGCAGCAGACCGACGCCAAGGCCGCACCGCCCAGCGGCAGCGGCAGCGCGCAGTGCGCGCCCAAGACGGCGGCGGCCGCGTGCCCGGCCAACGCGCAGTGCGGGTCGGCGTCCGACGGCTGCACGGGCAGCGTCTCGTGCGGCAGCTGCGCGAGCGGGTTCGCGTGCCAGAACAACCAGTGCGTCTCCAAGTGCACGCCGCGCGACGTGGGGCAGGTCTGCCGCGGCCTCGGGTGGGCGTGCGGGCAGGTCGACCTCGGCTGCAACGTAGCGGGCAGCTGCGGCGACTGCTCGCAGGCGCAGGGCGGCAGCGGCGGGGGCTTCTGGGGCCTCTTCGGCGGCCAGGGGCAGCAGCAGCAGCAGGCCGTCTGCCAGAACGGCCAGTGCGTGAGCGCGCAGTCGTCGTGCTCGCCCAACGCCAACGTCTGCGACGGCAAGCAGTGCGGGACGTACGACGACGGCTGCGGCAACCGCGTGCTCTGCGGGTCCTGCGCCTCGGGGTCGATCTGCAACGCGGGGACCTGCGTGGCCGCGTGCACGCCGTCCAACAGCTGCAGCGCCAGCGGCTTCACGTGCGGCCTCATCAGCGACGGCTGCAGCGGCTCCGTCTCGTGTGGCACGTGCCCCGCCGGCCAGCGCTGCGTCAACAACGTCTGCGCGGCGCGGCCCGCGTCGTGCACGCCGCGCACGCGCGAGCAGCTCTGCGGCAGCGGCGCGCAGTGCGGGCCGACGGTCAGCGACGGCTGCGGGCGCACCGTCGACTGCGGCAAGTGCGCCAGCGGCTTCTTCTGCTCGGCGGGCCAGTGCTCGCAGACGTGCAGCCCGCGCACCGCCCAGCAGGCCTGCGACGCCTCGTGGCAGTGCGGCTCGGCCTCGGACGGCTGCGGCAACGCCGTGCAGTGCGGCCGCGGGTCGGGGACGTGCGCTGCGGGGTTCTCGTGCAGCGCGCACCGCTGCGTCAAGGTGAGCAACGACGACTGGGCGCAGGCCGTGCCCGCAGGCCCCAACGCCGGCTGGACCGTCGGGCCGACCCCGGGCATCGCCGGCAGCGTCACGGTGACGTCGACGAGCGACACCGAGAAGCACATCGCGTGGACGTCGTCGGCGCAGTGGTCGCGGTCGTCGTTCGTGGCGTACAGCTTCTTCTTCCGGGCCAGCGGCCCCGCGACGCTGGGCGTCGGCGCGCGGCTCGGCAAGCAGCCCTACGGCGACGGCGACTGCCTGTTCTGGCGCCTCAGCATCGACGGGAGCAACAACGCGCAGCTGCGGCAGTTCGCCGTGCTGCAGGGCAACGAGCAGCAGGGCGCCGACGACAACGGGCCCTTCGGCGTGGCCTTCGCGTGGGACGCGTCGCGCGAGCACAACCTGACCGTCTCGTTCCACGACGACGGCAGCAGCATCGTGATGGTGCCCAGCCTCGACGGCCAGGGCATCTACAACGGCGCGTGGGACCCGCTGAGCACGACGTCGTACTCGCAGTCGCCCTCGAGCTACTGGTCCAACACGGGCGCCGCCTTCGTCGTGCTGGCGGGCCGCGGGGCCTCCGCGCGCACCGCAGGAGCGCCGGCCTCGATGGCCACGCGCGCGACCGTCGCGCTGCAGCTCCCCGGGTCGGCCACGCAGTCGGCCGTCCGCAACTACGTCAAGCGCACGCTGTTCGTCGGCGACCGCGCCATCGAGTCGCTCGCGCGCGACGCTGCGACGGGCGCGTGGAACGTGACGCTGCGCGACTCGCGCCGCGCGGTGGCCGTCGGCGGCAGCGTCGTCGGGTTCATCTCGCAGGGCACGCCGAGCCTCACGTACGCGCAGGACCTCGCCGACACGCTCGTCTACCACGTCAACGAGGGCAACCCCGCCGCCTCGGGCTTCCCGGCGACTCACGCGGCCGTCGTCGCGTCGCCCGCGCTGCCCACTACGGCTGCAGTGCACTTCGCCGCCATCAGCGCCGCCGGGGCCGCTGGGGGCGCTGCCGGTGGGCTGAGCGGCGGGGCCATCGCGGGCATCGTCATCGGGTCTGTGGCGGGCGCGGTGCTCGTGGCGGCGGCCGTGGGGACTGCGGTGTACGTGGCGACGCTGCCCGAGCCCAGCGAGCCGATGCCCGCGGACTTCCAGCCGCGGAACCCGTTCAGGAAGACGGCGTACAAGGTCAAGGCCAAGAAGGGCGTCGATGTAATCAACATGGACAAGGACCACCGGTCAATCACCGCTCGTGCTCCCCCGATCGCCTAGGGGGAGAGAGAGGTCACCGCTGGCGAGGACAGGGAAAAGGGATAACTGTGCCATTGCTGCAGCTGCTCGAGGGGTGAGCTGAACTCATCCATCTGCAGCACAAGCGTTCCTACGTGGCTATCAATACATGACTCCCTTGCTGTTCCTCAAGGAAGGAGCGAAGATTCCAACACCTCTGTGCTTCGTAGCATGAATTGAAGCAGAATGTGCATTCAGAGGCATCAGATGAGCCATCCTCGCAGTTCCCATATATGTGTCTCTCGCCCGAGAAGTAGAGATAAAGACACTGCTTTAGTGACTCCCACTAAGGGAATTGTCTCGGCAGCTCTCAAGCCAGGCCTCAATGCGAGAGGTGTTGGAATCTTCGCTCCAATAATTCTGTTCAGAATTCCTGAGTTAACAATACAAATGAAGGACATACCGGCATGTCGAAGCTGGGCCAGCCAAACAGGCACCTCAGCCAGACGCTATTTGCCTGATAGCGCAGCAGACGCTTGTAAGGATGATGTTCGGTTCCTAAGATCAGCGGGAGGCCCTCGAGGCAGCCAAACTTCTTGGCAGCATAAAGCGGCACCTGGTGTCCACTCAGCGTTGCACAGTTTTTGGTCCTCAGCAATCATGCACACTCCTCGCAGCGACGGGTCTGCCACGTGGGAGATTAACTGCCCCGCCTTGTACAAGAAGCACAGGCGCCCTGTTGCCCTCTGCCTCAGTTCCCTGGGAGAAGAAGAGAATTGGTACCCGAGTTGAATGCCTCCTGGATCGGCCGCGAATTCCGCGTATCGTCGATGTTATCGAGTTTCAAAATCGACGAGAATTTGGCCCAACGGCGTTTGAAGATGCGGAATCCAACAAGAGCCTCGCCAGGAAACCCGTCGCCCATTAGCATGCATCGCGACGACCTTCCAGTCACCTTCTGATTCATACATCAGCAGTTCCTAAGGTAAAGTATCTTACAGGGTCGAACTCAACGCCTGTGTATACAAGGATCGCCGCCCTCTTGAAGTCACGAGTGTCTTACGGAAGAGTGCGTGGCATTCTCTGCAGAATAAACCAGCTCAATCCGAAAAATGCTCTCACCGAGGAATGCGAAGGCGTCTTCTCTACTGATCAGGCGATTGTGCCAAGGGCAAGCCCGCACGTACCACGCGAGTATATGGAGATCGCGCCTCTTGGGGTGTCTTCAAAATCAGAGTGATTGAATGAGAGCAGAGGGTGACTGTTAACCGAGACTAATTCCCAGAGCACGCAGGACTCCTTTCTGGGTCGTGGCTCTGCTCAGAGCGTGAACTACAGGGCTCCTCGATGATAACCCCCACGAGTTCTGCGTCCACCGCCTGTGCAGTGTCACTAGGGCCCTGCGGCTCAAACAACTGCCTGACCTTGCTCCCATCATCATTCTTCCTACAGACTGAATGTCAAGGAGGCTTAACGTTAAGCCTGTCTCATAGATGACCCGAGCAGTCGAGATGCTCGCTATTAACTCGCGGAGATGGGCGCGCGGAATGGGACCTTTTGTGTGTGTGTGTTGTGCCAACTACCGCGAGGGGGTCCTCCAGTGCCATCGACCGAATTCACAGTAGTCACATAGAGAGTCCCAAGTTCCTGTCCTATGCAGCAATCTCCTCCACATTACCTCAGAGTAAACGTGTAGTCAGTGTCCGAGCCAATTCTATGCATAGAACGCTCGCAGCAGTTCGTCGTAGGACTTCTGCAGAGCGTCGAGCTTCTGGGCTGCCCCGGCGGTCCGTGTCAGTTGGGCTGCGAGATCAGAGATCTCAGCCCTGGCCTGAGTGACCTCCCCCTCAACACTCTGGGCTCTCGAATGCCACAGCTCGAGCAGGCGTACCCTCTGCTCTGCCAGTTGCACACTTCTCGCCAACAACTTCATCCGGTGCGGCCATACAGGCGCTGCGGCGGACTCACCGACGAACTGCCAGTAGTGTGAGCACAGCTCGCGGGCTCGGGATGACAGCCCGAGGGCCATCGAGGCCAGCACGACATACTGCTGGGTGCTGGGCTGAAGCAGCGCGGCCCTCAGCGACGGGGACTGAGCGGTGGCTCTCAGAGTCAGAGCGAACAGGGCCTCGAGGGCCTCGTCCACAACGTGAGCGTCTGAGAACCTGCGCAGCACCTTCGCCAGGGCGTCGACACACAGGGCCCGCTGGGCATCGCACCGCTCCTCTGACTCGAGCGAGAGCCCCACAATCGCTCTGCACAACTGTACCGCGTCCTCTGCAGCCAGAGAGTCCGAGGCAGCGAGCGTGGAGAGCAGGCCGGCGTCCACGACCACATGGCACAGCTCTCTGCCGCTGAGGGCGAGGCCGCACAGCACGCCCACTGCGCAGTTCACAGCAAGGAGTGAAGTGCGGGCTCTCAGACACCAAGCGAGCACTGGCAATGCACCGGACTGCGCCAGACGCCTGAGGACGCTCAGGTCCCCGCGGCGGCCCAGCTTGCCGAGGACTTGGAACGCCTGGACAGTGTGCATCCTGGTCACTGACACGACGTCCCACAGGGCCTCGGCGACCAGGTCCCTCGCAGGGGCGCTGTCGCAGAGGACGGCCAGCGCGGCGCACGAGGACTCCCTCAGCAGGAGGCTCTCGCTTCCGTGGCACGCCGAGACCACTCGGAGCACGCACTCGACCGCGCCGATTCGCACGCACTCGCCCAGCACGTACGAACCGGCCCTGGCGATCCTGGCGATGGCGTTGCACCCGAAGAGCTGCAGTCGGTGGAACGCCGGGTGCCTGCGCATCGCGGCGACAGCGGCCTCGGCGAGCGAGACGAAGAGTGGAGCGGGAACCGCGGAGGACGGCTCGCAGACGCAGGGCAGGGCAGAGAGAGCCCACACGGTGATGGAGAGGCTCTGCGGGTGCGCAGCGAGGGCCCCGAGGACCGCACGGGGTCCCCCAGCGTCAGCGAGGGCTTGACGGTCCTGGAGGGGCACTCTGTGGAGTGCGGCCAGAGCAGCGGCCAGGTCCTCCTGCGAGTCGAGCGAGTCCCAGACGGCCCTAAGGTCTGCGGACAGCTCGTGAGGCACGAGAGAAGGGCAGCAGGGCGTCGTCACAGTCGCGAGGCGTGCGGGGGAGGGCAAACGGGATGTCGGCCATTGCGAGCAAAGAGTCGCTGATGAGCAGCTGAGAGTGATCTGTTGCTGTGCTTGCGCGTCTGTTATTACTTCTGCTGGGGAGTTGTTCCTTGAAAACACCGGCAGTGCGTAGCTCCTGATGGTGGTGCTGTCAGAAGCTGGGGTTGATTATCTTGCTTATCCACAGCTGCAGTGGCCTCGACGAAAGAGTGCAGAGTGATGGCACCCAAATTCCTCACACGAATGGGTCACCCTGCAGGTGCGTGCAAGGAAGCAGGAGTATAGAGATGCCACAACCACCCGACCACGTTGTCATTGGAATAAGGAGTGTGAATTCCACAGCAGGTGAGAGTAAAGGAATACCACCGCGCAATAAAAATCCATTTTTGCCAAGTGCAGAACAGACAGATAGCTCTGGATCGCTCCCTGCAGCACAGCAATGCGAGCCAAGGGGATTCTGCGGGAATCCACACAGTATCTTCTGAAAAAAGAAAGAAAGAAGAAATGTCATCGTTTCAAAGTATCTTCTGAGTTCTGTCTCTGTCAGGGTTGGCACCAATTAGTGGTCGGATGTCACGCCAAAGCCAATGAGAAGCGTTTTCCATGGTAACTAACAGCACGCTATTTTGGGACACGGGACAGGGTTCATCTGGCCTGCATTACTTAATGATGTGCCCAGCGGCAGAAGCTGATCACAAGCCATATGCGAGTGTAAAGGATGCCATGCAGATCAGCAGGGGCACGCCAATGAGGCAGGAGGGGTTGGAAGCCAGGCTAAGTCATGTGCAGAGTACCTGGTCCTTGGTGAAGAAGAGAAAGCAGAACACATTGCTGAACAGGTGCAACCTCCCATTCCCACACAGAGTCGCCAATACAAATCCTCCAGAGTGAGCATTCGCGTTCGTGACTGGTGCGTGTCAATTGCATATCATTTGCTGATGGTCTGGATGACTGTCCAGTCTGGGGGCAGTGGCAGAGTGAGACTCTCGGCCTCGTGAATGGGGAGGTCGTTGGGCCACATCTCGGGGTGGTCTCTGAGGGCCTGCAGCATCTGTGGATTGTTCTCATCCTCGAAAAACTCAAGCGCCTCGCCGTTGCTCGTGGCCATAGCAAAGTTGGTCTGCACTGCCAACTTGGTGCATGATGAGCTCATAGACGACCCACAGCTTCTCGAACCCCTTGAAGAGGCACTCCCTGATTCTGTGCTGCAGGAATGCATCATGTGTGGCCTCATGCACGCTCTGCGAGACCAGATGTCAACGCTGAAGACCCTCGTCACGGCTCGAGCCTCACGGCCTCGTTGATGAACCTCCCCACAATGGTGAAGTTGAAGCCGTCCTTGCCTCTGATGTTCCCGATCAGACACAGGCCCGTCGACAGCCCAAACTTGACCAGGATCCTCAGGCCCTGCCCAGCCTCGAGCTCGCTGATCTTGATGGCCGTCTCAAGGCACTTGAGCTTCGCCTCAGCCGCGCTGAGATCGGAACGGGATCGTTCCATTAGCTCATGATGGCGTCGCCCGTTGTCGATGGTCAAAGGACCTCGGGCTTCTCCGTCTCGGTCATCCACGAGAAGTCGACGATGTCGAGGAAGATCACCGTGATCTCTCAGTGATTCACGCCCAGAGTGGGCTGCAGCTTGCCCTGGACGAGGTTCGCGCAGACCAGCAGGAACGTCGTCTGCAGCTGGTGGACCTCGGAGAAGAGTGACGAGTGGCTCCTGGCCGTCTTGAGCCCGTCGGGGGACTCAAAGACGTGCTTGGCCTGTGCGGCAGCGTGATCCTGAACGACGGGGCCCGCGATGGCCATCGACAGCACGACAACATGGCTATGCATATTCAAATGACCCGAAATGGGAATCGCCAAGCCTGATTCTCCCCTGTGCGCAGAAGATATTCTCTCCTATTAATAGCCCATCGCGGACATGTCGGACGGAGAGGCGCAGCCCGCCACCGACGCCGATACGGTATGCGCGCACCCCGCCTTCTGTGCGGCTCCTCGGTGCTGAAGAGTCTCTGTGCGCCCCGCAGCGGCAGCAGACCGCGGTGGTCGGCAGCGCCTACGGGTGGGTCTCGGACGACGCCGCCCTCCTGCCCTCTCCTGCCCCCGTGCGCTGCCTCTCCTCCCCCACCTCCCTGCGCACTTGGCGGGCCACGCCATAGGCAGTCTTCCCGCTCGGGGAAGAAGACGCTGTGCCATGAATAGCATATGACGTCATATACACGTGGCATGGTTCCTGAGCGGATTGGTTCCCCTTCCCCCCTCCAGGAGGGCGAGCAGCGGCAGACGGTCCCGGTGTACGGCGGATCGTACGGGTGGCTGTCAGACGAATGCGACGGGGCGCAGCCAGAGGGCCACGCGCAGTGCCCGCTCTTCGGGTGCGCGTACGGCTGGATCGGCGGGCCAGCAGAGGCGGACTCGGTAAGGCATCGCTCGCAGCAAGTGCCCAGCCAACTGGATGACATCAGCTCTCCCCCCAGACGTCAGGCGAGTCCACGCTCCCGTCGTACGGCTGCACGTACGGGTGGATCGGCGCTGCAGTGACACATGAGGAGAGCCCCACGGGCGGGGTGCGCCTGCCCTGCCCACTCCCCACTCACCCAAGTCACTGCTGTCAGGCAGTCACTTGCTAATGGTGACATCCCCATCAGCAGGTGTGCGGGCTTCCTGTCTACGGGTGTGCGTACGGATGGATCTGCCACGCGGCGACGTCTGCCTGGTTCCCCGTGCACGGTTCCTCGTACGGCTGGATCGGACACTGCACAGAGCTCGAGGTCCCCCCGGTAATCGCTCGGTTGAGTTCTCGCCCGACTCACTGTTGTCAGACCGTCGCTGTGTACGGGAGTGCCTACGGGTGGGTCGCGACGTGCGAGCCCGACGAGCTCCTCCAACAGGCGAGCTTTTCTAACCACACAGCTGCCCCTGACAACACGAGACATCGCAGACCGCAGTCTCCGGAAATTCGTACGGGTGGATCGCTGGAGCTCCCACAAGCGAGGCGGGCAGAGACGAGGTCGTGCCCACCTACGGCAGCTCCTACGGGTGGATCAGCCACCTGATGGCGAACGACGAGGCCGGGGAGACTACGCCGATATACGGATCGTCCTACGGCTGGATTCTCCGCGGGCCACTGATGCAAGAAGAGGAGCTGTGCGCCGTCCCGATCTACGGCAGCTCCTATGGCTGGATCAGCCATTCCCTGGAGAACGGGCTGTCTTCGGGAGCTACGCCCATTCATGGCTCATCGTACGGATGGATCGCCCACGAACAACAGGCACCAGCGGAGCCTCCCAGTGTCCCCATCTACGGCGGCTGCTACGGTTGGATTGGTGGCCACTGCGTCGACTGGCCAGGGACTGGGGAGACAACGCTAGCGTACGGGTCGTCGTACGGCTGGATCGGCCACGAACAACATGCGCCAGCGGAGCATCCCAGTGTCCCCATCTACGGTGGCTCCTACGGTTGGATTGGTGGCCACTCTATCGACTGGCCTGAGACTGGGGAGACAACTCCAACGTACGGGTCGTCGTACGGCTGGATTGGCCACGAACAATTGACACCAGAGGAGTATCCCAGTGTCCCCATATACGGAGGCTCCTACGGTTGGATAGGTGGCCACTCGATTGACTGGCCAGGGGCTGGAGAGACAACGCCAACGTACGGGTCGTCGTACGGCTGGATCGGCCACGAGCCGCACGCGATCGAAGAGCATGCTGACGTCCCAGTTTACGGGTCTTCTTACGGATGGATCAACAATGACACGACGAGCATCGTGGTACGGAGATGACCCTATTTCCATTCCTCACGCCAGAGTGCACTAGGGTTTGGTATTCGGGAGCTCATATGGATGGGTCCACGTTATGTCGTGGGCGCCTGTTCTACTGCCGGTTATTGGTGGTGCTTACGGCTGGATCTCCGCGGAGTCATCCACCGCGGCCCACACAATTCTAGCCGACAGCGCACAACAAGAAGTTGTACCGAAGCCGCAGCCTCAGCAGCACCGTCAGCAGCCTCATGTGGATCGCCAGCATCAGAGCCCGCGCCAGCAGCAGCAGCACAGGCAACAGCAGCAGGCGCACGCCAAGGAGGAGCAGAGGCAGGCAGCCGCGCCAAAGCCCAGCAGCACACGGATGCCCGCTGAACCAGCGCCGCCACCGCGCCAAACAGCGGAACCTGCGCAGGCGCCGCGGCGCGAGCGGGCGCCACAGCGGCAGAGCGTACGAGTACCGGCAGCGTCGTCGGCGCCCAAGAGAGCAGCCGGTGACGCGCCAACCGGATGGACCGGGAAGCTGCCACAGATCAACGCGCCCGAGCCCAAGCACGCGCGCCCACAGGTGCCGCACAGGCAGCACGACCCCGCCACCGAGGAGAAGCTGCCCGCTGTGCCCTCTCGCGACCACTCGCAGTCCAATCTGAAGAGGGCAACGCCGCCACCCGGGGAGACTGGCGGGCACGGAACGCAGAGGATGGCAGCCCCGACACTGACCCTCGTTCAGGCCCCTGCGCCGAAGGCCTCCAGCGCGCCGTCCAAGTACAGCTCTGCCCCCATGTCGCAGTCGGAAGAGGACGCCGGCCGCAAGCCCAGGGAGTCCTTCGAGGACTGGATGTCGCGGAAGGAGCGGGAGAAGCAGGCGCACGCGGAGGAGCAGCACGCGCTGGTGCACAAGGCGCAGGAGAATGCACGCAGGCGGCTCGAGGACGAGGTGCAGCGACGCCCAGACGTCAGTGCAAGGGAGGCCGGGTGGGACCTGCGCGTCGTTGCTGTCCACACCAAGAAGCCTCGGTATCCGCCCGTCTCCGTCGTGGTAAACGCTGCGGGAACACCGTCACTGATTTAATAAATTTGGAACAACACTTTACACATGTCAATGTTGACCTGACTTGCATTCATTCTGCCCATTGAATCAGAAGTCGTGGATTCTGGGTTACATATTTGGATTAAACTCCCTATTAGCTCGGTGGGAATAGCATTAAAATTGGTCTCGAGTTGAACGAGAGGGGATGTTGCGGGAAAAGAGAACCAACCAAGTTGACCACCAACCACTCCCTGTTTACCTCGGCCCCCGCACACCATGCATTGAGTCCGTATTTTACGTGAGCCCAGGCCTGGTTATCAACCAGCACTCGCCCAGCACGTGAAAAACTGCCTGCCCCTGGAGTCGAACCAGGGTCAACTGAGCCACAATCAGTTATTCTGCCGCTAAACTAGGCAGGCGATTTACAACGAGTTTTGCACTCTGGTGCGGTCCAGATGGAGGTCGGTGAACTTACCACAACCGCCGTCCAACCTCAGTTGGGCACTTTCCAGATCCCTCTCTCTCTCTCTCTCTGACCAGCGCTGCTTTCATTCATGCCCTCGCTTAGCTCCGCAGTGGGCCAGCCCCCTCTCGGGGCCCTCGTGTCTTTGCGGAGACTAGCAGGATTCGGTTGTGTGCTGGCCACGTTGAGCAGCAAAGAAGATATTTTCGCCGCACAGCCCGGCAGATCACAAAGCCCCCTGCGGGCCGCATACTCCCTTTTCCGATCGCGTTCGCCCAGCGCATCTCGCCCACCCGCAAATGTCGCTTTTCACGGACCAGTTCGGCATGCCCGCGTTCCCCTCGTCGGGCTTCATCGTGCTCGCGCCCCTCCGCCGCGCCCTCCCCCCGCTGCCGCGATTGCGCCGGGCCCCCCAATTGAATTGCGATTCGCTCCCCCCCTCTCCCCCACGCAGGACCCGGCGCTTATTGCGGGCGACGACGTCGGGTTCGCGCCGATGGACGACCCCGAGGCCGTCTCTCCCGACGGGGGCCCGCTCTTCGGCGGCACCCCGCCCTCGATGGCCGTCGAGCCCCCGGCGGCTGCCCCTCCCCCGTCCTCCAGCGGCCTCTGCTCGCTCTCGCCGCGCTCCCCCCTGTCCCCGCGCTCTGCCCAGCAGCAGCAGCAGCAGGCCCCCAAGCCGCGCAAGAGCGCGCGGGTCAAGCGGGAGGCCAGCTCGCCGCCGGGGCAGGGGCAGGGGCAGGGGCAGCTGCTGGCGGTGCCCGGGAAGCCGCGGTCGCGGTCGCGCGGGGGGTCGCCGACGCAGACGCCCGTGATGAGCGCGCCGGCCGAGCCGCGCAAGGTGGCCGTCGACCTGGCGCGTATCGCGGCGACGTACGAGGACCGGCACGCGCTGGTGTGCGCCATGCGCGGGCAGCAGGCGGCCGCTGCGGCTGCGGGCGACGCGGGGCAGCTGCGGGCGCTGGCGCTGGCGCAGGAGGCCGTGCGGCAGGACCTCGAGCACGTGGGCCGCGCGCTGCGCAACCTCGAGACGACGCAGCTGCTGCTGCCGCCGGAGCTCGCGCGCATCGCGGCGCTGGAGCAGGGCCTGGCGGTCGACGCCGAGCAGCTGCGGCTCTACGGCGCGGAGCTCGCGCTGCTGGCGGCGCCGCCCGCGCAGCAGCAGCAGCAGACGTGCGTGGCGTCGCTGGTCATCGCCGAGCAGAGCTTCCCGCGGATCATCGGCCAGCGCAAGACGGGCGACCCCGACGAGCAGGTCGTGCTGCGCGTGCTGACGGGCGCCGTGCAGCCCGTGCAGGTCGCGGCGCCCGTCGAGCCCGAGATGGTCACCGACGCCAAGAGCAAGGCGCCCACAGAGAGCATCGTCGAGAAGGAGGCCGAGCAGCCCGACCCCGCCGACCCCCACACCGTCCGCGTACAGCTCGCCATGCGCAACGGCTCCCGCAAGGCCCCCATCGCCGTCAAGTGCGTCCCGCCCCCCTGTCTGCCCCCCGGAGCGTTGCCTGATTGTGTTTCTTGGTTTCTCCCCCTCATCCCTATTCCCCTTCTCTTCCCCCCCCCTCTCTCTCACCCACTCACTCACTGCGGCCCCATAGGTTCTCGACGGTGGTGCACTACCCGGGCGGCAGCGTCGTGCTGCAGAGCCAGGTGTCGAACCCCTTTGTCGTCATCACCAACGAGTGCCAGTACCAGGTCAGCGACGGCTCGCTGCTCAAGCGCGTGGCCTTTGGAAACCAGGTAGCCCGAATCTGCGCGGATTCAATTTGAATTCGCCCCCCAATTGGATTACGGGCGCCCAAGTGATTTGACACGGGGGGGGGCGCGCTGCAGAAAGAGATCGGGTGGATCGCGTTTGCGAACATGCTGCAGCGGCACTTTGTGCGGGCGATGAGGCAGGACCCCACGCAGCCGGCGCGCTACCTGTCGCGCCGCGAGATGATCTACTTCCACGACAAGTTCTTTGGGCGCGGGCCGACCATCACAGCGGCCCAGTTTGACAAGTTCTGGGACTGGTTCGGCCAGGCGCTGCAGAAGCTGCGCTACACGCGCCACATCAGCAACCTCTGGCGCGAGGGGCTGCTGTGGGGGTTCACGGGGCGGCAGGACATCGAGTCGGCGCTGATCGGGCAGCCGCCCGGGACCTTCGCGATCCGCTTCAGCGAGCGCAACGCGGGGCTCTTCGCAGCGACGTACGCGGTCAACGACGTGGCCGAGCCCGTGCGGCACTACCTCGTCAAGCCCGACGAGCTGACGACGCAGCGGACGCTGCCCGACTTCCTGGGCGAGACGCCGCAGTTCCTCTGCATCCTGCGCGTGCACTTTGACGACGAGGGCGGCTTCAGCACGGTGCCCGTCGTCAAGGACGAGGTGCTGGCCAGCTACTACAACAAGAAGGAGCGCATCAAGGTCCAGCAGGACTACGACGCCACCGTCTCGACGATGCCCATGCTCATGGCGGGCCTCTCGCTCAACGCCTCGGCCGCCGCGGGGCGCCCCGGCGGGTCGCCCTCGGAGAGGTCGCCGCCGCAGATGCCGCAGGGGTTCGCGTCGCCCCAGGCCAGAGTGTTCCAGCCGCCAGCAGGCGTCAACATGTGACACTCACGTTCCCCCAACCCCCCCCCCCCCCTCCTCCCGCGCCTGTTGCAAAATTAACACACCCCCGGGAGCCCCATCCCCTGCACGCACGACGCACGCCCGGCACGCACAACAACACGCACTCCCCCCTTTGTGAACGCCCGTCTGCTTTCTCTCCTCCTCTTCTTTTTCGGCCGTCAACACAGTTCTCTATCTCTCTGCCTGTCAGGCAGGAACAGCAGCTGCTGCTATTTGTGGGCTGCGCAGACGGCGATCTTGTCGACCTCCCTCTGCAGTGCCGCCCGCTGGCGCCGCTGTGGGGGGCTCCCCCTGTGTGAGCAGGTCGCACAGCAGCCCTTCCGGGGGGTTGGGATGGGGGGGCTGGCGCACGATGCGGTCGAGGTGGTCGGGCTCGGCGCTGAAGGGCTTGAGCGCAGCGACGTTGACGTAGCGCGCCATCGCGGCGGACAGCTCGGGCGCAGACCCCTCGCCCTCCTCGGGCTCCTCCTCCCCGCCTGTGCCCGCGGCCCGCGAGAGCGGAGGGAGGAGCTTCTGGGGCAGGAGGCCGCGGGCGGGCGAGTGCTGGGAGAGCAGCAAGAAGGCGCAGAACAGGGCCAGGGCACCCACGAAGGCCTTGGCCAGGGACACGCCCCAGAGGTAGGACACGAGCAGCATAGCGACCCCGAGGCCCAGAGACCCCGAGAACATCGCCAACATCGCCCGCCTCGGGTCCATACTGGTGTCCAGGCAGATCTGAGAGCTCGGGATACGCCACGGGATCGCAGGGAGAAGAAGTGTAACCTGTGAGCAGCCGACCTAGCTCAGTCGGTAGAGCGCACGGCTCTTAACCGTGTGGTCGAGGGTTCGACCCCCTCGGTCGGCGTTCCTTTTTCCACCTTCGCTCGGCTTTGTACGGAACACCAACCAAACCGGCCAACCTTGTTCGGTCATCACCGCGTCTCTCGGGTTCTCACGGCAGAGAAGCAGAGGGGGCACCTGGCGAGCCCAGCGTGGGCAGCGCACGTGCACCTGTGCTCGCAGGGTCCAAACACAACGGTGGCGCGCTCCTTGAGGCAGACGCAGCACACAGTGGGGCCTTCGGCAGCTCTCGCACTGCCGTTGCTGCCCATCTCCACTGGCACGGCCAGTCGCTGCCTGCACAGCGAGCAAGCAGGGGATGATATCAGTTCGCGATCTTTGAATCTCCACGGGAATTCTAGATTTTATCGGAAGAGCTATTAATAGATAGGGCATACCGCATGCCAGTTGCTACAGGTGCAGCAGTTGCTTCGGGTGGAGCCCGGTAGCCGTCGAGCTCCCAGTCCACGAACCGCTTCACGACGGCCGACAGCACCCACGCGACGGCCCACATGACAGCGCCGTCGTCGAGGAACCCGATGACGGGTATGACGTCGGGTATGACGTCGCACGGCGAGAGGAGGTACGCGACGGCCGCGAGGGCGAGGGCCAGGTTGCTGCGGGGCACGCGGAAGAGGCCCGCGCGGGAGGCGAAGGCCAGGCGGATGAGCACGAGGGCGCGGTTGACGAAGGGCACGCGGGGGGCCACGCGGTACGCCAACGCCGCCGCGCGCGCGACAAGCTCGCTGCTCATCATCCCCGATATCTTTTATTTGGCCAACAAATATCGCGGGAGAATCTCGGAGACAGGAATCACCCATCCGGGTACAATTGACACATTTGTTCTCGTGACATAGTTTACATGAAATGACAGGCGATAGGGCAGCTTCCCCTCTCCACTTGGGCGAGGGCAGGCCCAGACGTATGTGCATTGTTTTTGTTATAAAGGGCAGTGTTATAGTCGGGTCACGGTTCTCGTGCTGTGTCAGGCACAGGCACCTTCAAGGAGAATTTGTTCATCGTTAACAAGAATGATATGCATATCAGCCAGAGTGTCCTTCCTAGTCGCAGAATCACTCTGAAATGCCCTGAAATTGTCTGCTGCTTGTCCTAATCCAGAGTGGTTGTATGAAATCGCTATGATACCCAGGTACTCTAGGGTGAGATACTCCAGTGCAGCTTGCCACTCGTCTAGCAGAAGCACACAGGTAGGTATTAGATGGGAAAAAGGCTACAGTACCAAGTGCTCTGCATGGACATTCTCGCCTTTCTCAGGTCCGTAGAGTGCCGCCAGGAAGAGCGAGGCGTTGGGGGAGGGCGTGAGCGCCCAGAGCGACTGCGGCCTGACGACCCACCACGTCGTCGATGCCTGCTGCTCCTGCGACGAGTGCAGCCACTACGCCGCTGCCCAGGGCGTCGGGCTCCACGCCGGCGCCCGCCACTGCCTGCGCGCACGTCGCGCCCTCGCGGCTCGCACGCCTGCCTGAGCGCCACGCACGCGCCGGCCTCTGTGCAGAGGCTGCCCGCCGTGCACACACATCTCGAAGGCGACGCGGTCGAACGCCAGAACTTGGGGGTGTAAGCGGGGCCCACGCCGGGTCGAGGGGACCACGTGAGCGTTGCGAGGCCGGGGATCACAAGCCACGCGTCGCTCGCTGACCGCGACAGCGATGTCAGCTTCGCGAGGGCAGCGCCGGAGGACCGCAGCGTAACGTTGGCCGCGCCGAGGAGCCTGCGGAGCCGCACGAGCGAGGTGGTGCCGGGCAGCTGCCAGGTGGTCTGCCAGTCACCATGTCATCGAGAGCCGGTGCCGAACGACACGGCGCCGCTGGAGCCCGCGAGCTGCACGCTGCGTGCGACGGGCATCCGGACATCGCAGCGCTCGCCGGTCCACCCAAGAGTCGCACGTGCAGCGCGACGACCCCGTGAGCACCGCAGGCGCAGTCGGCGACGCTGTACGCCAAGTCCACGACGGCAGCGGAGCCGTGCGCCACGTCGAGCTGCACGTGCACGATCCCCGACCACACGTACAGCACAGCGGCTCGGGCCCCAGCGTGACACGCTCTCCATCGCCAACCAGAGGAGGACGAGCGCAGGACCCGGAGAGCTGCCCCCTACTGCGCTGCACGCAGGCAGTACCACAGCCTCCTCCCGAGTGCCGGGGACCAGTTGGCCTGGCCGAGGGCAGACAGCAGCACCGTCAACGTCACGTTCGTCCACCAGTGTTTTAAGCTTAGGGTGTGGTGGTGGTGGTGATTGGTGGTGATTGTTGTTGTTTGTTGTTGTTGTTGTTGTTTTTTTTGTTTGTTTGCTTTTTTTGTTTGTTTGTTGTTGTTTGTTTGTTTGTTTGTTGTTGTTTTTTTGTTTGTTTGCTGTTGTTTGTTTGTTTGTTGTTGTTAGTGGTTTAGAAGGGGCGGCAGATCAGGGCAGGGGGGGAGCCGGGGCTCTGTGGCACACCCAGTTGCTTCCAAAACCTCAGCGGGGTCGGTGAGGCATTTGCCTTTCCCGGAGTCACGTCATGGGTTTTGGTGGGGAACTTGGGTGGGCCACGGTATCCCGGCACCTGTCTCTGCCCCACCTGCCCGTTCCCTGTGACGGTGAGGCGACAGCGATGACGTCGGTGCCCGCAGTGGCAGTGAACGACGCGACGGCGATGACAAATACCACAACGTAGGCGGCACTCGCATGCGCCGTGCTTGGGCTGCTCGGGGGTCTCGTTCGTTCGGGCCCTCTCTTCCTGTGCTTGCTGCTGCTGCTGCATGTTGAGGGTGCGAGCTCGCAGTGAGCGAGGGAGGGGTGCGTGCCAGAAAAACTCCTCACGGCAATTCAATTCAATCCAATTCAATTCAAATTTGCTTAAATCCGAAATTAGCATACCAGGGGGTGCCACCATGCTGCAGCCGGCGCATGCACATGCTCCCGCTCGTGCCCGAGAGAGAGAGAGAGAGAGAGAGAGAGAGAGAAAGACTCTGGACAGCCGCAGTGGTCGGCTTCTGCGCACGCGCTCTCTCCCGCTGGGCTCTGTCCAGCTTTCAATTGGCTGAAAAACCCACTTGAATTTGAGCTACGACCCCCAAAAGGCGAGTCGCGTTACCAGGGTGCCGTGCGCTGCCGGGCCGGTGCACGCTGTTGGTGCTCGCGTCCAACGAGGGCTGCTGCTGCCACGGTACAATATGGTCGCGGTCGTCTCCTGCATGCCTCCACTGCGGCCTCTGTGCTTGCGATCGCTGGGCGGCTTCAGCTTGCACGTTGGTGCCAGGCTGCTTGTGTCGGGCACTGCGGCGGCACCGTGTGTGCGCGTGCGTTCTAGGGGGGGCGGGGTCGACTCGGCATTTTACTATGGCTTCTCTGTGCGTGCTGCTTCCTGACTCTTGGCAAAGCCAAAAAGGCGATTCGTGGGGGTGCGTTGTCACTCGAGACACGCTCTCTCTCTTGCGAATCCCCCGCGAAATTTCGTCTGAATTTCACTGAGCCCTCTCTTTCCCCGTGTGTTCGAACGAGAGTGTGTGTTGGCAGAGTTGGCACCCCCCCCGTTTGAAGGGAGCTCACTGCGTTCATTGGCAAGGCCCCTTCATCGGCGGCCATACAAAAGCGCAAAGGCGATTGACTCATTTCACTGTTGGAATCGCTGGCTTGCTGCCGATCAAATTCCATATGATGTGTCCACCACACCACAACCATCGTTTGTCCGACGTCGGAGGAGGTCTACGTGGTGCCCGACGACGCGGCGGGGTCCTACCTGCCCCTCTGTGCGCCCTCCTCCCCCCAGTCCCCTGCTCCCCCTGCTGGCGCCTGCGCCTGACCCCCAGTGCGCACGCCTCGTGCCGGCTGCGCGTGCAGCGATGCAGCTGGGGCTGTTCGCGAGCCTCCCGACGGGGGCTGTGTCGCAGCAGAGCGGCGCCCCGGTGACTGACCTGTACCGCGTCGAGGCCGCCGTGTACAACCGCGGCGCCATCCACGTCGCGCTGCGCTGGTTCGCAGCGCACGCGCCTCGCCTCGGCAAGGCAGTGGCCGTGATGGCGTCGATCGCGGGCGGGCTGCCAGCGGTGGATTTCGTCTAAGCTGCGGGCCGACGGGCTGATGTTCGATGACGAGTTTTGGGGGCCGATGCGCTACGTCGTACCCTGGATCAATCCGCCTTGTGGATGGTCAGGAGCTGGCCGGCAGCATGGGCGACAGCAGGGCCGACAGAGTGTCCGAGGACATCCGCGCCCGTATCGTGCTGCTGCGCATGCCGCTCATCGCCCGCCGGCGCACGGCCCGAGCGCCAGGACCAGCGCCCAAGAGGGCCCGCTGGGGAGGAAGCAAGGGCCCTGGGCGAATTGCTGGCTGTGACGCCGCCCAGCAGCGAGGAGCTCGACCTCGCCCGCAGCCTCGGCGAGTGCGGAGGGACTGCGGGGCCCCACGACCGCGCCATCGCCCTGGGCCTCATCCGCCTGGCGTCGCTGGCGGGCGAGACACTGGGAGACGCTGCCTATTGGGCGCCCTGGTGCTTCTGATGTTGCGCGACAGGGACGACGGCAGCTGCGGCGGTTCCAGGCCGCGCTCAACGGAGTGTCCTGACGCAGGCGCAGCACCTGCAGCGCCTCTTCAGTGACCTCCTGCAGTGGGAGCGCTCGCTGTGCACGTCGCCCGAGGCCAACGCTGACGTCGAAGCGCTGGTCCGGCAGTGGGAGCAGCACCTCTGCGACGACCCCGCCTTCCTCCCCTGGCCGGGGCCGTGCCAGCCCTCGTCAGCCTCGCGGGGTCCGAGCGCCCGCTGGTGGCCTCGCGCGTCATCGGCCTCCTGACGGCCGTTCTCTACACCGATGGGCCCCTGACGCCGCGGATATTCGTGGGCGTACTCGGCTCGGAGCGCTTCAGCGCTGGGCCTCGCTGCTGTGCTGTCGCGCAGAGGCCCCGACACAGTGCCCCTTGTCGACGCGAATCGCCCCTGCTCCGCTGTGATGAAGGAGGTCCGTCCCCCGCCACTTGCAAAACAATATTTTTTTGCTGGTGCCCATAATTTCTCTTCTGCGGCCATCGGCAGGGCAGCCAAGGAGCGGCACCAAGAGATAAAATGAATTGGGCTGTTGACCGGGCTTCCGGCGTGATACCTGCTCGTGCTCGTACCTGCGGTGCGGTAAAAATGATGCTTACCAATCTCGCTACTGCAGGGTTCTCCCGTCGTGGTCCTTCTCAGAGCTTTCCGCTTCGACCAAAAAGCAAAGAGCAAAGAGCGCAAAAAGAACAGAAAGAGAAAGAGATTAAAAAGCCAAGAGGAAAAAGACAAGAAACAGAACAAAAACTCACAGCGATGCAGCTCTGAGATCCTTCCACACTTCCCGCCTACTCCACATTTTTGACTTAACACAACATTTTTTTGCATGCATCTGCCCGAAGTCTGATTTCAGATACAAATCCTGGTTTTGAGACTGAAATCTACACTCTTGTTTAAAATTTCTGTTTTTTTACAAAACAACTCCATTACCATCTGAGACCCAGGCAGATCAGTCTGAGTGTCGTGGTCCAGGGTGCTTGTGGGACTGGCTGAACAAGCGCTCTTTATCTTGCCCTGCTGGGCAATGTCGACAGAAGCATGCTTGTTTGGGGAGTGTTTGTGTGGTGCTTCCTTTGTCAGTGTTCACACCAGGTTGGTAGCAATGGTTCTGCTTCCTGGAGGCTTGATTTGAAACTGGTTCAAGGTTGTCTGGCTGAGCTTTGTTGTGCACCACCATCCAGGGCATTGCCAACAGGGCTTTGTCCCTGCACTTTTTCTTCTTCTCTCCTAGGTGTGGCATCAACTACAGAGACATGTGAGGTCGGTTTCAATTCTGTAAGGGGGGGAGGGGGTTGATGATGAAGAAGAGTACAGGCTTTCAGGCTGCTGGTGCGTGTGTGAATGCCCACTGTTGTGTGCATGTGCAGCATCAAAAAGTGACTAAGGGTTTTGATGGACCTCTTCCTCCCAGGTTTCCACTATACCAATTGAAGTAAGCCCCCTTATCTTGAGATGCTACAGTGGAAACCTGGGAGGAAGAGGTTTGTGGAAAGGAGATTCAAGCCCAAGTGGGGGGCTGTGGTGGGGCTGGTGTGGGCAATGTTCCCACAGAACACGTGGCAGACCACAACAGGCATGTGGGATGGCCTGAGAGGAGGGTCGCCCTGCAGCAGGAGCTTGGCAGGGCCCTTGAGGCAGGCCGGCTGCCACTGGTTGGCAGCTGCGCCTTTTTACAACTATTGCAAATATCTGTACCACGTCAGAGAAAACCGCACAATGCAAAAGTGCGCCAATTGACGTCATATATATTAATCGACTCCTTGAAACGTGATGAGTCTAATGAGCTGCTCATACCATGTGGTTCATCTGTAGGAAAGGGAAGGTGTGACACTCCAATGACACTATGATGTCAGGCAAGAAACTGCCAGAGCCTGCTCCATTGGCTGATCCACAGCAAGATGGGCCAACAAATGCTGGAAACTATTGTGCAGCTGCTGCACTGCTGCCCTCAGCTGGTAATGCATTGCTTAATGCCAAGCAGCACATAATATATGATCAAGCACTACAGGCAGTCATGTTGGGAGAGCATGCAACACTGTTCCTCTCAAGCCCAGGTAGGTGTGGAAAAGACGTTCTTGCTGAACACACTTCTGTATGACTGTCGTGATCATGGGTATGAGATGATTGCTGTTTCCTGGACAGGAGTTGCAGCAATTCTACTTGATGGTGATGCAAGATCAGAGTTCTCCATTCCCCTTGCACTCGGCCTTGAGTCAACATGCTCTATATCACGTGACAGTGATAAAGAAAAGCACATTTGAGCAGTGCATCTCATTGTGTGGGACGAGACACCGGCCTGTCACCATTACGCATTCGTGGCTGTTGGTCATATGCTGTGTGAAATCTGTGGTGTCAAGGCAATGTGTGGGGTGGCAAGATTGTTGTACTAAGTGGTGACTTCCACCAGATAGCACCAGTAGTAAAGCATGAAGGACGTGAGCAGATTGTTAGTGTGTCACTCAAGTCATCATATCTATGGCACAACATTGAGTGCCACATGCTTGATGAAAAAGTGCGTGTCTTAAAGCTACTGTGTGAGAGGCATGATGCCAGTGCTCTGTGCAGCTGGGCCAACTGGCTATTGCATCTTCGCAATGGTGGGGATCACAGCAGCATCCATATTAATGATGACCTTCGACTGAAATCACTTGATGAGCTTATAATGTGGACGTTTGGTGATATCACTCAGAATCATGAACCTGAGGGCCGTCTCGCCACACAGTCTATGCTGGTTGGATGGAACGAAGATGTTTCACACATTCATGACATGTGCAGCTCCCTTCTTCCAGGTGAGGAGTTCAAATTCCTTAGTGAGGACATCAGCCTTGATGATATGTGCTCAGGTGAGAATTGAGGTCTTTCACAGCCAGTCTGCCAAGCTTGCCACCTCACTGTTTGCTTCTGAAGCGCAATATCCCCATCATTGTGTTGCACAACATGACATGCACATCACATATCAGAAATGATACTTGCCTTATCTTAATTGATGTGACAAGAAACCTGCTGCTGTTGATACTACAGGATCTCTCAGTGAAGAGGTATTACTTCCATGAATTACGATGTCGACGAGCAGGATTTCAATATTTCCTTCCAGAGGGGTCAGTTCCCCGTGTGCCCAGCCTGAGCTATGACCACGAACAAGGCCCAGGGCCAGACAATGGCTGCCAACAGTCAGGGAGTGCATTGCATGCACTGCGTGTTCTCGAGCAGCCTCACCTCGTGAACGAGCTCTCCAGCTCGGAGATGGACGACCTCTTCGGGCTCACCAGCACCATAACACACAGGGTACACAGGAGGAATGTCGTCGTGACAGTCATGCATGCGCTGGGGTTCGTGCTCGATAAGAGTACTCGTGCCATCATCAAGAAGCATGCTCACATCACAGACGAGCACCCCCTCTTTGTTGGAATGGCAGTCATGTTGGGCATCTACTCAGTGCGCCACATTTTCTCAGTGAACACGGACCTGGTCACGTGCTACATTACATGATCATCAGTGACATCCATGACCTGGACATCTCCGTTGTGGTCCAGGCCACACTGTGGCAGAGCCGCACTGATGTGGGCCTCAGCACCACTAGCCTTAATGCCCTGAACAGCATCATAGCACAGCACACACTGGGGGGCGTTCCAGTCACGTTCCGTGACAATGGTACATGGACAAAGACAACGGACGAGATCAGGTGGGGTGTGGAGCACAATCTTGATGATGCCCCCACCATACGTGAGGTCGAGATTCTCTTCATCCAGAAGAGCATGATACCCGTGTGACACGGGGTGCATGTGAGCTCAGTGCTATGTCTTTGCACACCCACTGCTCCCGCTGCATTGCTGGCTCTCCCATGGGCAGAAACAGGGAAGCATGCCCTTCTACCAAAAAGAGACAGAGAACGAACGGTGAAAATGCTATTGAATTCAGACCCTGACAGAAACGTGGAGAAAATGAGTCTGGCAGTCTCAGACCACTCATGTTGCAGATGCAGTATGTACACTACTGGCAGGAAAACACCCCCAACAAGAGCCTCGTAGATGTGGAATCCGTGAAGCTCTCCCAGATCTTCACAAACGAGGCTTCTGCCTCTCTTTTTTCATCACAGGTAAGTAAGTAGTCCTTTTCTCTAAGTCTGTCTCACAATTCTGTCAGGAGCATTCTCCCATTCTTCTTCCCTCCAGTGCCTCGATTGGGGGGTCTGCAGCTCAGGACATAGCAATGTCGGATGCCACAAACATTGCTGCACAAGAGAAACAGCATACCATGAAGCCCTCAAGATCACAGCCACCAGTTTTGCAAGCTGCTGCTGCTTTTCCTTCTGCAACAGTCCCTTCACTCACTGTTTCATCTGTTCATACTGCTGCTACTATGCCCCTCGTTTCTCTTAAGAAGGGTATGCTACTTCTTGCTACATTAATTCACCATCTTCTTAGTTCTGGTTTCACTGGCTACTCCATTTTCCACCCGACTGGACCTGATCTGGCATTGGTTCCCCTGGCAGCACCACAGGAAGTACTGAATCGTGAGGAAGTCCACCATCTGAAGGAGAAAGCACGTCTTCTTTGACTTGTGAAAAGAATGACTGAGCTCTGTCCTGTTCTTCTGTTCATCCGACACCATAAGACAAACCCAGAGAGAAAGGTGCCAATTTCCATTTGTTCATTTTTAACAAATCATTAGAGAGCACATCAGCTACACAGGTGCAGGCTCCTGTGAAACCACTTGTCAGCATCCTCGGAACTGCAAAAGACTTCTTGATGGCTGACCTCAAGCACTGAGAGTGTTCTCATTGCAATTTATGTTTCTCTGATTGTTTTGCAGAGCATGAACAAGGAAGGAAGGACAAGCTGTCATCATCACTACACAGCGGAGAGGACAAAGCTGCAGAGAACGAGAATAAGGATGTGAGTAAGAGGGAGGCCGATGAAGAGATCAAGTCTCTGCAAGGAAGAGGCCGTCGTGGCACGACCCAGAGGAGAAAGGCCACTAGGAGAGGCAGAAGGAAAAAGATGGTAGAGTCTGAGGATGTAAAGGAAGAGGACAAGGAACAGTTCTCTCCTGAAACCAAGAAGAGAAAGACAACACAGAGTTGTATCTGGTTCTCTCTGTTCACAGTCATTCAAACCCGTTCTTTTGTTGGTCGGGTGTTTCTGCTTTGTGTTTCTTAGTACTTCTTTTGGTTTTCATTCTTCAATCACCAGCATTGAGCAATCTATGACTAGCAATTAAATAGCTTCTTTCTTTGTTATGACATCCTCTTGTAACTGCTCAGTCTTCTTTCCATTAATATATTTTTGTGCTTTGCTTTTATTTTTCCAAATAGTTTCTCATTTACATTCCATTTTCGTTGCTTTTTTCTTTTTTCAAATATTCCTTTTTCAATTTTGACAGTTTTTCAAATTCGTTTTATCGTCTGACTGTTTTCCCCTGCTGCTTCTGCTGCTTTGGCTGCTCCCGCTGCTCCTGCCTATTCTTCTCGTGGACGACCGACCTTCTGCAGCACGACCAGGACCGCAAAGCAGCGCCCAAGAGGGCCAGGCTCTCGGCGCCCCCGGAGGCTGTCCTGCGTCCCGCTCGCACCCTGAGCAGGCGGCCGAGGACCGCGAGAACCTCGAGCCAAACAGCACCCCGGCACTTGGCGGCTCCCCTGAGGCAATGATATGTTTCAGAGTCATTGGTAAGAATGACAAGAGCAATGTGACACGGCTGATTTCAATCGCCAGTAGGGCGAGGCAAGTAACTGAGTAGTAACGGGTCCAAAAACCTGAGTAATAAGTAACATAGGGTCGATCGGAATAATTGTTACTCATCGGGAAATGTGATTTACCAATTCTTTGTTCGATGGGTACAGACGTTGGTGAGAGTGTTACTCGTTGTCTGAGTCACTTCCCTTCTTGTCCAGGTCGTCAAGCACAGTGTCCTTGCGTTTCTTGGCAATCTCTTAAGCCTTTAACGTGATCAGGCCACATCGCTGGCTGCGGGAGAGCTGTTCTTCACCTGCAAAAAAGTCAGAGGGGCAAGGGCAAGACAGCACCAGAGGAGAGGCGGTTGAACTGGGCATTCGTGCTGTGGTGGACTGCCATGATGGTGTTCTGTGATGACATCGGGGTGGCTCGGAGTGCAGGTGGTTAGGTGCAGATGGTGCAAAAAAGGAAGGTGCTTGGAGAACATATCTTTGACGTGGCCAAAAATCTGAGACAATCAATTGTTTAACCAAACGAATAACTCGATGAGTAATCCCGGCCTTTTGCAAGTAAGTAACAGGCAAAAAGCAGTAATCATTAGCCGCGCCCTAATCGCCAGCCAGAATAACGGATCACCAGGGAAGAATCGTCCTCCTGCAGGGAAGAACTGCCTTCTGGGGTGGGGAGAGCGACGGGATTGAAAATGCCGTGTGGCTGGAAATGGTGAAGTGAACCCCATAATCTCTCCCAAAACAGAGCCCGGCCTTCCGGTTTTCCGCTTCTATTCCCAGCGGAAGCGTTTTAGGCACCGACTGTGCACTGGGCCCAGAGAGGAAGACGTGCGGATGTGGCAGGAAGCCCTGACGGTCGAACGATTTGCTGGGCCGACTGCAGGCACCAGCCCGAGCCCGTGCGCGGAAGCAGGGGAGGAAGGGAGAGTGGGCCACACAGGGAGGGGAAAATGTGGTGTAGGAGGACCTGGGAGGGAGTACACGGGTGCAACGTGGAGACCGCGGCGGTGAACGAGCGCGGTGGCCGTTTGGTGACCGTTGGCAAGGCCCCCGGGAAGCGAGCTGGTGGCGGCGAGGTCGTGGGCTTCGCGGCATAGCCGAGGGCTGTGTGCGACCCGATGACGGGGGGCTATCTTTCAGTTTGAGGGAGGTCGTGGGTCTGTCATGCCGGGTGTAGTGCAGTCCCGGTCGGCAGTCCCGAGAGAGATACAGGCACTGGAGCTCCTGCATAACCGCCAGGAATACCTGCCGAGAGGGGCGCTTATGGGTCGCTGCTGTCTCGTGCGATCCCAGGGCTTTGCCAAATCCGGCAGCCGCTGCGGGCCTGCTCACTTGCTCTGCGTTGGCCGCGGACCAACCCAGCCAACCCGCCACGCCACCCGTGCCACCCGTGCCACCGTGGTGCCCGTGGTGCTGACGGCGGACAGCGGCAGGGAGCAGGCCGAAGGGTGGCGCCCCCCCCCGGAGATGCGGGCTGCGGTGGAGATAGGAGGCCGTCGGTGGGTTGCCCACGTCAGAGGCGGTCCCAGCGCCGGCGTTGATACTTGAAAATCCGCCGCCGGCGCAGGCAACGGGAGGGATCTGGCCCGGCAGCGGCAGAGGCAGCGATCCGCAGGGCCACACCATCCGCGCGGGGCTCCGCAGTGCGAGCCCTGCGTTCCCCAGCCCTTGAATTCTCTCTTTCTCTCACACTCGCTCTCTCACACATTCTCACTCACTCACACTCACTCTCTCAGTCCCCCCGACGACGCGGCGGGTCCTACCTGCCCAGCTGTGCGCCCTTCTCAGTCCGCCTCCCACACGCAGTGCCTCCTCCGCTCTCGCCGCCGCTGCGCCTGCGCCTTGTGCCTTGCGCCACCCTCGCGCACGGGCAGTGCTGCAGCTGGGGTTGCTCCCGACGGGGTCTATGCCGAGGGAGGCCCCAGCGTGCCGTTCTCCGACAGCGTGGCGGGCGACAGCAACTGCAGCCCCGCAGAGGCGAGGAGGTACGAGGAGAGCTCCGTGCTGATCGGAGATCAAGTGGCACAAGGGCAACCTCACTGGGAGCGGCGCGTACGGTACGGGAGCGTGAGCCTCGGGATGAATGAGCATGGCGTCAAGCAGATACCGTCGCCCGCCACAACAGGGACGCCTGCACCGAGACCGACGTGTTCCGCAAGGAGGTCGCGCTGCTCAAGGCCCTCGAGCACCCCAACACCGCCGACGCCGGCAGCCTCAACATCTTCCTCAAGTACCCGCCCAGCGCTGCTGGATGTTCTGCGGGACGGGTTGTCCGCAGCTGCACGGAGCAGGGCCTGCGCGCGGCCTGCGTACCTGCACATCCGCGTGGTCGTGCACCGCGACATCAATCAAGGGCGCCAACATCCTCGTCGACGGCAACGGAATGCTCAATCTGACAGACGTTGGTGCATCCAATCGCCTCGAGCGGCTTGCGGGCTGCGACTGCGGGCAGCACTCGCCCAAGGGAACGCCGCACTGGATGGCGCCCGAGGTGATCGACCCATCGAGCAGAATTGCTGCTGCAGGCAGTCGGACGTCCGACTGGGCCGCACGAACGGACCAGGACTGCCTCGCCGAGCCACATGTGCCGCAGACCAAGAGAACGAGCACCGGGGATGGATGCGCCCGTGTTCACCAGCATCACCGAGCGGTCGTCCGGCAGGAGGGGCAAGCGCACAGTCATCTGCGTGCAGGCCTGTTCCACCAGCTGCTCGTGCCTCAGGAAGTCGCAGCAGCACCTCGGAGCGTGTTCAGGGCAGTCGCAGTGGTCGCCCGAGCCTCGGCGGATCGCCACGACCGGCAGCGAGCACTCTGCGTGGACGCACTCGCCGCTGCTCTGCTCCACTACGAGTGCGATCAGCTGGTGCTGGAGGAGGCGCTCGAGGCCCTGTTCGCTCTGGCCCTGCGAGCGACCGCTGATGAGCGCTCTCTGGCTCTGAGGGAAGTTCTGCACGGACGGGAGATACGCTCGAGGACCGCGAGGCTTGCGATGAACCCCCAGGTCAGCCCTTGCCTGCGCCAGCTCTGCGGGCAGTGCTCTGTGATGATTGAGCAGCTGTCCGCCGTCACACCAGTGCCAGTGTCTCAGGGGCTGCTGCTGTCCTCGTGCGTGAGGATGGCCGAGGCGAGGGTCGACGCGCTCGAGCAGAGGAAGACCCAGCTGAGTCACGCCTCCGTCGTGCGTGACTCTCTTAAAGCAGAAGCCTCGGCGATTGCAAGGGAGCTGGAGCACATCTCTGAGGCACCCAAAAGGCTTGTGGAACTGCAGAAGAACTACGAAGACTTGCTCCGCGCATTCTACTCGTAGCCTAAACGAGTCTCTGAGGGTACAGGCCCTCTCAATTGATACCCGAGATGCCGAGCAAGCCGATCACAGCAGTTATCGTGTGAGAGCTACGCAAATAAGACGAGAGTCCCAGCAGGGTGAAGATGCCAAAACCCAGCCGCGTTTACAAGTAAAAACAGTCAGCTTAGTAGACGAGTTGCCCCGCCCCGAGTAGTAGTTCGTGGGCTCGGGAGTATTTTCTACGATTTGCATATCTTCCAGACAGACAATTGCCACGTTTGTTCCCGCGGGTTGTTCTGCGTCCACTAATCACCAATGGAGGGCAACCGCACCGAACCCCCAGAACTTCCGCACATGCCGCCTGACTGTTTTCTCTTTTTATAACCCACGCGGCCCACTCCCTCACCTGCCCGCGTGTGCAGTGGTGCGGGCTGTCGGCGACTCGCTTACGCCTCGGAGTGGCGAAGCGGTCCTCTCTGAGCTCCCCCAGGCCCCCATGCGGTACCGCGAGGGCCTGGCAGGAGCTGTCACCCCTGAGGAGATCCTCCACGAGCTCTCGGCGCACCCGCAGAGCCCCAGCGTCGCCACCGACGCCCTCTTGACCTCCCCTTTGTCTGCCAGCGGTCGTCTGCGGTGCCTGCGCCTGTCCTGGTCTCGCTCACCGCTGCTGCGGTCTCGGCGACACTGAGACACTCGCAGCACCTGCCCGGGCTGCGTGCCGGGTGCAAATCCATCGCCCCTGCCGCCTCGTATGTCCGCGAGGAGTGCGTGCGGGCCCGCGGTGTCGAGCGTGCTCTGCGCTGCGCCTCACAGAGTCTCGAGCTGCCGCAAATAAGCCTCTCGGACATCTCTGTGATGTGCACTTTGCCAGAGCCGGTCCGGGCTGGAGCTGCTCTCGTCTCGGGATTCGCTAGGGATCATCATGAGACCCGCCGCAATCCCGCTGGGAAGACAGACAGCGAGGAGCGTCTGGGACGTGCTCACCAAGCTCAGCTCCGCTGGGGACAAGCGCTTCCTGGCACGCCTGCTCGAGTGCGGTGCTGCCGAGACTGCGTGCGCAGTACTGCGAAGCGCAGAGACCATGGGCCACATCGTCAGGCCTGCGACCTGCCTGCTGTGCGACATTGTCATTGGAGGGGGCGACCTGGCGCTCGCTGTGCTGGACAGGGGCTGGTTCCAGCAGCTCCTCCTCGTCCCCTCAGTAGTCGCCCTGACTTCCGGGAGCGTGTTCCGGGCGATTTCAGTCGTCTCCTGAGCAGCGACTCACTCAGGGCTGAAATTTCTTCGCGTGTGGGAGAGCTCGAGGGGATATCGGAGGCTCCCCAGAAGCTGGTGGTCCTGCAGAAGAACTACAACGACCTGCTTTGCGCTTACTACTCATAAAGCTGTGAAGAAAGGGGAACTGCCTACCGCAAGCATTCAACACGGTTCCCACATTCAGTTCCCCTTTCACAAAAATCAATCTGCGTACATGGCTTCCTATTGCCTAAGGTGATTTCTTCAGCCCCTCAGCGAGCACTTTCCCGTTCCCCTCTCTCTAGTATGCCTGTGTGTCGCCTACCATGGGTGCACTTGTTTATGCTTACTTGAAACCGTCAGATGTGTAGCAGCTCCTCGGGGGTAACTCCCCGTTTAAGCTCTCTGGCTATCGTGCGCAGCACCGTCGATGGACTCGCTGCAGCGCAAAGAGAGGCCATGCAGCCAACCATGTACAGGTCACTCGCAGCAGAGCACCCCCCGCCATCCCGAACGCTCGGTGCGAGGCTCCCTGTTCCGAGTCCCCAGGTGTAGGGCGTGCCGAACCTCGCAGAATACTCGAGGTCGATCACGAACCACTGCCCGCTCTCTGGGTGCAGAAGCACGTTGTCCCAGCGCAGATCGCGGTGTGCGTACCCTGCGGCGTGAAGGAACTGCAGCGCCCTGGTGACATCGCGAAGTGCCGAAACGGCCTCTGTCTCGCCAATGGGAGGCCTCTTGATGCCGAGTGGAGCCAGTTGGAGAGTGAATGCCAACTCGGCGTCGTTTGCCAGTTTCCTGCGCTTAGCCTTCGGCTGGCCCTCGTCCCGCACGTGAAGCGTGTGATTCAACAACTGGACAATATTAGGTGCTCCACGCAATAACTCGTACAGCTCTACGAGTCCCTCGTATCCAAGTGCGATATGATCACTATAGTCCGAGTGAGTTCACGGAAATCCGACTTGTAGTGCTCGTGTGGTTTTGTACGCATACCACGGAAGGTGGACCTCCTTGCGCACGAATCCGTTGTCAATGGTGACCACGCTCTCTGGCTTAGTAATTGTGTCGTACAGGTGCAGTGCCGCTCTGACCTTCGTTCATTGTGTTACCAAATACCGGCAAAGTGAACACACCTTGCCGTGGGTGTTCAGGGTAGCAATGACTCTGCAGATGTTGATGGTAACCACAAACGCTGCAACGCGGTCCTGAACGCGGTAAGTAATTTCTGTGAGATGAGAGACCTCATCTGGATCGGGGAGGAGGCTATGAAGTGCCTCGCTGTGATCGAGGTTGAAGAGAAACCCCGGGAGAGGGCGGACTCCCGAGGGCAGCTGGACGGCGAACTGCAGGCGCGCTCCAGCAGCGGCATAGCACAGCACAAAGGGCAGCTCCCCCATGTAGAGGGCACTCCAGGGTGCCGAATTGGACGACAGCTTTGTAATCGCCTCATCCAGGGCCGTTGGCGAGCCCTCCTCTTCCTCTCCTGGAAGGTTCGAGTCTGTAAGGCGGTGCCCTCGCACTATCACGTGAGAGGCCACAGACCCACGAAGACGACAACTCCATGCATCTGGAATGACGCGGTGTGCCTGAGCATCGGCAGGGTGGCCAACTCGTCTGACATGCTGCGGTCGAATTCACCGTCTGTGAAGCCACCAACACCAAACTGCATGGCGAGCATGAAGGGCATGCGGACCACAGCGTCGATGGAGCCCACGATTCGGGTCAGTGACCCCCGGTAGCCGATGCCGACGCCGAGGGCCAGCCTTGTTATTGCTGCAGAGAGCTCGACGGAGCGCCTGCCGCCGTACGTGCAAACGACAGAGGGGAACGCGTCCGAGACCTCGTATGGTGCGCAGACCCTCTCCACTAGCGGCAGGCGTAGAACAGATGGGAGCTCATCGACTGACGGGATGGCCTCCAGAGGTGCCATGAGCGCAGCAACCACCTCAGCGGTGCTGTTCGGCTGTTCGAATCCAACGCCTAGTTGTAACCAGAATTACATCAGACAGGCAAAAGAGCAAAATGGAACGGGGGAAGGCACGTCATTCCTCCACGCAAACGACTCGCACAAACACTCATAGAATCAAATGACCCACTGGTGCGTAAGGGCCCAGGAAAGAACCTCTGGGAGGAGCCACGGGGGCCCGGATGGCGACGATCACGTGACCACCGGCCTTCTCGAGCGCCCTGAGTGTCTCAAAGAAATACGCGTCGAGGCCTGCGCCCGTGTCAAGCACGCAGCCGGCGTCGACTGCGTAGCGCTGCATGAAGCCCGGCGCCAGGCTCTCGGCCCCGCGGGGAAGCAGCAGCTGGACGTCGCTCGGTGGCGCGATTATGCGGAGCTCGGCGAGGACGGCCCTTTTGAGGTCACCGCCGTCGGCGACGGTGAGTGAAAGGGCGTTGTCGCCGTCGCAGTCGACTGTGCAGAGGCTGGCCCCGGGCTCGCCGTCGATCCTGGCGCGCACGTAGCGCCGCTGCACACAACAGTGGTGCATCTGCGTATGCATGAGGTCGCTTTAGATGCTATGCAATTGATCTGAGAAGATATCAATCTGTTCTCTGCATAGAAGTCGCAATACAGTGCCCATCAAAACGACCTCCCTGGTCACATTTTTCGTTTGTGAATTGCAATTCCAATTTTGTAGACAGGTTCGAAGAGAGCTATGAGAATGCTGATCCCTAGAAATTAAAAATGNCAACCGCACCGAACCCCCAGAACTTTTGCACATGCTGCCTGACTGTTTTCTCTTTTTATAACTCACATGGCCCACTTCCTCACCTGCCTGCATGTGCAGTGGTGTGAGCTGTCGGCGACTCACTTATGCCTCAGAGTGGTGCAGCAGTCCTCTCTGAGCTCCCCCAGGCCCCCATGCAGTACCGTGAGGGCCTGGCAGGAGCTGTCACCCCTGAGGAGATCCTTCACGAGCTCTTAGTGCACCTGCAGAGCCCTAGCATCACCACTGATGCCCTCTCTGACCTCCTCTTTATCTGCCAGTGGTCGTCTGCAGTGCCTGCGCCTGTCCTGGTCTCGCTCACCACTGCTGCGGTCACGGTGACACTGAGACACTTGCAGCACCTGCTCGGGCTGCGTGCCAGGTGCAAATCCATCACCATGCTCGCCCCTGCCACCTCATATGTCCATGAGGAGTGCCTGCGGGCCCGCAGTGTCAAGCATGCTCTGCGCTGTGCCTCACAGAGTCTCGAGCTGCCACAAATAAGCCTCTTGGACATCTCTGTGATGTGCACTTTGCCAGAGCCAGTCCAGGCTGGAGCTGCTCTCATCTTGGGATTCACTAGGGATCATCATGAGACCCGCTGCAATCCCGCTGGGAAGACAGACAGTGAGAAGCGTCTGGGACGTGCTCACCAAGCTGAGCTCTGCTGGGGACAGGCACTTCCTGGCATGCCTGCTCGAGTGCGGTGCTGCTGAGACTGCGTGTGCAGTACTGCAAAGTGCAGAGACCATGGGCCACATCATCAGGCCTGCAACCTGCCTGCTGTGCAACATTGTCATTGGAGGGGGCAACCTGGTGCTCACTGTGCTGGCTGGTTCCAGCAGCTCCTCCACGTACCCTTGGTAGTCGCCTGACTTCCAGGAGCGTGTTCCAGGTGATTTCTGTCATCACCATGGTCTTGCAGGATCGCCATGACAGACAGCGAGCTCTCTGCGTGGATGCACTGGTGCCAGTGCATCAATGCTTCTCAGGCGATTCCACAGAGGCAGTCAGCACCCTGTTTGCTCTGACTCTGAGAGGAGCCACTGATGAGAACTCGCCAGCTCTGTGTGGATCAGAGATACAGCTGAGGACAGCGAGAGCCGTGGCAAGCCCCTCCAGCCCAAGGACATGCTTACTCTGCGGACAGTAATGCATGCTGTGGAACACGATGGCACCACTTGAGGGGATCCGACGGCCGATTTGCTGTTGTCGAGCCCTTCATAAATATTGCTGCTGACCAGATATATTTCCGAATCCAGATTTGTACAGCCAGGTCCGTCCAAATCAGCAGATTGAGATTTTTCTCCTTTAAGATCTGAAAATCTGATTGCCAATTTTGATAAAACACTTATTGTTTGGCACTGGTGTCAACTCTGTTGCTGCCACTCTCTTCCAAGGCGGAGGAAATAGCAGAGTAGAGTCTGGGCCGGCCCTGGTAACAGAGAATTCCCATCTCTCAGTCTGGACAATCTGGTGCAAGGCAAAGTGAGCGAGATACTCCAGTTGAGAACCCGGGGCGTGTCAGTGTCTCATCGCATCGCTAGCCAGTGAATTCTCGGCAGCCTATCCAATTCCTAATTCTGTGCCCTGGGAAACATATATCGGTATCTCGGAGGAATATCTCTCTGTGGCAGGGACAGATATCCATTTCCCGCCATGGCGACAGGGACTGATGACGAGGCGGTGGTGTCGTCGTTCGTGGACTCGGCAATGGCCGTGGCCGACGATAAGTTCAGGCTCGCCTCGCTGCGGAGCTTCGTCGTCGCCCATGCCTCTGTGTTCGCGCCGGCGTGCCGCGCGTGCGCCGTCTCGCAGCAGTCCGTCAAGCAGCTCGTGGTGCGCCGCGGTCGCCTGCCAGCGCCCACTCACCTGCGTGCAGGACACCGCCGACGCGGAGCGGCAGCGCGCTGAGAAGGCAGAGCGGAAAGCCCTGCGGGCGGCAGCGCGCAAGCGCGTGTGGTCGCTGTACGACAGGCTGGAGGACCGCGAGAAGAAGCGCCTGCGCGTGACGGACCGCGAGCAGCTCGAGCAGCGCCTCGACTTCGCCAGGCTCGACGACGAGGTGCTCGAGGGCGTGGTGGCCGCCCAGACCTTTGCCGGCGCCTTGTGCCAGATGGGCGTCGAGGCCCCCCAGCTTACTCCCGCGGCCACGCCGGTACTGTCGCCCGCAGCGGTGCGCGAAGCCTACAAGTGGTCGGAGAGGGCAAAGAAATCTCCGTCTTCGGTCGCGAGCGACATCAGCCTGCTCGAAAGCCCGCAGCGGGCAGAGAAAACGGTCCTGTTCTGCCACAGGCCCGCTGGCACGTCAGGCGGCATTCCCGCTGTGCTATTGTCGCAGGAGCTCCAAGCCTTCGCAGAGATGTGCGTCAGCGCACTGCCTGACAAGGACGACTGCCAGGTATGCATGTGCTCTCTCCTCTCGCTGTAGCCACCATCTTACGACGCCGGGCAGGTCGTGCAGAACCTGGTGAAAACAATGCCAAACTTCTGCTACGGCCCGGATGGCGAGGCCAAAAGGGCAGACGGCTTCCGTGCCGCATTCCAGCCGCTGATGGACACCCTCAAAATGGCCAATTTTTACCCGTACACGATCGACGGCATGAAGACAGACGGCAGCGTCGTTTGCGGCGGCCCTCTCTTGGCAATGCTGGCAAACCTCGAGGTCAAGCCGGACACTGGCAAGGGTACGCTGCCTTCATACTCTCGAACCTCAATGACTGAAATTGCACCCCAAGGGGGCGATCTCGTTGTGCAGAACGTCCTTTACTATGCGCGCTTCTGGGCAAAGGACGACGTCGAGAGTGTTGTGGACAGGTCGCCGTGTCCAGCGGTCCTGTTGGAGCTTGAGGGCCCACTACTGCGAGTTCACGTTGCTGCTGGGCGTCGTGTGGACCCCGTAGTAACCCTCAACCTGCTGCCAATATCAGACGCGATGCTCAGCGCGGCGCGTTTCGTCCACGCCTTGAAGCTGACCCTGCCGATGCTCTTGGCGCACTACACCAACGTTATTGGAAGCATCAGCGCAACAAGCCCGCTCGTGCAATACTACCCATACGTGGAGCACTTCCAAACCGAGAGCGGGGCCACCATACGGTTCAAATACACCGAGTGGCCGCAGGCGAAGAAGCTCCTATTCCGCGCAGAGGTCGTCGACGCTGGTGGCAACCTCGACATGCCGAAGCAGCTAGCAATCAAATTTGTGCGGCGTTACGGAAAGGAGGCACACATCCTGCTCTCGGAGCACCAGATGGCCCCGAAGCTGCTGTACGAGGGGGCACTCGGGGAGCCTGGCGGCGGGTGGCGCGTGGTGATAATGGAGTGGTGCGAGGAGCTGCTGGAGTTCGACAAGGCGGTGGCCGCTGGGGGGACTGTCTTCCGGGACTCGCTTCTGGAGGTCCTGAAACTCCTTCGCACAAGCAACCTCGTGCACGGCGATCTGAGGTACCCGAACATCTTTGGAAGGATGTGTGGTGACAAGGTGGCCGCGTTCATCGTTGACTTTGACTGGGCGGGCAAGGCCGACATTGACAGGTACCCGACCTTCATGAATCACACGGAGGTTCTGTGGCCCGAGGGTGCCTCCGACTCCATGCCCATGAAATGCGATCACGACGACGAGATGGTTCAACAGCTCCTTGCAGAATACCCGTAGAGCAGAGTCTTATGGCGAACACATATGTAATCGAGTTCTGCATGGCAGACGCCCATGGCCCATTCCCATTGATCAATTATATCTTCTGGACTGATACAACGAGCTTCTTTCCTATTCAGTGCTAGAGCCGTAGAGTGCACGTGGGGCGCGGGCACCGGCAAGATCTTGTGTCCCGCCTCAGTTTGCTGTGTCCCTTCTGCCAGTGAGACTCAGCGACGTCCTCCAGGGAGACACGAGTCCCACTCAGGGCTTTTCACGCGGAAGGCAAGGCTGCATCTGTGCTGGCAAGGTGAACGGGGTGGTCAGATAGCTGCTGCAAGCGTTGTTATATCATCACTTGAACGGATGATCAAGCAGCTGCAGAGCATGAAAGACCAGTCGCGAGCTGTGGAACACGATAGCACTGCTCGTAAGGGTCGGACGGCACGCTCATGTTGCCAGCATGCTGTGCGATAAAGACCACGTGCAACTCCAACTTACTTGTACGACCGCCAGTGAGTGTGTCGAGTCGGGGTCGGTCCTGGTTACGGAGAATTCTCACCAAGCGTGTCAGTGCCTCATCGCATTGCTAGCCAGTGAATTCTCGGCAGTCGATCCAATTCCCAGTTCTGTGCCCTGGGGAATCTCAGACAGGAAGATCTGTCTGGAGGGACAGATCAATTGTGATTTCGGCAAATCCTGAGCGCTGATACCCGACACTTTCGGTTTCCTGCTGGGCTCGCACGAAATTAAGTCTTAAGTGCACGCAGACTAATACTCCAGTGGCAGGCAAAATGCTCAGGGCTTGCTCTCACGGAGGTAGGAGACCTGCGGTTGGCACGTCCGCGGCACCGAGATGAGCAGAAGAGTGGCCGGAGACCAGTCTCTGTTTCAGTTCACTTTGGCGTGCGTTGGGCTCCCCCTGCTCTTCCTGGAGCCGCGCGCCTTGAGGCCGCCGCTGCCCTCGGGGACCGCGCAGTGCAGCGCCAGCGCCGCGATGGCTACGGCAGCAGCAGCGACGTCCTGGTCGAACAGCGGCCTCCTGGCGCCCGTGTACACCGTGACGACGCTCAGGTACCCGGCGACCATCACTGCGGCCAGCGCGGCCGTCACAGCGGCGCACGAAGCGCGCGAGGACCGCGCGGCGCGCACGAGGACCCACAGGAGGCGCTCGAGCGCCAGCCCCGCGCAGGCGCCCAGGAGGATCTGGCGCGGGCTGTGGTAGCCGCGCGCCCACGACATGCAGATGATCCACAGCGTCAGGGCCGACTGCGCGGCCAGCAGGCACCACGACCCCAGCGCCTTCCACCGCTGCCCGGCCCGCGCCGACTCGCGCAGCGCGCTCAGCAGCGCCAGCACCACGTAGAGGTAGTACATCGCGTGCCCGCTGCGGCCCCCAAAGTCAATTGCTGGGTCAGCACCACCGGCTCCGAGTGAGCCCCAAGTCAATTGCCAGGCCAGCGCCAGAGCGCACACGAGCAAGCAGAGAGCTGCCTGCTGCCTGAATGAGCAGTACAGCCCCAGGTGCTCGCGTGGCATGAACCCTCCCAAAGAGGGCTTGAGCGGGTTTTTGTGTGCTTTCGGTGGGTATGGGCTGAGATGGGACGGACCTGATGCCGTTGGCGTGCTTGGAGCGGGCGGAGCCGCAGGAGAGGTCGCCCTGCCACTCGCGGGCGAGGGCGACCCACGTGTAGGCGGCGAAGAACAGCAGCGCGCAGAGCGGCCACGCGATGACGGCGCGCCTGCTGAACGAGCGCGGCGGAACCGCGTAGATAAACGCAAAGACCACCTGCGCACAGCACACGCGGGGGGCGCGCCCCGGGGATTTTCAGTCCGGGTGGGATTATTGGCCCCGCAAACGCGGTGAGACCTGGGCGAGAAGCGTGGCGGCGGGGCGGCTGAGGCCCGGGGGCTTGGCCGTCAGGCGGTCGCTGAAGCACGAGGAGGCGCTCTCCGTGTACCACGTGGCCGCTGCCGCAGCGCCCAGCGCCACGAAGGCGGCCCACTGCACCGCAGCGCGCGCCATTCTACGCAACAACAGGTAGGCGAGCTCAACAACCGCCGAACAACCGGAAGATTGTGTGACTGTGCTGGGTAGATTGCGCTGAACGATTTTCTGTGCCGATGAAAATCTGACCACCATCGAATCCGAATCCAGTCGCGGGATCTCAATTTATATATCGCCAGCGGTATCTTCATCAAAATCAGTTGTGGATCCCCGAGCAATCAACACACCAGACTTCCGTCATTTCGTTCCTCTCAGCTCAGAGCTCAGAGCTCAGAGAGCAATTGCACACCGTCCCCCCGGACGTCCCCGGATGGAGCAGCCCGCACTGCCGCCGCTGCCGCCGCTGCCGTCGGACGAGGCGGACATGGCGGGCCCCCACGCGCACGCCAACTGGCTGGTGCCGGGCCGCCTGCTCGTCGGCGCCCTCCCGCGCTCGTCGCTGCTCGCCGCCGCCCTCGCCGCCGGCGTCACCGTCTTCGTCTCGCTTCTCACCGACTCTGAGCGCGCCGCTTCGGGCGGCGCCTACGAGTCCCGCGCGCGCGACTGCGCCGCCTCGCTGCGCCTCGACCCCTCCCGCCTCGAGTTCCTCCGCTACCCGTGCGAGAACCGCAAGCCCTTCGCCTCGGACAGGCGCGCAAGATCGGGATATTCTCTATTTTCGAGATCTGAGCGGCCACACACTGCGCAGCGGGGCGCTGGGGATGGCGAGGGAGGTGGCGCGGCGCGTGCGGGAGGGGCGGGCGGTGTACGTGCACTGCATGGGGGGCCACGGGCGGACGGGGACGCTGGGGGCGCTGGTGGTGGCGGAGCTGTACGGGCTGGGGGCCAGCGAGGCCGTCGCCCTCGTGCAGCGCTGCCACGCCGACAGGGCCCAGTGCCGCCAGTGCCCCGGCAGGTTCACCAGCCCCGAGACGCACGAGCAGCGCGCGCAGGTCTACCGCGTCCTCAGGGGCTGACTCGGCCCAGGGCCTCTGGTGGGCTGTTCTCTTGCCCGGGCAAAATCAATTGAATTGCGCGACACAGAAATTGCGAACGTAACGAAGGAAATTCAACATTGAAAATAGCCACTAAAGGCAGAGAGGCCCACGGTGTCTAGGCTGTGAGTGACAGCGACGCTGTGTTTACAGCGAGAAATGCGAAGAGTCGTGCCATCAATTAAGATTGGACACCCTCTCACCGGTTGCACTCACCATGCCTTTCTGGGAAGACCCTAACGGAAAACCGGTAACTAAATCTCTGAGGATTGAGTTTGCTCTCATTATTTTCCAATTCACTTGGGGTGTCAAGCAAATTGCCAGCACCCGAGGATAGGACACGCAGGATGCCCAGGAGCTGCAAAGACGTCCCCGGACGGGCCAGTCTCCCCCTTCTTGCCATGTTGGTGGTTCTCCAGACCCTTGCTATGTGAGCCCCCCCCGCCCCCGCCCTCCCTGAGCCCGACTTCACTGCACACTGGCGTGGTGCGGAGTGAATCAGTGCTCGCATTGACAAACCGAACCGTGTGGGGTGGGATGGAAAAAAACCTCATGAGACAAAAGAAGCGCATCTCCACGGAATCGAGAGGACGCTCGAAAGAGAGGGAGGGTACCGCGTTGATGGGGTTGAGTGCGCAGGTGTTGTGTTGAGATGGTCACCAGCCCAAAAGCCCACATTTTGTCGTGCGGTTTTCCGTCCGCTTCGAACCCGGAGACCACAGTCGAATATGACGCATTTCTGACTGTTAGCCACGGCCCTTTCCCCCCACCCTGCAGGGCATCGCAGTGGCCCTCGACCACAAAGACGAGCACGTTGACAGACGGCTGGACCGGCGTGCACTTCACGCGCGAGCCGTACACGTTCGCCTTTGGCTCGCACGTGGCCTCGGGCAAGATCACCGGCACGTCGCGCTCCGACGTCGTCGTCTCGGCCAAGAACTCGTCGCTGCCGCACCGCGTCGTCGCGTTCCTGCTGTTCGCCGGGACCACGCACACGATCGTCTCGAACCTCGAGGTCAACTTCGGGTCGATGCTCCTCGGCAGCCTCGCCACCAACGGCGAGGGCGCCTACATCACCAGCGCCGACGCCACGTGCGACGGCCTCTGGGTTGCCGACGTCGACGGCGACGCGTATGCAGACGTGGTGCTGTCGGCGGGCAACAAGGGCCGCACGGCTGTCGTCTGGGGCCGAGCCAAGTCGGCGTTCCCCGCCTACGTCGACGCCGACAACTGCTCGTCTTTCGACGGCGTGGCCGTGGGCGTCGGCGACATCAATGCCGACGGGCGCTCGGACGTGTTTCTGAACACGAGCATTGTGCTCGGGAGGGCCGACAGGGCGCTGACCACGAGGCTGTCGCTTGTCCTGGCCGGGCAGACGGTCACCACAGCGGCGCCCGTTGGCGATGTCAACGGCGACGGCGTCGTCGACACGGCGCTCGGCATCTTGAAGTGGGGCACGTACGAGCTCGTCGTCGTGTTCGGCAACAGCACCAACGTGCCTGACGCCGCGGACGGCATCAACGTCACCGGGCTTGGCGGGTTCAGCGCCTACGACCGCATGTGGACGGCGATGAGCGTCAGCGGGGGCTTCGACGCCGACGGGGACTCTGTCGGCGACGTGCTGCTGGCGACCACCGTCATCTCGATGTTCACGCGGAGCTACATCATCGCCGGGAAGCGCGGTGCGCGCACGCGGGTCTACGAGACGATCGGCGAGGACGCCATGGTGACCCTCTGGGACCGCAACAGCGCCACTGCGGCCGTGGTCGCCTCGGCCGGCGACATCAACGCCGACGGGCACGCGGACCTCGCCGTGGCGCTGTCGCGGGAGCGCGAGCGCGCCGACGTCGTCGTGCTGCTGGGGCCGACCAACGCGTCGACGGTGACGCTCCAGACCATCGACGGGACCACCAACTTCGCTCTGGAGGCGGCGACGGTCGAGGAGACCGACTGCACCGTCGCAGCGGCGGGCGACTTCAACGGCGACGGTCTCTCGGACCTCTTCGTGCTGTCGCCGCACGCGGGCGGCTACGAGTACGAGACGATGGAGCGCGTCGACGACATGGGGCGCCTCTACGTGCTCTACGGCAGCGCGTCGACGCGGTGGCCCTCGTTCTCCGTCAGCCTCGAGTCGATCCACAGCGGTCTCAGCATCGCGCAGACGATCGGCCTACGCGTGGCCACGACGGTGCAGAAGGCGGGCTTCGGGAGCTTTGCGCAGGGCATCGGCGACTCGGACGGCGACGCCGTGCCGGACATCCTCATCTCGGCGCCCAAGGTGCTGCCCAAGGCCAGCGGGATGCTGCCCGGCGAGCACCTCGTCGTCTCGGGCCACAGCGGCCACTGGATCAACTCGATCGACGAGCAGGAGTCGCGCGACATCCAGGAGACCGTGCAGTTCACCGTCTGCGGTGGCGTCGGCGACTTTGACGGCGACGGCTTCAGCGACATCGCGGTGATGAAAACGTCCAGCTCATACTCGATCCGCTACGGCCCGGCGCTGTCGTCCACCAGGTCGGTCAGTGTCGTTGCGATGACCTGCCCCGTGGGCGTCGGCGACGTCAACGGGGACGGCGCCGACGACATCGCCATCCGCTCGACGTATAAGGACTTCCAGGTCGTCTTCGGGGGCTTCGGGGGCAGCAGCATCGACGCGGACACCTCCAACAGCTCGTCGACGGGCTTCTACTTCGGCACCGCCTACGCCGTGGCGCGCGCGGGCGACGTCAACTGCGACGGCCGCGACGACATCGCCGTCCTGGACTCCGACGGGGTGCTGTGGGTCGTCCCGGGCGCCGCGCACTTCCCGCTGGTGTTCGACACGAGCAACGAGTCGGCGATGAAGCGGGTCGTCAACGGCGTCGACTCGACGTGGCTGCTGCGGCCGGCAGCTGCGGGCGACGTCAACGGCGATGGCTGCGGCGACCTGCTGTACAGCCTGTCGGACGACGAGATCTACGAGACCTCCGGGGAGCGGACGGTGCAGACGCTCATCTACTTTGGCAACGCGAACCTCACGGCCGTCAACTACACGTCGCCGAGCACCTTCGGGGGCCGCGCGACCATCGTGCACTCGTCGGAGCTGGCGCACTGGCTCACCGTCACCGAGGACATCGACGAGCGGCCCACGTCGCACGGCGTGGGCGACGTCAACGGCGACGGCTACGCGGACGTCGTCGTGCCGGGCAGGGGCTGCCAGGTCCTCTTCGGCAAGAGCGACCCTTGGGACCCGGAGACCACCCTCGAGGCCGACGGCACCACGAGCACCAGCGCCACGGTGGACTCGGAGAACTACGTGTACTGCTTCCCCGCGGGCGACGTCAACAACGACTCTGTCGCCGACTTCATCGTGTCTGTGCAGCCCGACCAGGACGTTTGGCTCTACTTTGGCGACAGGCCACCCTCCCAGCTGCAGTCGATCTCGTCGCTGCCCGGCTGCTGCACTGCGTCGGTGGGCAACGCGATGGCGTTCAGCGTCGACCAGGCGTTCAGCTACACGGGGGACGAGGCCACGTGGACAGCGCAGGGGATGCCCAGCTGGCTGCTCTTCAACGCCAGCGCCCACGCATTCTCGGGGACGCCAAACAGGTCTTCAGACGCGCTGACATCGCGGGTGGTCGTCACGCTGACGGACAACCACGGGATGACAGCCACGCAGGAGTTCAGCCTGTCGGTGTCGAGCTCCCTGGTGCTGTCCTCGCAGGCGCTGTCAGTGCAGTGCTCGGGCAGCACCTGCGAGCTGCCGCAGGTGACCGTCAGCGGGGCTCACGACACGTCGGTCCTGGCGCTGGTGCTCGCTGTCCCTGCTGGACGCACAGGCGTGTTCGCCAAGAGCGGTGCCAGCTCGAGGTCGGCTCGCATGTCGGCGCGCAGCTCGCTCGTCGTGAGCGGCAACGCGTCGTACCTGACCTCGTTCCTCTCGGGGCTGCAGTATCGCGACAGCAGCTCGGGCAGCTTCGAGTGCCAGCTGCTCCTGTCGCTCTCGGACGAGTTCAGCCAGAACGCAAGCGTCTCCCTCTACGCAACTTCGCGCAGCGCGGCGTCGGGCATCAGGGGCGCCGCGATCGCAGGCGGCGTCGTGGGAGGCGCGGTGCTCGTTGCCCTGGTTGGCGGCGTCTTCGCTTTCGTGGGTCTGCGCCGCAGGAGGCGCCGGATGGCGGAGAGTGGCGACACGACTGCGCACCACCTGTGGAGCATCAGCAGCGAGCACTGGCCCGCCATCCGAGAGCAGCTCAGGGAGCGCCCGGACAGCAACTACGTCCTCGTCGCGGCGACGCAGTCGGACACGGAGTTCGTTCTCGACGCGTACAGCCGCTGCCCAGTGCCCGGCATGGCCGTGGGCTCCATCGATGTCGTGTACTGCCCCGCCCTCGAGCGCCTGTTCGAGGCCCGGGCGCACCAGCTGCAGGGCAGGTCCGGCAACAGGGCCTTCGAGCCTGCGTGGCAGAGCGAGGCCGACGCTGCGGTGCGAGCACCCGTGTCGGATCGGCTTGTGCGGATGACAGCACCTCTGCGGGACGGGGACTTCCCGGACGTGCAGCTGCTGCCGCTGTGGCACGGGACGGACAAGGAGAACCTGGACAGCATCCTGCGGGCGGGGTATGCGAACCTGGCCAAGACGGACGTTGGGTTCTTCGGGAAGGGTGTGTACAGCACCTACGAGGCGCGGTACGCGCACGAGGTGTACAGCAAGGGGGCGCTGGTGCTGAACTGGGTGTCATTCTACTCGGCGTACCCCGTGGTGGAGGGCGACATGCTGAAGCTGCAGGGCAAGGGCAACTTCTCCAACTATGACGCGCACTTTGTGCGATATCCTACTGCATCACTGTACCGTCTAACTCACAGCCCCACAACCCCGTCAGATCCCAGTGAGACCCTACAGTGGACCGGTGGAGAAGGAGATGGTGTTTGTGCCATGCAGGGACATCAGAGACGCGGTTTACAGAGAGGTGGTGGTTTTCGAGGCATCGCAGTGTCTGCCAAGATATGTGGTGAAGCTGCGACCAGAGGGGCCAGATATCGAGTCAATTGGACGCCCTCTTGGCACATATTCTGTTGGTGTTACCGATCCACGCAAGGTCGACCTGGCTACTCTATGTCACAAAGAGGGTAGAGCGAAGAAGCCCCTATCGTGTTCCAAGGATGGTCTTCAAACATCGCCAGATACCAGCATGGAAAATCCCTAGAGGACAAGGACTTGTTGTTCTTTCTAGCATTTCCAGGAAAATTCAATGCGAAAAAGGACTATTTCTGATAACCGAATGGCGAAATTACAAATACAAATGAGACCATACAAAATCCATGAGCAGGAAAATCATCAAAAGAATAAAACTGATTCACTGAAAGAGTTCAATCATTAGAATCACTAAAAAGAGATAAATCAAGGTGAAACATGAAAACATGGAAATTGGAATTTCCCGGAAGAAACGAGGCATCTGATAAAGAACAATGCAAACATAATGAAGAGAAAAGTTATAATAAGTAAAATAAGAACTAGAGAAGATGAATAAAAGGGAATGCAGACATTCACAGTGTTACTGTAGAATCTGGTCCGCCAAGTTCTTTTTTCCGTTCCGACTTCTGTAATCTCGTATCAACATTGAATGATGTTTGATATTGAGATAAGTATACTGTTGGGATGCATCTCTCACGATGAATTGGGCAATGTGTAGGTCGATGTACGTCAGACGATTTGTTCATTCTTACTTTTTGCTTCTTCTAAGCAGCAGCAAGTGCTGCTTCAGAGAATTCTCAGCAACAACCATCCACTTGAGCGATTCCTTCCGTTTCACATTCACGGTGTGGAGGATATCTGCTGCTGCATTACGCAGTTCCGTATCTTGCTTCCTGTGTACAGGAGTTCTCCTGTGGGGTATCTCGGTATCTTACTCTGATTGCATCAGGCCACAGCAGGGTATCTTGCTCCCGGGTTTTTGGTGCAGGTGCTGTTTTCCTCAGGATGTGGAGGTGCAATGTGGGTTCACAGCTCTTTTTTTCTTTGTTCTTTGCATTCAACCCGGCAGTGCATGCAGGGCTTGGTAGTGGAGATGCCCTGAGCCTAAGGGCAGTGTTCCGTCTTAGTGCTGGGGCCTTGCGTCCTGCACAGCGCGGTGTCCAGCAGCGCTATTGAAGCCGCCGTCGTACCAGCAGTGGTTGCCCTGGCACACCTCTCCCTCGAAGCAGACGCCGCAGGACACGGTGTGGCCACAGCCGTCAGAGACACTCCCGCACTGCGCAAACCACGGGCAGGCCTCATCGGCTGTCCTGGGGACGCACCCCCCATGGCTGCTGCTCTCGGGCACGGGGGAGGGGTTCTCGCTGCTGCTCTCGGCGACGGGTACGGGGGCATGCCCGGCGTCGATGCGGTCGAGGTAGAAGGCGTCGAACTGGGTGATGCCGCACCCCTCAGCTCCGCGCTTGACGTACATGAAGCCGTGAGTGCCGTCGTGCCAGCCGCTGGGTTGCGCGCCCCAAGTGTTGCCCCAGGAGTTCTTGATGATCCACGCGGGGATGCCGTCGACGGTGGTCCAGCCCACGAGGACCACCGCGTGGTCGACCTTGTCCATGCACGTGCCGTCGCCCGTGGACAGCACGCCGCTCGAGTACCCGCTCAGGTTGTCGCCGCTCAGCGCGACGCCCAGGGGCCCGTGGCGCAGGACGGCGCTCATGACCTGCGTCTCGTCGTCCCAGCCCACGGTGCCGTACGACACCACCTTGGCCGCGCCGTTGTCGCGCTCCTGGCAGTACCCGTTCTCGGCCCTGTAGGGGTACGAGCTCTCGAGCATCGCCGCGTGCTGCTTGAGGTAGTCAAACGCCATCGGGTAGTTGCCGCCCTGGCATCCAGTCCCCATACCGTTGTAGTCCTTGCGAACACAGTCGACCAGCTGCTGCGTCGCGAACTGCTGCGTCTTGCCCGTCGCCGCCTTGTACGCTGCCTCGAGCACTCCCATCGACGCGAACGTCCTGCCCATCGCCCACGTGTTCCGAACGGCATCGGAAGTGATGAGAGGGGCAGGAAGTAGTGGGAACGCACCAGCAGGAGCCGCAGGTCATCTGGTTGCGGACGGGGGTGACGCTGGGCGCAAAGTACGACTCGGGGATGGCGTCCCTGCGCAGCCTCTCACTCTCGGGCAGGCGGCCGCCACGGGGCGCGGGCCCCACGAGGCCCGTAAAGGACGCCGCGAACTCCTCGGGGCTCAGGTCCGAGAATCTGTTGAGGGTGAACTTGGCATGGCCCAGCCCGTTGAGGCGCTTCATCCTCTCAATGTTCCTCCTGAACACCTCCAGCCTCTCCGTCTCTGAAGCGGAGAAGTAGCAACATTCGGGTGTGCAGCGGTGAGCTGGGGCCGTAGCAACAGGCCCGAAGGGAACTATGTGGGTTACCTTGGGACAGCGTGTACGACTTGCTGAACCTATTCTTGAACTCCCTCTGCGCATAGCGGACACAGTAGAGTCAGTGCCAGTGATGCTCGGTGCGCTGTGCGAATGGAAGCATTGGTGTTTCTCTCGTGAGGGGGCTTGAGTTACTTTAAGAAGAACGACCGGGTCAGTTGGATTGATTTTCCATGAGAAAATGGACAAAGGCAGCAGAATGACAAATGGGTGTCAGTGAGAGGTGGGAGGCGCGGACCCATTGACAATCAAGGTCGCACGCCATCCCCAGGGTGGCGAGCGCAATAAGAAGGACTGCGGTCTTCATGGGTGCTGATGTGCGTGATAGTGTTCTCCAATTTGCTTATTGAGTGTTTTTTACGTTCTGATGCCGTTGCAACCGCCGCCCTTTTGTGTGCCGTAGATTTTTTGTGACGTGACCATACGTCAGTGCCGGCTTCCCAGTGCTCGTTGTGCAGTTTTCCTCAGAGAGATATTTGTGCTTGTGTTGGTACCCTTGAGGATGCGTTTGCCGCTGTCGAAGACGAAATTGGGCGCAGCATGGCATCTTCAACAGGCGGTGGGCCTATTGTGTAGCTCACACCTATGATCTCCTCTTAGACGCCCGAGCTCGCAATCAGGAGAGGATATCGCATTGTGAACAAGGTTCTGGAGGGAAAGGAGTATGTCCTTGGCGCACCTTCCCCGGTACAACGAGACTAAGCATCCAGCAACGCGACTGTGGGCAGTCCAGGATAACAAGTTTCTGTGCTGAGCAATCTGTACTCTGTGTGGGCTCGACACGGACCTTGTACCGATACCCTCGAGTTTTGCTCCTCCACTCAACGAACAGAATAATAAAAACGCACTCCCTTGCTGTTCATCGCTGTGGTGCTCATTTCCGACTGAAATTGTCACAAAAGCTAGTGCAACCGCTGGAAGAAACCGTACTCTTCTCTCTGTCAGGTTCACCTGCCTGAGAGTTCTGACCCTGCTGCAGTGATTTCGCCTGCTCTAGAGCGTGATGACTGCCCCGGCCGTAACATCCCAGCAATCGCTCGATGACCACACTATGCGGACCCGTGGTGTCTGCTGCAAGCCATTCTGCTCAACTTCAACCCCCGCACATGCTTTCACTCTGATCTCACTGTCCTGGGACTGTCGGGCATCGTGTGATCGAGGGTGCCTCGGGCTCCAACCGCTCTTTCCTAACATGCACGCTTGATTTGTTTCACAAAAACTGTGTGTAACCGCTCAAAGTGCCGCGTGCACGTGTACTTGTGAGAATAAGGCACCACTCGTCGAACAGCGCCGTTCGACCCGCCTGTAGGCCTTGTGAACAACCCTAATGAGGTTTCCTCCTCCAGTTGTCGCTCGGAAAGGCCGGGCCGCCCGAAAGCAGTTGGTAGCTCAGGTTCTTCTTGGGTCCCTCGACGACGCTGCATCAAACGTAGACGTCTCATCCCTCGCTGCTGAACAGCCGGTGCGGAACTCGATGTGGACTCAAGGGCACATCTCCGATACTCGGGCGACCTGCCGCAATCCTGTGCCCGCTGCATATTACCTCCAGCTCACTGGCCAAAGGAAGAAGGCCGGTCTACCTCCATCGTCGCCGCCGAGCGCTCGCGCTGGGCCAGCGCACAGTGGCGTCTCTGTGGGGGTCCTGCCCCAGCCAGATGTGCAACGTGTTCAACCTCACGGGCGACTTGGAGAAGGTCGCGCAGATGGACCTCAGGTCCGACGAGTACGTCGATGTGGTCATCGTCGTCGTCGTCGCCTGGGCCCTCGCAGGCGTCACCAACGCGCTGCTGTCGAGCGCCACGCAGGCCGCGGCCGGTGGCGGTGGTGTAGAGGCTGACAATACAATTATGAGACATCGACCCACTGTGTGCACGCGCGCACCCCCAACACTCACCCTCAGCATGCAGATGGATGTGGATGTGGCCGGCCATATTTACTGTCGTAACCCGCAACCCAATAGAATATTGGCCTCCAAAAACCAAAGTGGTATTCGCTTGATATTTGGGTGGTGACTAGGAGAGGGGTTCAAGTTTGCCCCGAGCTCCACACGGTTGTTGAGAGTACGCGAGGCCTCTCGGTTATGCACACGCACGTCTTCGCCTGCATCGCATTGCTGCAGCTGCTGAGGCCGCCCAGCCCCTGCCTGGGCGCCCAGTGGCCCGTCGGGGTGGCCCTCGACGATGCCACCCGTGGCAGCAGCGGCTACACGCTGCAGGGCGACCCCTCGTCGACTGTCTTCTACGACGCGGGCACCGCTGTCGCTCCGGCGGGCGACACAAACGGCGACGGCGTCCCCGACGTGGTCCTCGCGGGCCACGGGGCCATCTACCTCGTCTGGGGCCCCGTGTCGTCGCGGCACACCCTCGAGCAGGTCGTCGCTGGCCAGGGTGCGCTGTCTGCCACAGCCCCAACGGCCTCTGTTGTTTCCTCCAAGTTGTACACCTCCGCTCTGTTGTGTGGGAACTCGAGCGCCACTCCGAGCGTGTGGAGGAGCCCAGAGGGCTTTCAGTTGAACCACCACGAGGTTCCACTCGTTGAAGCACGTCATCACCATCTCAGCAAGGCGCTTGCCGTTGTTTTACGGTGGGCTACGGGCTCATGTGTCTCTTTGCTGGGCCTTCGGTCTCACTTCAATCGGCTCAGTCTTTGATACACAACTGATTCTGTACTCTCAACAAACACAGCGGGGGCGACGAAGGGGCACCGCATCGACGCCCCCGAGTGCTCCAGCACAGAGCTGGTCAACGCCTCCTCCGCGGGCGACGTCGACGGCGACGGCCTGGCCGACGTGGCCGTGGCGTGCGGCGACACGGCGTTTGTCCTGTTCGGCCGCCGCCCAGGCAGCCCCTGGCCCTCCCGCACTTCCTCCCTCGGCCGCTCCTCCGCCTCGGTCGTCCTCCTCGGCGTCGCCGGCACCGCCGCTGGCGTCGGCGACGTCGACGGCGACCGCCTCGACGACGTGGCGGCGCGCAGCGAGAGAGGCCCAGTCGTCGTCGTCCGCGGGCGCCGCAGGCCGCTGTGGCCCGACCGCGTCTACGTCACCACCGCCTCGGCCTCGATGCCCAACGTCACCGCCATCACCGGCGCCCTCGTGCGCTCGTTCGCGGGCGTCGGCGACGTCGACGGCGACGGCGTGGGCGACGTGGTGGTGGCCAACGCGGCGGGCAGCTGCGCGGGAGTGCAGCGCTCGGGCTGCGCGTACCTCGTCTTCGGCCGGCGGTCGCTCGGCAGCGTGCTCGACCTGCGCGTCGCGGGCGGCGTCGTGGCCTTCAGCGGGTCGGGCGAGGGCGACGCCGTGGGGCTGGCGGTGTCGGGCGCCGGCGACGTCGACGACGACGGGCTCGCGGACTTTGTTCTCTGCCTCGCGCGCCTCCCCAAGGGGAGCTTGAAGCTGATGAGCCGCTGCGCGGTCGTCTTCGGCAACAGCACCGCCAGCAGCTCGTGGCCGCACAGCGTCGTCGTGCCCACGTCCAAGAAGGCCCTCCCCGCGGTGCGCATGTCGATGGTGTTCGCCAACGACTTCTTCTTCCACGCCGATGCGCTCTACGACGTCTCGGCGTCGTCGGCCGGCGACATCGACGGCGACGGCGTCGGCGACCTCGTCATGTGCCACTCGGAGGTCTCCTGGAGGTCCCTGTGCACCGTCGTCCTCGGCAGCTCGCGTGCCGGCGCGTGGCCCGCGCGCGCCGTCGCCAAGCCGGACGCGTCGTCGTCGCCCTTGGCCGGCAGGTCCACCATCGTCAACAACCTCCACAGCCGCTGGGCGCACGCCAGGGCAGCGGGAGCCCTCGGCGACATCGACGGTGACGGCCACGGCGACCTGCTGCTGGCTGAGCTCGGCGGCCCGTCCGTCCGGCTCGACAGGGAAAGGCAGCTGCCGTGCAGCTTCGTCGTCCGCGGGTCCAACAGCAGCGGCCTGCCGCCCCGCATCGACGTCGGCAACATCGACAGGAACGGGACGGGCTACACGCTCGACAGCACCGCCATCACAGCGCACGCGGGTGCGTCTGTGCGCGGCGTCGGCGACGTCAACAACGACTCGATCGACGACGTCGCCATTACGGCCCCGTTGGCCCACTCCTCCTCGGATCGGACCCTCGCCCACACGGCTGCGGGTGCCATGGGCTTCGGCAGGGTCTACGTCCGCCTGGGCCGCGCGTCTAAAGTGCCCTCGACCGTCCCGCTCGAGAGGGGCTCCGCCGCTGTCGTGGGCGCTGAGCACGGCGACCTTTTCGGGTGGTCCGTGTCGCCCGTGGGCGACGTCAACGGAGACGCCGTGTCCGACCTCCTCGTGGGGGCCCCTCGCGGCGCCGGCGGTGCTGGCGTGGCCTACGTCGTGTTCGGCGGGAGCGGCCTGTGGGCTGCCGGGTCTGTCGTGCGCGCTGCAGACCTGGACGGCACCAACGGGTTCGCCATCGTGGGCGTGGCCCCGTGGCGCGAGCTCGGCAGGATCGTTAACGCGGCGGGCGACCTCAACGGCGACCGCCTGGCCGACGTCGCCGTGTCGTGCAACGCCGGCGACGGCTCAGGGGGCCACGCGTTCATCGTGTTCGGGCGGCGGCAGTGGCCCCGGAACGTCTCCGTCGCCGACCTCGACGGCGCCAGCGGCTTCTCTCTGTCCGTCGCCGGCCAGTCGGCGGTGTTCTCCGCCACCGGCGTGGGCGACGTCAACGGGGACGGCGTGGCGGACCTGGCGGTGGGCGTGAACCCGCAGAGCTGGCGGGCCGACGTCAGGGCGCACGTGGTGTTCGGGAGGCCCGGCCCGTGGGACGCAGAGCTCAACGCCAGCGCCCTCAACGGGACCGACGGCTTCACAGTCGTGTTCAAGGCCGGGGGCAGGGCAGGCCTCACGCTGGCCACCGCCGGCGACACCAACGGCGACTCGCTGGCGGACCTCGTCGTGGGCTCCTCCGACGGCCAGTCCCTGATCTTCGGCAGCAGCAGCGCGTGGCCCGCGGTCGTCGACTTCACGACGCTGGGGCAATACGTTCGCCTGCCGCTCGTCGGCGCCGTCTCCTCTGCGGACCTCAACGGCGACGGGCTGTCGGACGTCGTGGGACTCGCGAACCCGAACGACCACCGCGCCGTCGCCGTCGTGCTGGGCCGCAGGGGCAAGTGGCCGAACAGAGTCGAGGACTCGGACCTCTACAACGGCTACATGGGCTTCGAGCTCGCCCTCAGCGCCGACGAGGCCTTCTCAGGCCTGGCGCTCGCGGGCGCCGGCGACTGCAACGGCGACGGCGTCGGCGACCTCGTGTTCGGCTTCTGCGACGCCGACGAGGGAGTCGGTGGCGCGGCGGTCTTCTACGGCACGTACGAGCCCGTCCCGAGCCGCGTCCTCGCAACGCCACGCTGGGCCTCGCGTACGCGCTGGCCGTGCCCGGGGACGCCTTCGTGCAGGCCGACGGCCAGAAGCTGGCGCTCAGCGCTCAGTGGAGCAGAGAGAACGGCTGGGACTGGCTGACCTTCGACTCCCGCAGAGCCGCGTTCGGCGGGACGCCGCGCAACAAGACGCTCCTGGGCACCACCACACGCGTCACCGTCTTCGCTGAGAACGCCCGCGGCGTGTTCGGCAGCCAGTCGTTCACGCTGCGCGTCGTGCAGTCGCTGGGCATCGACCTCGGGAACAACGAGCACACGATATGGTTCGGCGGCGAGCGGGGGCGCGAGACCCGCCTGTCGCCCATCTCCGTGCGGACAGCGGGCCAGACGCTGCAGGTGGTGGTGTACTGCGACGCGGCCGAGTGCTGGTCGACGCGGGCGGACAGGGGCGGCGGCGGCGGCCCGGAGGGGGTGCAGTGGAGCTGGACCGTCTCGGGCAGCAGCACGACGTTCAGCGCCTGGGGGTCGCCCGGCGGCATCAACGAGCTGCTGGCGACGCTGGTCGCGAGGCACCGCCCCGAGTGCCAGGGCTTCACGATGGCCATCCGGGCCAGCGACGACCTCGGGGCCAGGGCCGAGGAGACGATCGAGGCGCGCAGGGATCAGGACGACGACGAGGGCGGATATGAGGCGACCAGGATGGCGCTGATCGTTGGGGGCTGCGTCCTGGCGGGGTTGGTCGTCGCCAGCGCGGTGGCCACTGCGGCCCTCGTCATCAGGCGTGAGTGGAGGAGGAGGGCAGCACGCCAGGAGGACCTGTCCGTTGAAGTGAGCTCCCCTCTTCTGCCGCCAGTCCCAGTGGAAACAGAGGAAAGGGCGCAGTAGACGCTACCTCGTTCGACCTGGTAGCCTTTGTTTGTCGTTCTTATTTCTCTGTGCTCCTCTTTCCCTTTCCCAGAAGTTTTGATGGCGTGGTCATGGTAATCCCTTGATAATCCTCTTCGAGCCCTCCGCTCACAACATCTTTCCAGTTGCACCACGGCCTGTCCTACAGGCCGCCTGGTGGTACGACTGCACTATGGCACTGCGTACAGTGTGCATCACAGTATGCAACGGAAACACTGTAAATGTCATCAGGAAGCCGATCCTGAACTGGTGATACACACAGTTCAGGAACAAATCAACGTTTTCTCTCCACTGATGGGGTCACTCGCCCTGCTCCTCGTGCTGCTCGCCGCGGTGGGTATCTCCCATGAACTCAGCGCCACCATGGTCGAGGACTCGGCGGTCAACGGCACTCTGTACCCTGCAAACAGCCCCTTCCGTTTCGTTCTCAGGGTCCGTCGATACCTCTCGGATGATTTCCGCCCTCTTTGCACTCTCCCGGTGTCACCGCCTCACCCGCAACGCCTGCAACGCCCACAGCTGCCCTCGAAAAGAACGACACTCCCCTCTACTACTCGCAGGCTGGCGGTCCTCAGGATCCCACCTAGATGAGAGCTGGAATTGAGTGTGAATGGGAGCTCGTCCTCCCGCACACAGTTTTTTTGGGGGGAGGGGGGTCGGGGGTCAAGGAGGCCGTGCCACGCGGGAGAAGGGAGGGCCTCTCAAAAGAGGGGCTCTTATGTCACTTGCTGATATCAGCCTGAAATCTCGCGGGATTTCATGCACCCCGCAGCCGCAGACTGGGGTCATCGTCCTACAGTCCCTCTGTTGGGCCTACGGCCCACAGTAGAGGGTTTCTCCTGACTGGAAAACTGGCACTTCAACATCTTTCCAGTTGCACCACGGCCTTTTGAACGGACCACATGGAGCTCTGCCAGCACTCTGCAGACATGCGATGCACACTGTACGCAGCGCCAAAGGCAACACTGCAGATGCTATCAGGAACCCGATCCTGAACTGTTGATACACTGTGCTTCACTACCGACAATTACCCCGTGATATTCTTTCACTGCTTGTACTGCTGTTTCTGTTTGACGAAAACGCGAGGGCGAATTTTTGAGACCACGCCTTTAAAATGGCACAGTTGGGGACCTCGAACCCACTC
>CACRSC010000074.1:0-63536 GCA_902651635.1 Mastigamoeba balamuthi | reverse complement strand
CCCCCCGCCGCCCCCAGCTCCCGCCCGCCACCCCGCGCCGCCCACACCACCTCTGAGAAGATACGCAAATCGCGATGACTCAATTTGACTGAACCTGAAAAAATACTTTGGCGAGAACCCCATCCGGGGGAAAAATACTTTGGCGAGAACCCCATCCGGGGGAAAATACTTTGGCGAGAACCCCATCCGGGGGAAAATGCAGAACAGCACTTCGCTGGATCTACTGGGTCTGTATCAGACCTTTGAGTCATACATGAAAATCGGTGGGAGTGCACCTTATCTTGTCCGAAGTCTCATGGCTGAACAGCAGCAAAGAGGCCGGCACCATCGCAGTACCGCCCCCAGAATCTAGAATATCTAAATAGATTCCACCGCCGGGAATCGACCCCGGGCCACCTGAGCAAAAAGTACCCCTGTTCCCGCTGCGCCAGCTGCGCACTTCAATATTGTAGTTGCCCTTTATAGACGTCTACAACTCATTACAGCATAAGCTCTGAAACCTCTTTTTGATCTCAGGCAGCAGATAGATCTCTATCTCAGTGGCCTTAATCCAGGGATTATCTCTCAATAACAGTATGATAACTGAGATGATCATTTTGTAGAAGCCTGTAATGAATAAACTGATATTATGACTACATATGACTAGTTACATCAGAGAACTAAATTTTATTCATAATTCAATCAATTTATGTTATCTGATTAAATATTGTGCATCAATTCTCTATTTTATCAGCTTTTAATATTACTTGATATATACTTCTTAAGTAGCTCCTATACACTAACAAGGTTTTATATATTGTCTTTTTTAATCAGATTTACAGATAAGTCAGAAGCACACTTAAGTAGAAATTGAAATAAGCCTCTGGTTATTTTAAAATAATATAAATCTGATAGTTATTAATAAATTCAGTACTAAAGAAATTATTCTGTTGGACACTTGTTTCTGAGGGTTTTTTTTTACTTCTCAAACTGGAGGGAATCAGCTGGGATGTAGTACTGCGAGATCGCAGTCAGAATCCGTGCGAAGGCAAGAGAGGAGTTTTCACCACTTGCATAGTGCCAGTGCCAGACAAACTCACCCATCTGACGACAGAACTCGTTTTCACTGGCTCTTCCTCCATTGTACCCACGGAGAAGACGCTTGAAGTGTGCCCAGGTCTCCTCGATCTTGTTCGTGCACACTTCAGTCTCTGGGTTAACAAAGTCCCCCTTTGAGTGGTTGACCTTGTAGTGAGTGAAGCCGAGCTTGGACAGGAGGTTGTAAGATGCAAGGCTGTCGGTATGAATTTCGGTTCCTGGAAGAACCTCCTGCTCGATAGCAGTACACAACTCGGCTGTCGTTCGAGCACACACCTTTACGAAGAAGCAGCGCTTGGTGTCAGCCTCAATTCCTCTGAGCACGAGCCACTGCATTCGTCCAGTCTGGCATCCCCGATGGTACTTCCGGCGAGTAACAAAAGTCTCGTCAATGATAACGATCTTACCCAGACCTCCAATTGGAGTGTTGTTGTTCGCGTTGAACTCGCACAGGCACTCGCGAAGCACAGAGTACCAGGCAGTTGCAGTGTTCGGTGCAACTCCAACCTCCCTTGTTGCAATCTTTTTTTACTTAATATAATAATAAAAGTAAAGAATAACTTATCTGGTTTGAGCTCTTTGTTGAGAACCAGTAGATGAGATCGAGGATCTCCTTGATTGCAAGATGAGATCCATCAAAGATCGTTCCAGTAAACACAAACTGTGTCTTGTCATGTGGACTGCTGCTCGTTCCACGGCAATGAAACCGCCACTTCTTGATGTCTCCCAGTGGCTTCTCCAGCTTTGCTGGAAAGCCACACTTCGGACACACCACTGAGTCACGAACAAGATTGAACTTCAGCAGAAACTGCCAGAGGGTCTCTGCAGAGACCCCCTCACCAGTGACCTGCTCGATGAGTCTCTTGAAGTTCATGTCGATAGTGATCGGAAAGAGCTCCGCAATGCGTGCCACCTCTCGTTCGGGATCGTACGCAGCTCTCTTTGCACTCTGATGAGCCTGCTGTAGAACCTGAGCGAACTTGGAGTAGGCAGGAACTTCTAATGAATTATATTAATATTAAAAATCCTGAATTATGAGATATACCAATCAGTGGTGGATGTGGAGCTGCCCTAGATGCCTCCTCAGAAAAGTCACTATCACTTTCTATAAAATGTAAGAATTAAATAAACTCAGATAATAAATACCCTGATCAGGAGAACTCTTCTGCAGTAACTCCCCCTGGTGATTGCGCTTTCTCGCTCCAATCTCTGTTATCAATTAATAGAAAAGAAAATAACAAATACATACGATGCAGGACAGAAGCCTCCTCTGACTCCAGATCTGCCTTCCGTGCCTCAATGCTGGGCTTAACCTCTCTTCTAGGGGGAAGAAGGTCCTGACCCCTTGAGATCGCCTCGATGAGCTCTGCCAAACGGCGAGACTCCGATTTTGCGCGCGGCGGAGGTTCCTCCATCAGCTAGTGCGTTGAAGAAATGATGACGCAATGAAATCATTCAAATCAGAAACATATCTATGCTGTAATGAGTTGTAGACGTCTATAAAGGGCAACTACAATATTGAAGTGCGCAGCTGGCGCAGCGGGAACAGGGGTACTTTTTGCTCAGGTGGCCCGGGGTCGATTCCCGGCGGTGGAATCTATTTAGATATTCTAGATTCTGGGGGCGGTACTGCGATGGTGCCNGTGTGTCGACCTCGGGCAGGACGTTCTGCATTACCGCCGCGGGCGGCAACTACAGTGGGGCTCGCGTGCCGCTCAACTCGCAGGCGAACCTGTTGGGGACACCCGAGTGCTGGGCCTCTGCGGGGAGAGGACTGGGGGCGAGCGTCACCACCAGCGTCGCAAAGCATGTGCCGGGCAACTGGCCCAGCGAGGCCGAGGAGGCGAGCTCCGAACACGCTCCTTCGGTCGCTGCAACCTCTTCGACTTCTTCGACGCCCACAGCCCCTGCAACGACCTCGACGCAATCCGGAGCTGTGGCCCTGAAGCTCTCCGTTTGCCTCTCTCTGCTGTACACGTGCATTCTTGCCCTCTGAGAACAGTCGCCTCCCCACAGTCCCCATCCACATTCCCAGCACCATCTCTCGAAATTGCACCTGACATGTTCAACTTCAGTTCTCTCTCTCTCTCGAAGTGGAATTTCGGACACACCTTTGGTGATATCAAGATATCCTGATATCTCCAGACCGAAACAGTCACCAATTCCTGAACGAGACTATATCGGCCGGTTTTTTCACATTTACTCACATCTACTACGAGACAAAAAAACCCTCGCCCCTAATGTCATCCCCCAAAAGGCAAAAGACGAGCCGGCCAAAACTAAGTGTTTTCAAAATCTACAACTTGATCAGAAAATCATCGCACAGCGGACTACTGCACTGCACACCTGCGCCGTTTTCGAGCAGTATAGGATGGTAGGACCCCCCACGTGTGAGAGTTGGTGTGGGCAGCACGTTTGAGTGGTTATTGGCACCTTTCTTGAGCACGAGTGACTTTTATTGAACAGCCTGATCAGGTCTGCACAGGGGCATGTTCAGACACACTCAAAGAAGGACGGCTTTGAGCTGCTGGCTGTAGAGGGCCAGAAGCACGAGCAGTAATATCGCACAGGCTGCTGGTACGTTCTCAGAGGCCCAGCTGCTGCAATGCTCTCCCACAGGGAGTCAAATGTGGCTTGAGATGAAAGGATTTCTTTCTCCACTCTCAAATGATCTCGTTGCTGATAATGCCATATAATTAAAAGGCTCAAAATAAGTGTACCTATTAGCAAATCTTTGCATTTGACTCACAAGAGTCGTATGACAGAGCAGGAGGCTGACAAGTGTTCTCAGACTCTCTTCCAGGCACAGGCAATGTAGCTTATCACTGCAGGGGCACCCAAACTGTCTGGAGTGCTTGGTTTTTGAATCTAGAGTGCCTGCCCAATGCAGAGGCAGCACACTTGAGTCGTTGTTGGCACGTTTTCTTTGCAGAACTTAATTTTTGTGAATCAGTCTGATCAGGTCGGAGTGGGGGCACAATCAGGCACATGCTAAGAAGGACAGATTTGAACTGATGGCAGCAGAGGGCCAGAAGCATGAACATTAACGTCAGATGATGTATTCTCAGAGGCCCATCTGCTGCAATACTGATCATTCACAGTGAGTCAAATTTGGCTAATACTTGGTCTTGGAAATCTTGGTCTTCTCACAATTGATCCCGTTGCTGAAAACGTCATACATGCAGAATGATTCATATTCAGTGTATCTTTTTAGAACCATTTATTCATCTTAATAGTATCATGTGACAGAGCAGGTGGTGGACAAGTGTGCTCAGAGCACTCTTCCAGGCACACCCAATGAAGGTGATCACTCCAGGGGGTTAAGAGTACATTGCCATTCTACCAGCACACTGTGATCGCCGACCCCAACCTCCAAGGAAAGGAGAGAGGTGCAGCTTGCCGACTGTTGGTCTACTGTATTGTTTTGTTCATCGGGCACCCCACAATTGCATGCAAATGTGGTTGCGTCTTATTGACTAGACCGAGCATTACATATGCAGTTGTTGGTCTGAACCTGGGAAAAGGAGGTGTACTAGTGAACGATGGGTGATATTGATTTTCATCACCTTCCCACCGATTTTACAGAACAGCTCTGAGGACTGAGAAAGATACCGGATTGTAGGCAGCCCTGTGCTGTTCTGCGAAATAAGATGGAAGGTGACTGTTCCTGAACCGGCGATTCAGTCTGGGACGAAATCAGCGGGTCTCACATTCACAGGTACTCTCGCAATGGGATCACCCGCCCTGCTCCTCGTTCTCTCGCTGGCCGCGGTGGGCCTCACCCACGAGCTCAACGTTACCATGGTCGAGGACCCGGCGATCAACGGCATTCTGTACCCCGCAAACAACCCGTTCTTCTTCGTTCTGAGGGTCCGTCGTGCCTCCCTCTCAGCTTTCCCTCCCAGCCCCCATCCTTCCCCCAGCAGTTCGAGATAAGTTGACGCGTACTCCCATCTACACACAACAACCACCACACGCAGCTGCCCCCGCACCCGCGCAACGTGACCTGCTATATCGATTGCATATTCAAGAGAGGATGGGATAGTGCCCCCGTCACGGACCTTGGTAACTCCCTATGGGCCATCGACCTCTACCACGATCCGCCGGTCAGCCTGCAGTCAGAATTCGGCAAGTCGCCCATGGAGAATCTCAGCATCGCTGTCAGCTGCGGGGACCGGCACAAGAAGTTCACGTACCAGCTCGGGGCGTGCGAGGACACGGCCGCACTGTTCAGTCCCGCCGAGCAGCGCAGCAAGTGCCACCAGAACTCGTGGGGCCTCTGCGCGTGGTGCAGCGGCGCCTGCGTCAGCACCAAGGGAATGAACGCCTCGCGGGCGGCCCAGTGCGCCATGTGCGGCAACGGCGTCGTCGACGAGGGCGAGACCTGCGACAGGGCCCTCAGCGAGCGCTGCGACGACCGCACGTGCACCTGCCCCCCGAAAACGGTCGGCGTCCCCAGTGGCGTCTGCAGGCCGACTCCGCTCGTTGTCACCTCGACTGTGGACGACTGGGAGTCCTCCTGGTCCTTGGCAGACCGAATGATTCAGTCGTGCCTGGCCGGCCGCAACTGGACGACCGTCCGCGCCGAAGTGACGACAATGGCGGACCACAAATTCAAGGTCACGATGGTGGCGGCCGAGAGCAGAGCCTCACCGACCAACACGCCCGTCGGTGAGGGGCTGGAGAGGGACATCGGCGAGTGCGTCCTGCAGATTGCCAATGCTAGCGTTGTCGAGGCCCCAGAGGTGAGCGCGTACGCGGGGTGCGGCGACGGCGTGGTGGAGGGCGCGGAGCAGTGCGACTCCTCGGCCTACTGCGCTGCCAACTGCACGTGCGAGGAGTTCACGACGGCCTCTGGCGGTGCCTGCCACGCGTGGCCCGCCGACATGTTCGTGCAGTTCCGCGACGCAAGCGGCGGTCTCGTGGCCATCTCGAGGGACCAGCTACTCGATTTCATCAACGCCGTGGCGGAAGTTTGCTACTTGCGTGTGGAGGCTGGCTGGATCGCCCTCCGCCGGGATGAAATTGTCCGCATGTCGGCCTCGGGCAAGACGCTCCGCATGACAGCCGTGGGCGGCAACTACACTGGGGCGCGCGTGCCGCTCAACCCGCATGCGAGCCCCTTGGGGACCCCCGAGTGCTGGGCCTCTGGGGGGAAAGGGCTGAGGTTGAGCGTCACCACCCTCGTCACCAAGAACAATCCGGACTACTGGCCAAGGGAGTCCGACAAGAAGGAGAGCTCTGAACACGCTCCATCAGTCACGGCAACCTCCTCTTCTTCTTCGACCTCTTCGACGCCCACAGCCCCTGCAACGACCTCGACACAATCCGGAGCTGTGGCCCTGAAGCTCTCCGCCATATCTCTGGTGGTTTCCGCGTCCTGGCTCATCACCCTCTGAGAACAGTCACCTCTCCCACGGCCAGTTCGCGCGCCCTAAGAGACTCCAATACCATTCTTCTTTGTCCTCGATGCCCATACCTGGGTTCGCATCCGGCGAAGTAGCGGCCCTCCTTCGCTTTCTGCACATCGGTGTGCAGGGCATCGGTTAGGCGCATCCGGGGGCGGCCACTAGCAACCTCGCAGCACTGACCAAATAACAGAACAAAAGCAATTGGTTGGTTGTTCATTGACGGCGGTCATAGAAAGAAACCAGCTGCTGCTGCAGTGCCTCAGTGCAGATGAATATCGGCCGTGGCGGGGCAGATGAACGAGCATGGAGAGCTGGGAGTGACCTCGCGGACTGAGAAGCCCTTTTCGCTCTCCAGCCACTCCTTGACCCTCGCCGCAGCCTCCGCGGTGACGTGTATCGCCACAACTCCCCCTGGCGGCGCATGTGAGCATGGGGGTGAGCGTCAGGCCGCTCTGATAAGCGTTGAACGCGTTGCGACACGTTGGCAGACACGTGGCGAAAGGGCGGCGCACCCATCCCGGCCGCTGCGATGCGGAGGGCAGCCTCGCCCCTGAAGCGCTGCGACACCTCCGTGGCGACCTCGTCGATCTCGGGGAGGCTGCGCTGGAAGGCCCCGGTCCTCGACTCGAGCTCTGCGCCCTCTGCGGCCCAGCGCACGAGCGCGGCGTCGGTGACGGCGACCTCTGGCGACGCCGCCCACTCTGTCGGCGCGAACGACCTGCGGTAGTCGACCAGCGCGCGGTCGCCGTCGTGGGCCCGCGCGACGAGGCCGAGCACGCGCGCGGCGTCGCCCGCGGCCAGCGTGCGGACGTACTCGGCGCCGCGCTCGACCTCGGAGAGGCCGAAGAGGCAGACCTGCCGGTCGGCCATCTTGGACTCGGGGACGAGCCTGAGCAGCCTGTAGGCCAGCGCGTGCCTCGCGCGCCTGCCCGCGGGCCCCGCCAGCTGCGGCAGCTCGCGCTCGATGGCCCCCGAGGCGCAGAGCTCGCGCAGCAGCGGCTGCGAGTTGTTGTTGCCCGCGAGGGCGCGCAGGGCGGCCGCGGACTCTGCGGCGCCCAGCCCGCAGGCGGCGCACAGCTGCGGGTCGCCGAGGCCGCGGACGATGGCCTCGACGCCGGGGACGTAGGAGAGCTGCATCGTGGACCTGGCCCATGCGTGCGCGAGCTCTGGCAGCGGAGCGGGGTGGCGCTGCGCGAGGTACGCGAGGCCGTCGGCGGTGCTGAGCCGCGGGATGCCCGTCTGCGCCATCAGCACGCGCAGGCCCGCCGGGAACGCCACCGTCCCCAGCGCCACCTCCGGGTAGCTCCCCACCACCACCACCTTGCCGCGCACCGCGAAGAGCTGCGCCGCCTGCACGCGAGAGAGAGAGAGAAGGAATGATCAGAACTGGGAGTTTGAAACTCAATTGCAATTGAGTTCACCTTGTCGGCGGCGCCGGCCTTCTTGCCGAGGTAGTACTCGCCAAAGTCGACGAGGGCCAGCTCCGAGAGGCCGAGGCCGAGGCCGTAGCACTCGTTGACGCAGAGCGCCAGCGCCGAGGTCAGCGCGGCCGACGAGCTGAGCCCGCCAGACGTCGGCAGCCGCAGGGCCCCCGCCGACGCGATGAGCACCGCGAGGCCCCCGCGGCCCAGCACGCGGGCCCGCACGTGCTCGGAGCGCGGGAACTGCGGGCCCAGCAGGTACGCCAGGGCCCCGCGGGCGTAGGACGACCAGTCGTCGGGCCGCCACGTGGGCCGCAGCGCCAGCGACGCCAGCGGCGCCAGCGCCACGTCGGCGTCGGCGAACGCGGCGGCGTCGGCGTTGCGCAGGCGCACCACCGGCTCCGCGATGCGCTGCACCACCGCGACGATCTCCTCGCTGGCGGTCCGCGGACCGCAACGTCACCGGTGTTGTTTTTTTCCACGCTCAGCGGAAATAAACGACGCCCGTATGGGAGTTCGGGTATTTCCAGAAGAGACGGAAAACAGAGGATCAATTGATCCCGGGGGCGCTTTTCGGTCGGTTTTCCGGCGTTTTCGCACCGGGTTGCGGCGTTGACGGTGGGGCCGCCGAGGCCCGGGAAGTCCGTGTGGCCCATGAAGAGCCTGTCGCGCCCCGGGCTGGCCACGAGGGCCACGGGGGCAGCGGCGTCGAAGCCGCGCGACGCGGCGGCTGCCAGGGCGCTGGCGTACGTGGCCACGCGGTCGGTGACGTCGCGGGGGTCGTAGCGGGAGCGCAGGGAGCCCTCGAGGACGCCGGGGGCGAGCCACTGGGCGATGGGCAGCCACGAGGCAGCGAGTGTGCTCATTCCGGGGATGGGCTGGGGGAGGGTGGTGGTCTGGGAGTGGAGAGTTGTCGTGCTGCCAGCAGCACAGTGGGCCAGCAACAGGTGGTGGTGGACTATTTCGACGATGCCGGTGGGGTGTGGGGAATATCAGTCAGTTTGCGGATCTCTGCCTGTGATCTCTAAAAATCAGAGAATAACAGTTGCGCGATCGCGGGATCTGCATCGTGCGCTGGGCCACTGTCCGCAGGTGAGTCCGCCGGAGGGACCCCGTCTTTGTTTTCCTGTCTCTTCCGCCACCGATTGAGTGGTGGCTGGGAGGCGCCTCGAGTCTCCGCACTCGTTCTTCGCTCTTGTTGAGTGCGTGCGATAGTCGTCGGGTAGTGCAACACGGGCCCGGGGCACGGGGTCGCGGTGGACCGAGAAAAGCAGAATTGCCCCGAAATGCCGTCGTTTAAAATAGGATAGCATCTCACACGCCCTCAATTTTCATCTTGAATTGGGCCCACTGCATCAGGGTGAGCGGCACTGCTGCGACCGATGCACGCCCCTCGGCCGCCCGTCGTGCTGCTCGCGGTTCTTTTGGCGGCGGTGCGCCTGCGCGGGGGCGGCGCCAGCGAGCAGAGCGCGTGCGACGGCGGCGAGGCCTACGACGCCACGAGCCCCGCTTACGACTGGACCGGCCTGCGCATCTACAACTCCAACGGCAACTCCCGCACGATGTGTGCCCGTGCGTCGCCCCTCCTGCTCCCGCGCCTCGAATGCGAAGCTCGGCGGACCGAATAAACCGACTTAGTTTTTATTCATCGAGCTCACGCCTGGGGATTCGGGTGGGAATCGGACGCTGGCGCGCAATCGCAGTGACGTCGCTGGGTCAGATCACGGATGCCACGTGGGCGATGCTGTTCACGCCGCCGGACGTGCCGTTTCGGTTCGACAGCGTGTGCGTGCGGTTCGTGGGGACCTCTGTGTTGGCGTCCAACACGTCGTCGCCCGCTGCGATGACGTCGTTCGACGTGCAGGGCGAGATCGTCATCTGGAGCGTCGTCACGGACCGCCAGTCCAACTACCTGCGGCCTGGCCAGAAGCGGGCATCGTACCCCTTCAGAGCCTCTTGGCCGATGGCTAGCACCGTTCAGGTGCACTGGGTCACAGTGAACTTCACGCGACAGAGTCTCCCAATGAGTGCGCAGGCATCTCGCGCAGCGCTCGATGCTCACTCTCGGCTCGTGATAGTTGCGTGGGAGAAGGGCGCGTACGTGGGAGTGACGTACTGGAGCTGCGCCCGGGTGTCCATGTCCACGATGAGGGACCCCTTCATGCCCATACGGCTCGTATGGTCTGCGGACAACTTCGCGTGGACGCAGGTGTACGGCACCGTCGGAGCCAAGGGGGCAATCAGGGCCATCGTGGTGCGCGCGAAGGGGCATCCGTACGACTGGAGTGCGTCAACACGCCCACCGAGCAAAGGATACTGACTCAAGCCTCCCGCAGAGGCCGAAGGAGTTCCTCCAGCGTGGACCCTGTGCCCCGACTCGCAGTACGGCGATGGCGTATGCAATTGCAGATGCGGAGCCTGGGACATTGATTGCAGGGACAATCAGACGAGTCCCGACTGCCCTGACCCCGACTCCATTTGCGACCAGTCCGGCGTGTGTGTCAGTACGTAGCCCGGTTGCCCCTCTGCGCCGCTTCAGAGCGACCCCTGACGCTCTGCGTGCCAGCGTTGAATTGGAAGAGCAGGTCACGCTGCTCTACGAGCAATTACTGGGCCTACGATGGGTGCCAGTGCGAATGTGGGGGCGTGTCTGACCCGGACTGCTGGGACTTCTACCAGAACGTGTCTATCTGCTCAAGAGCATTCCAGTCGCCCATGTGCAGGATGAGCTCCAACCTGTCTGATCCCTTCTCGGCGCACTGCCAGGGTAGCTTTGCTAGCCAGAGAAGGCCGGGCGCTCACCGTCCGCCCCCCGTTTCTCAGAGAAGTGGACATGTGCTGTCGACCGCTACAGCGACGGCGCAACATGCGATTGTGAGTGCGGGGCTATCGACCCGGACTGCACCAACAGCAAGCTGCCAACCTCATGCCACGACAATTTTCAGTGCATCTCTGGGAAATGCTCTGGTGCATTGGAGAGGAGTTGACCTCATTGGCCCACTTGCTCACTGGCCTGTTCAGTTCCAGCGGGGTGGAATGTTGCCCGATGCCCAGTCACGGAATACAACACGCTGGGCGCCTGTTCCTGCAACTGCGGGGCCTACGACCCGGACTGCGACAAGACCAGCCAGGTGGGGAATTGCTTGGTTTCTCAAACGTGCAGCTACGAAGGCCTCTGCATCGAAAGTGGTCTGCTCAGAGTCCCGTTTCGCTCTCTCTGCACGCAATGCTTCTCGAGTCGATGCTCACTGTCTCGCATGTACAGGGTGTGGGAACAACCGCACCGAGGAGTTTGCGAAGCCGTCGGAGGAGTGCGACGGTGGCTACGGATGCAACGACCACTGCATGTGCCTTCCGGGCTTCACCCCCACCAACCCGCGCCGCCAAGGGTGCTCCGAAGGCACGCAGTTGCAATGTTGCCCTGTCGTTCCTGATGCAGGCGGGGACAGTCTGCGGGGACTCGGTGGTGGTGGGCCGCGAGATGTGCGACAAAGGGCTCTTCTGCAACGCCACGACGTGCGCGTGCCTGCCCGGCCACCTCCCCTACGCCCCTCCGCTCGCCTTCTGCTCGGGCTGCGGCAACGGGGTCCTCGACCCCGGGCACAACGAGTCGTGCGACGGGGGCTCTGGGTGCGGCGTGCAGTGCCAGTGCCTCGAGGGCTGGACCCCGACTACGCCCAAGTCCCGCCTCTGCGTGCAGCTCGTCGAGTCCCGGCGCGTCGTTGTCATCGCCTCGTCTGTGAGCGGGGGCGTCGGCCTCGTCCTCATCGGCGCTGCCGTGGGCGCGCTCGTTTATGCGTGCGCCGAATCAATTGAATTCACCTCGTTTTCCAGAGGGCGTCAACGGTAATTGCGCAGGAGGCGAGTGAGGAACGCCCCGCGGCCGGTGAACATTCCGCAGGAGATGTTCCAGCAGCAGGGAGACATCGCGGGCACTGCCCCCGTCTACTCTCTCGAGAGCGCGGGAGAGGCGCAGCTGCAGGAGGCGCAGCTCTCCGGGACGTCGGGGTCCGGCGGTCCAGTGATCAGCAGCGAGTCTCTCAACGTGTTCAACAGGGAGGGGCTGCTGCTCTACGATTCTGAGGTGTCTCCAATGCACGTCCGCGAGAACACGCAGTCGTTCAACTCGTCTGTGGGCCCGGACCCGCAGCAGGCCACTCAGCGGCAGGAAGCTGACATCCAGCAGGTCTCGTACGATACCAACTCCCTCTCCAGCAACTACCTCGGCCCGCCCTCCGGCGACATGGCGTCGTCCAAGTGACGTCGTGAGGGGGCTATTACGTTGCACAAGCTAGTATCGAGCGAGGGAGAAGATTACCAGCCAGATCTGTGAAGATAAGATAGATATTCCTATCTCCCTCGGCATCAGATATTTTGCCCGTAGTGGCCGGATATGAACTCGAGGCAGCGGGTCCTGGCGGCGCTGGAGCTGCGCGAGACGGACCGCGTGCCGGTGGACTTTGCCGGGCACAGGGCCAGCGGCATCTCCGCCGTCTCGTACGCGCGCCTGCTGCGGCGCCTCGGAGCAGCGCCGGCGGGCACGTCCCCCGCCCTCCGCGTGTCCGACCCCGTCCAGCAGCTCGCCCTCGTCGACGACTGGGTGCTGGACAGGCTCGGCGTCGACACCCTAGGTGCGGGGCCCACCAACCCCGCACGAGTCCAGATCCGGGAATCTGAATATCTCCTCGATATCTAGATATTTCCCGTGCGTACTGCAGCGACCCTGGCTCGTGGGCGCCCTGGACGCTCCCCGACGGCACTCCGTGAGGCCCCAGCCCCCCAGCAGACCCCCCCAGACGCTCCCAGCTGAGCCGCCGTGCCCTGTGCACCCCTCGGGCCTCCCCAGCTGCGAGATGCCCGTGTGGGCGCAGCCGCAGAGGAGCCCCGGGGGCACCGCGTGGGCCCTGCGCAGCCCCGAGGGCCTGGAGCTCGGCACCATGCGCGGCGGCACGTCCTTCTTCGAGCAGGCGCACTACCCCCTGGCAGGGCTGCCCGCGGGGGACGACGAGGGCGCCCTGGACGCCGCCTGGTCGCAGTGCCTGTGGTCCCGCTTCCCGCCGCCCCCGGGCCCCGGGCCCCACGACCCCGCCCTCCTCGAGGCCCGCGCCCGCGAGCTGCGCCTCCGCCACCCCGACAAGGCCCTCGTGCTCGTGCGTGTGGCGCCTGCTGGTGGAGCTGCTGGCCACCTCTCTGAAGCCCCCGCCTCCCCCGTGCCAGGACTTTGGGGGCAGCCTTATGGAGGCGGGGCAGCGCCTCTACGGGGCCGAGGAGTTCCTGCGGATGCTCGCCTGCGACAGGGCCAGGGCCGACGCCTTCCTCGAGAGGGCGGCGCGCAGGCACCTGCGGGACCTCGAGCTGGTGCTGGGCGCCGTGGGGGGCTGCGCGGACGTCGTGGTGTTCGCGGACGACCTGGGGATGCAGACGGGGCCCCTCATCTCGCCGCGCATGTACCGAGAGCTCTTTAAGCCCCGCCACAGCGCCCTGTTCAGGCGGGCCAGGCAGCTGGCCCCCGGCATCAAGGCAGCGCGCAGTCCCAGCCCCCTCCCGCTGCTCGCTGCGCGGGGCTGACGGCGGGCCCCGTGCATGCGCAGGTCCTCTTCCACTGCTGCGGAGGGGTCAGGCAGCTCCTGCCCGACCTCATCGACGCGGGCATCGACGCGCTCAACCCCGTGCAGTTCAACTGCGCCGGCATGGACGCGGCTGGCCTCAAGCGGGACTTCGGCTCCCGCATCGCGTTCTGGGGCGGAGGCTGCGACACGTCCTCTGTGCTCCCGCGTGGCTCTGCTGCCGAAGTGGCCCGGCACGTGCGCGGGCAGATAGCGCAGCTGGGGCCCAGGGGGTTCGTCTTCCAGCAGGTCGCCAACGTGCTGGAGGACGTGCCCCCAGAGAACGTGCTGGCCATGTTCGCCGCTGTGGCCGAGAGCACGCGCGCAAACGCAGCAGTCGTGTGACTGGGCCGTCTGCTCTGGTTCCGAGCACTGCGTCCCGTGCCTCTCTGGGGTAATCTAGTTTATTCGTTGTTGTACTATGAACGACAGCCAGCAGTTGCCTCACATGCGCATCTTGCGGTACAGCAAGAGCGCAAAGAAGACTGCGAGCACCACAATCGCAATGTCAACGGGTCCGAACGAGAACGATCTCTCTTCCCTGGCCTGCTCGCGCGCCGTAGCGTTCTGCTGCTGTTGCTGCTGCGCCTCCTGTGCCAGCAGGGGCTGCTGCTCCTGGGCGTTGTGTGCCTCCGGCGCAGGACCAGTGCTGTGCGTCTCCTGTGCCTGTGCGACCGCTGCAGCGGCCACAGCAACGGCAGGAGCAGCACCTGCCGAGGTGGTGGCAGCAGCAGAGTCTGTTGCCAACGGAGCTGCGGTTGCTTCTGCAGTCAGTGCAGCGGCCTCGGCAGCAGGAGGCGCTGGGGCTGGTGCTGGTGCTGGCACTGCAGGAGCTGCTGCTGCTGCAGGGGCTGCAGGGGCTGGAGTGGCAGCAGCAGCAGAGTTGGGGTGGGGGTGGGCGGCGAGCCACTGCGCGTGGTCCGTGCCGCACTTGGGGCACTTCCACGTGCGCGAGGCCTCGCTCAGGCGGCGGCGCTCGTCGGCGGGCATCTCGACGGCCCCGACGGCGCCCTCGCCGTTCATGGGCATGTAGGCCATCAGGGCGATCAGCAGCGTCTTGATGCCCCACGAGGGCTTCCACTCCTCCGGGTGGTACGCGCTCGCGTTGAGGCAGATCTTCGTGTTGACCATCCACCTCCCGTTGGGCTGGGTTTGGCCGGCGCCACGAGGGTGTCAGTGGAGGCGATTCAATTGCACTGCTCTGCCCCACTGGGCAATAACGAATTCAAGGGGACATGTATATACCACACCCAATTCTTGGAAATGAAGGAAGGGGATATGGAAAGATATAGTGTGTGACGTGTAGGGTGATACGTGGATGGGGAGGAAATATCGGGGGAAAGATAATATCCGGGGAGGGAGAGAGAACGGGCGCGTACAGTGAGGAAGACGACGTTGGGCGGACGGAAGGGGTACTCGGGGGGCAGGATGATGCGGCCGTGGTAGGCGCCGCCGGCGAAGGGGCTGTCCGGGGGCCCCGCGATGGTGAAGTGCCACTCGAGCATGTTGTCCTCGAGCGGCTCGGCGGTGAACGAGGCGTCGGGGTCCTCGCGCATCTCCTTGAGCTCCGCCGTCAGGCGCCGCAGCGCCGCGCTCGCAGACATGGGGCCCAACTGCTGCGGTGGTTTGTGATTTGCGTTGTGAATCTCCTCTGATTTTTAATATATCTGCAACCAGAATCACCGCGCGGTCCTCGTCATCAGTATCTCGTATGCGAACGAGGATGAGTGCATTCTCGGCGAGAAGAGAACAGAGGGCGAAGTATCGAGATAAGATATTTTGGCTTATACTCTATTTTAGGCTCACTCAGTCAAGTGTGATGAAGGGTGTGCTGAAGTCTGAACCTTCATTGAAGTGGCAGAGGCAGACAGATACTGTTGGGCAAGGTTTTTGAGGGTGAAGAACCGTGATTTTGAGGCTGGCCCACCAGGCTGCTTGGAGAGTGAAGGGGCTCATGTTACTAATCTCTTTAATGTAGCCCTTAACCTTATCTTTGACTGTTGCAGACTGTTATGAACTGACAGGCTTGGACATTATCTGATTAGGTAGCTGTTTCCCATGACACTCTTCTTTAGGTTGTTTCTTTGTGGCTGATAGAGCACTGCCTGCCACTGGTGGCAAGGCAATGGGAACCAGCTTTAGGCACATAGCATGAGGATCAGAATGTCAGAGCTCAGTCTCCGATCAGTACTTGCTGTCTCAGCCAAATGCAGAGTATGGCATAAGTTGGCATTGGGTATTGTGTCGCAGAAGTACTTGTTCTTAACAAGCTTTTCGTTGTTAAGACACCTGTAGTTGATTAATAGGGGTTGTGAAGAGGGCTGTATGTACAGTGTGAAGCCTGTAGAGACTGAACCCAATGAATGTATGAATGGTGGGAAGGGCTTCTGTCTTAAGAGACACAAACAAGCTGCCCAGCTGGATAGAGTTCAGAAATGACAGCACATTGCATATGAGCACCCTGGCCCACTCACAGCTCCTGTGTGAGGCTTGATTAGTTTCGGGAGCTGATGACAGCTGGTCACGCATGACCATAAAGGGAACATTATGCAGAAGACCTTGAAGGTGCTTATGCTGTGCTTCTTCATTACCAAGTATGGCACTATCAGGTTAAGCACATGATACAGACTGTTAAAGACACTGAACTCGGGGCCAAAGTGAATCCTTGCATGTGCTTACCTGTCAGCAAGGGCTGTGTGTACCAGGGAGGCTAGAGAGCACAGTGGAAGAAGCAGCTCACTAGATGGCACAGAAGCTGCGAGAGCACAGGTAGTTGCAGAGCTGGATGAAGAAGGTGGACTTGCCCATCTGCTTATGCCCATAGGCCATCACGCTGATGCCCTCTCACACATAGCCCTAGAAGGTGTGGAGAAGCTCTTATCTCTTGATGTAGAAGTTCCTCTAATGCACTATGGGCTCATTGATGCCCCAGATCAGTGGTGCAGGCAGCAGCTGTGTCATCACATTCTTTCTCGTGAGCAGAGGCATGTAATAACTGCCTCAGGCCGATTCTCAGAAGAGCAGAGTCAATTGTACCATGTCTAAAGGAGGATATCTTCCTACACTAGAACAGCCAAGCCAGCTCCTGCCTGCCATGGTGACACTGGGGCTCTGCTTGATCCAAGAGAACTTGGACTCGGACATGTCAAGACTGCTGGGAGGAGCAGCAGATCAAAGAAACTCCCGAGTAGAAAACCCTTAGAAAGATCATTGAACATGCATTGGTATGACTCAGTAATGGCGTGTAAAAAACTCATCGTAGTAGCTATGGTATTCAACTCTGCCCTGTGGTAGCCCACCCTCTGGGGGCTACTCTGCCAACCCAAGGGGGCCAGCCCATGATGGCTGACCTCGGGGGGTGTTCTGCGAGAGGAGCGTGTGTTGATTCCTCGGCCCACGTCACAGCGGGTCACTTTCTTTCGTCCAAAGCCCTAAGACCCGTTAAGAGCCGTTGGGTAGGTCTGAGAGGGATGGCCGAGGTCACGATGGAGGGGGTGCGCCCCCTGCCCCTGAACCCTCCCCCGGCCCTGGCCAGCACCTCTGCCGTCCGCGTCCACGACGACACTGCCCTCTGCGACCGCCTGGTCCTCGGCTCCTGGTTTCACCACAGCTTTCCCGTGCGCTCCTCTCCTCCTCTCTTCTTCTTCTCTCTCTCTCTCTCCTTCTGTTCTTCTCTCTGCCTCCCCTTGTCCGCGGACCTCAGATCCAGATTTCCCGGAGAATCTGTTGCCCGCGAATCACGTATCCGGATTCTCCGAAGAGGTCTTTCTGACGTGTGCGTCGTCTTGTGTCGTTGCCACGACGCACAGGCGTACCCGTACCCGCCCGAGGGCCACAGCCCGCGCCCCCAGTTCGGCGAGGACTTTGTGGTGGCGCGCAGGGAGCTCGCTGACGCCACGCGGCGGCCTCGTCACCGCCGAGGTCCACGTCACTGCCACGTCACCGCGGTCGTTCAGGGTCGCGTGGGTGGAGTCGCAGGGGCAGCAGCAGCGTGTGGGGCAGGGGTCGGCGACGACGGGGTGTGCAGTGCACGCGGCGACGATGGCTGAGGCGCTGGCTGTGCTGGCCTCGCTGCTCCGCGAGCGCACGGGGCCCCTCCACCGCTGCTCCCGCCTCTCCCGCATCGCCGGCGCCCCCTCGCCCGCAGCGGGGGCCCTGGCGTCTGTGCTGCCGCAGCCCGTCCGCGCTCTGCTGCTCTCTGTGTGCGTCTGGCCGTGGGGGGCGTGGGGGCTGTGCGGCTGTGCGTCTGTGCGTCTGTGTGGCTGTGGGGCTGTGGGGCTGTGGGGCTGTGCAACTGTGCGGTGCCCCCGACTGAGCTCAGCGCTGCCCGCGCAGCTTCCGGGCAGCGGCGGCGAGGCTCCGCGCAGAGGGGCTGGCCACGGGCTGCCCCGCTGGCGACCTGCACAGGGCCGTCGCGGTGCTCCGCCGCATGCGCGACGCTCTGGCGCGGGGCGACGAGGGCTCCGCGCGGGCTCTGGCGCCCGACCTCGCGCAGGCGCTGCCCCTCGCCGCCGGCGCTGGCGACCTCAGCGCAGAGTCGCTCGAGAGGTCCTTCGAGGCCTGCGCGCTGCTCGGCGACCTGGCGGCGTGCGGCGAGGGCGCCCCCGACATCGACGCGGGGGGCGGCGCGTCGGGCGAGGACGACGTGGACGCGCTGTACCTGTCGCTCTCGTGCGACGTCGAGTGGCTCTCCCCCGAGTCCCAGGAGGTGCCTGTGCCCCCCGCACAGCAGCTCAGAAGCCCCCCGCTCTGACGCAGGGGTACCCTCTCCCCTCCCCCACCCCCATCACCCAAGCACGAGACGGTGGCCAGCATGGTGCGCGGCGGCAGCGGGGCGGCGGCGGCTGGGGTGCAGGTGCGCAACGTGTTCGCGGTGCGCAAGGCGGCGGTGTTCGAGGCGTTCGCGGCGAGGGGGCTGGGCAACTCGCGGGTGCTGTTCCACGGCACCAAGCCGGAGAGCGTGGTGGGCATCCTGGCCCACGGCCTCCGCCTGCCCGAGGTGTCGGCCGGGCTGCTCGGGGCTGTGCGGACCAACGCGGGCGACCTGGGCGCCGGGCTGTACTTCGCCCCCGACAGCGGGACGTGCGTCAAGTACACGGCGCCCCTCGCAGGCACGGGGTCGCGGTTCCTGTGCGTGTGCCAGGTCGCCCTGGGCAGGGCCCTCGACGTCCGGGCTCCGCGTCCCGAGCTCGCAGAGGCCCCCGAGGGCTACGACAGCGTGCACGCCTTCGGGGGCCCCTTCGCCGACCACGAGTTCTGCGTCTACCGCGAGGACCAGCAGTTTGTCAAGTACCTCGTCGAGTTCGCTGTCCCCGACGACGGGGTCCCCGCCACCGCTGTCCGGGTGCCACCGCCGACGGTCGCTGGCGCCGGTGCCGGCGCGCTTGCGGGGTTCACGAGGCAGCAGAGGGCGCCAGACGAGAGCAGGGGGCAGCAGGCGGCCCAGGGAGCCAAGGCGCCGCAGTTCTGCGGGATCGTGGCTGCCGGGGGCGCAGACGTGCCGATGGAGGCGGCGAGCGTGCGGGCGAGGCTGGTGGACGCGGTGGCGCACGTGGTGGTGCTGCAGCAGTTCGCCAACACGACGGCCGCCGCCATCGAGGGCAAGTACGTGTTCCCGCTCGACCCGCGGGCGGCCGTGACGGGCTTCGAGGCGCACGTCAACGACAGGCGGGTCGTGGGCGTCGTGAAGGAGAAGGAGGCGGCGCGCAGGGAGTTCCGGGAGGCCGTGGCACGCGGCGACGGGGCGTACCTCCTCGACGAGGCCGCCGACAGCACCTTCGCGCTGTCGCTGGGAAACATCGCCCCGCTCACCCGCGTCGTCGTCCGCATCGAGTACGTCGCGGAGCTCGAGGCCTGCGGGGCCGACGCGCGCAGGTGGACGCTGCCCGTGGCCCTGGCGCCCCGGCGGCGGCTGGCGGGGTTCGGGGCGCAGACGCAGTCGGCCACGGGCACAGCCCTGGCGCGCACCACCGCGTCCACGGCGTTCGGGTTGGAGGTGGCCGTGTGCATGCCCACGCCCATCCGCCAGGTGGCGTCGCCGACGCACCCCGTGGCCGTCAAGCGTGCGGCCACCAGGGCCACGGTGAGGTGGCCCGACGGCGAGGGGCCCCCGGCCTCGGACTTTGTGCTCGTGGTCCGCGCCGAGAGCGCCCGGGCCCCGTCGCTGTGGGTCGAGGAGTCGCCGGCCGGCGGGCGCGCCGCCATGGCGGTGCTGTACCCGCAGCTCGACGCCGCCGAGGACGCCGCGGCCGAGTCCGTCGTGGTGGTCGACTGCTCGGGCTCCATGTCGGCGTGCCTCGCCGACGCCCGCGCCATGGCCCGCGCCCTGCTCCAGGGCGCCCCCGACCTGGGCCTCATCAACGTGTTCGCCTTTGGCTCGTCCTTCGAGTCCTGCTTCATGGGCTCTGTGCGGATGACCCCGCGCAGCTCCGCCAGGGCCGAGGCTTTCATCCAGGGTGTGTCCTCCTTTGCTTCCCGCTCCCCTCTCCCCCTCCACCTTCCCCCCTCGCCTCAGGGTCCGGGTCCGTGCGTCGCACGCAGGCATCGGCGCGAACATGGGGAGCAGCGGCGGGCTGTTCCACGCGCTGCAGGCGCTGTTCCTCGAGGTCGAGTGCAGGGACGAGGCCCAGTGGGACACAAACGTCTTCGTCGTCACCGACGGGCACTACACCGGCGACGCCCACGTCCACGCCGCCGTGGGCAGGCACTGCGGTAGGCCCGGCAACAGGACCCGGGTGTTGTCGCTGGGCATGGGCCCCGACCCCGACAGGCACAACGTCGAGACGCTGGCCCGGGCGGGCTGCGGGGCGGCCGAGTTCGTGGGCAGAGGCAGCCCGTGGCGGGACCAGCACGCCAAGCAGCTCGCGAGGGCGCGGCAGGCGTCGCTGGGGCAGGTGAGCGTGGAGTGGCTGGACCTCGGGGGCCGTGTGTGCGACGTCGAGCAGGCCCCGCAGCGCGTCACGACGCTCTTCAGCAACGAGAGGACAATCGTGGGTGTGGCCGGCCCATCCCGCGGAGCTGACCCCTGCTCCCCCTCCCTCCCCTCAGATCTACGGGTTCATCCCGAGGGAGTGTGTGTCGCTGAGGCTGACAGCGCACACGTCGTCGGAGCTGCAGAGCTTCCAGGCCGTCGTGTCGGCGTCCCCGGCGACCCTGACAAAGGGGCTTGTTGTCCATCGGCTGTGCGCAAAGGCCGTGGCAAGGTCCACTCCACTCTGGCCATTCCGGCCCTGCTGACACCGCACACCGCGCGACGGCAGGGACTGGGAGAGCGGCAACACCCAAGGGGACGAGGCGCAGCGACAGGCCGAAAAAGAGAGGGTGCGGCTGTTCTCTGCGGGGCACGCGTTGACCCCAGACAACAGAGGAAGCCCGAGATAGTCGCGCTGGGTGTCAAGTACTCGCTCGCAACATCCCTCACGTCGTTCATCGGGGTTGAGGAGCGCTCCGAGGCACAGAAGAGAGGGTGACAACAGGACCGGTGGGACCGGAGCTGACGGCCCCAAACCAGCAGGGAAGGACAGCTGCCAGCCACTCCGGACCTGAGCGAGATCGCCAGCGGAGTTGTGGTGGACGAGATTCCCCACATTAGCATCTGGGAGACCATCCCCGTGTCAGACTCCCAGACCTCAATGAAGCCTGGTGTGTGTGTATGGTAAGCTTCTATGTCCGTCCCATCCTGTATAGAACGTATCTCAGCACTTCCGGCCTGTGAGTAGGATTGGTGGAGGCGAGGCGGTTGAGCACCAGTCAGTAATGGACTACTGGGCACCCCAGCTCGTCAACGAACATCAAGCAGAGCCCGAGGAGGAGAATTTCTGGAATTCGGATCCGGCCTCTACGATCTGCGTGCAGTGTTGTTGCTGTTGCATGTACTGCTTATGTGCCTGCGCGAGGGCTTGCCTCTTCTGTTGGTCTCTGACGCACAAGCACCAGCCTGTGTTCGACGGGAGCGAGGAATTCTACAGCCCAAGCCACAGCGGAGAACAGAGCCAGTCCCCGAGTATCTCATCGAGAGGCTCCTCTGATTGGGGACCTGGGCGGCAGGCACTGATGCGTGCTCGTTACTACCGTGAGCGGAGTAGTGTGGATGAGGAGGTGGACCGTAGCAGGTCAGTGTCAGGACCGAGCGTCGAATGTGTCGAGCCACGGGGCGATGAGATTAAGATTATCCCACTGCGCGGCGCACCCGAGCGACACAAAATCAGCGGTTTCGGTTGCTTCATTGCCACGGCAGCGTACGGGAGCCCATTGGACCCACGGATCGACGTACTCAGGGCGTTCCGAGACAACGTGCTGCTGCGTTGCGGGCCCGGCAGAGCCTTCGTGCGTGCGTACTACAGGACGTCGCCCCCCGTGGCCCGCTGGCTCAGCAGCAGGCCGCTCGCCCGCGCTGTGGTCAGGGCTCTGCTGTGGCCGTTGGTGGTGTGCCTCGAGCAGCCCCGGCTCTTCGTGCTCGTTACCGGCGCTGTGGTAGTCATGCTGATTGCAGTTGCCGCGGTTGCTATCATGTGAGCCCCAATCCCCCGCGGACACAAAGAAGCATCAAACAAGTAATTGGAAGGCCGAACGGAAAGAACAAGTTAGGGTGCGTGTGCGCCAGAGTCTTCACGAGCTCGTGTCCATGTGGTCGGCCATGCCGGCATCAAAGTCGGCCGTGGGTGCGTCGGCCTCCTTGGACACCTCCTTGTACTTGTCCGCGTACTCGGGCGACATCACCACCTGCCTCACAAAGTCGCGGAACTTGATCACCCCGTCCGCCCCCGGCACGCGCGCAATCGCCGCCACCACACGCAGCGCGCTGCGCACGAGCTCGTCGTTGCGCTCCACCTCCTGCTTCACCGCCTGGTCCTTGGCCTATTGCAGGTCCATGGTCAATTGATTGGTTGCACGAGGCATGAAACTCGAGAGTTAATTTCTCACAAATCAGTTGATAATTAATGAATTGAAAAGGGTTGGAGCGTGCCTTGGTGGTGATGACGTCGCGGAGGGGCTCGACGAGGAGGTCGAGGCCCTCGAAGATGAGGGGGCCGGCGGCGTTGGCGAGCCTGGCGACGGTGAGGTGCGAGAGCAGCTTGATGTCGTAGTGGTCCGAGAGGCCCTGGCTGACGTGCTGCAGGAACGGCACCATCTCGATCTTGTCGAGCGCCACGTCAATCAGCGTGTACAGGCACTCGAACGCGCTCTTGCGCGTCTCGAGCCCGTCGTCGACCTTGTGCTTGAAGGGCCCCAGGTCGACCTCGCGGATGAGCGCGGGGTTGATGCGCGTCTCCTGGTAGATCAGCGGCATGCACTGGCCCAGCACGCCGCGCACGAGCTTGGCCTTGTGGTGCGCCACAAAGTTGAGCGCCAGCAGCGTCGACTTGCGCACGTTGAGGTCCGCGTCCGAGAGCAGCGCCAGGTAGTCCTGCACGTGCGCCCCGATGGCCGCGTCGACGGGGTGGTCCGCGTCGATCACCGCGTACCGCAGCGCGCCGACCGCCGTCGACCGCGAGTGCGCGCTCTTGGCACCCAGACGCGCGTGTATCTCGGGCTCGACCTCCTGCGGGCAGAGCAGCGCCAGGCGGCCGAGGCACTCGCTGACGACGCCGCGCGTGCCCTCGTCCTCGTCCTCGCAGTGCGAGAAGAGCAGCTTCAGCACGGGGCTCAGGTACGGGCGCAGCAGAGAGGCCCCGGCGGCGCCGTCGGTGATGATCACGCGCAGCGAGTGCAGCAGCAGGTACTGCCGCGCGGGCTTGGACGAGATCTGCTCGAGCACGAACCCCAGGAACTTCTCCATGCAGCCCACGGTCACGCCGCCCAGCGCCAGCGACGCCGCCTGGCGCACGTCCTCGCTGCCGCTGTCGAGCGCCGCCCCGAGAGCCGCCAGCAGCGCCTCGCTGTGCCCCGCGAGGCTCGCGCGGCGGCCTGTCTCGCTAAGGCACAGCAGAGCGACGACCTTGGCGACGTCGTCCTTGCCCTTGTTGACGTCCTTGATGAACCGGTTGACCGACGCCTCGCGCTGCGCGGGCTTGGCGGCCGCCGTCGCAGCGGCGACGCACTGCGCGATGACGGGCAGCGCCGTCTTGGGGGCCTCCGAGGCCTTGCGCAGCAGCTGCTCGACGAGCGCCTCGTACGAGAGCGACTTAAGCGGCGCTGCTGCGAGCTCCGAGAAGAGCGACTGCAGCGCCGTCAGTGCGGTGCCCTGCAGCAGGCTGCTCTTGGTCAGCTCCAGCGCCGAGGGCAGCAGCTTCTCGACCAGCGGGCCCGCGACAGACGACACGCCGGGGCCGCGGTAGATCTGGCAGGCGAGCTGCAGCGAGAGGTACGCGAGCTGCAGGTCCGAGTCCGAGATGAGCGACGAGAGCTCGACGACCACCTGCGAGAACAGCGTCGCCGGCGCAGACGCCCCCGCGTGCTCAAAGAGCGCCGAGAGCGCCGCGATTGCCGCGAGGCGCAGCGGGCGGTTGCTCTTGCGCAGCAGCGTCGCGAGCTCAGACCCAGCGTCCGCCACCACCGGTGCCACATCGTCCTGCGCGGGAGAGCCGGGAGTCGGGTCAGGAACCGCGAGAGAAAACAGTCGGTGACGTGTCCGTGAGCGAGGCGCCTGCGCCTCTCTTTCCTCCCGGCGCCTGTGCTCTACACGCACACGCTTGAACTAACGCGCGTGAAGGGCCTTGGCTTTGACGGACAGATGCACCCTTGAGCACAAGATTGCGCAGAAGCAGCCGGCGCGTGGGAGTCTCAACGGTTATTCAGGGAGCTCCACGCAAGGAGAAAAACAAGGCTGGGCGAGGGATGCGCTGCTGCGCGTTTTGTGCCGTGGTTGTTTGTACCTTAGAGGAAACGGTGACCTTGGCGATGACGCGGGCGGCGACGAGGCGCGTGGTCTCGTTGCGCAGCCTGTCGACAATGAGCGCGACGCTCTGAGACGCCTCCTGAGGCGAGAGCATCTCGCGCGCCACCGACATGAGCGACCCCACGCAGTTGAGCGCCGCCTCCTTGACGTCCTGGTCTGCGTCGGCCCTCTTGAGCTGCTCGACCGTCGCGGCGAGCAGCGCCTCGGCTTGCGCCCTGGCCCCCGCGTCCTGCAGCGCCCCGGCGAGCTCCGACGACACGCGCAGCGCCTCGGCGCTGATGCGGAAGTACGGGTCGCTGATGGACCGCACGACGGCAGTGGCAATCTCGGCCGCATGCTTGTGGAACGCCGACGGCGGGTGCGTGCTCAGCAGCAGGCGCAGGAAGGTCAGCGCCTCGAGCTTCAGGTTCGAGTTGCTCGCCTTGTCGGCGACGCTCGCGACGACGCCCGGCACAACGTCTGGAATGTGCGCCACGAGCGACCCGGGCAGCGCGTTCACGAGCTCTACGAGCACCGCAAACACGCCAGCTCGCGTCTTGAGCGACTTCTCGCGCAGCTGCCGCGTGAGCCCCGCGACCACGCGCGGCACCAGCGCAGTCGCCGCGGCGGCCACGCGCTTGGCCGCGTCGGCGGAGAGCAGGCGCTCGGCGTAGCTGCCGCTCTGGCGCAGCAGGTCCGTGAACGTGCGGAACACGTCGAGCTTGACGTTCTCTTCGCGCTCGCGGAACCGCGAGACGAGCACAGGCGCCACACGCGAGTACATCTCCTCGAGGAGGTCGACGCGCGTGGCGATGACGGCCGAGATGCACTTGGCCGCCGTGCGGCGCACCTTCCAGCTCATGTCGTCGTCGTCGCTGGCGTCGGCCTCGTCCTCGTCGTCCTCGCCGCCGGCGGCCTCGTCCGTCTCCATCTCCTCCGACTCGGCGCCGTCGTCCTCGTCGTCCTCGTCGGCGGCGTAGTTGGGGTCGTACTTGATGTACTTGAGCGCCAGCGCCAGTATGTCCTCGACGTACGGCGCGCACTCCTTGGGGCAGCGCAGCGCGATGGCCTCGAACGCCAGGAAGCAGTGCTCGCGCAGCTCGTCGTCCTGGTCGAACTTGGGGTTCTCGCAGCACTTGGACACCGCGGGCGCCAGCGTCTTGAGGTACCGCCCCAGGCGGGCCCCGGCGGCGTTGGCCACGGCCGTCACGCACTGCACGGCGGCGCGCACGTGGTCGGCCTTGGCCCCGGCCTCGCCCAGCTGCGCGACGAGCTTCTCGACGAGCTGTGCGAAGAGCGCGTCGGGCAGCACGGCGGCCAGCAGGCTCAGGCACGCCGTCGCGCGCTTGCGCGGGATCGAGGCCGACGAGCGCAGCTGCGGCAGCACGGCGCCCAGCACGGCCTCGCTGGCCACCGCGCGGCCGAACTTGGTCACAATGTCGTTGAGCACGTCGACGCAGAAGCCCTTGACCTCGGGCAGCGTGTGCTGTTGTGGTGGCCCAGGAATTAATAAAGTGATGACTCAACGCAGGCAAGCGGGGCGTGATGATAGGGGTGACGTGGCGGGAGGAATCCCAATTCCCGGGAATCGGGGGGAGCGCGGCGCACTGTCTGGATGCAGGGCAGCAGGCGCGCGACGAGCTTCTTCTGGATGTACGAGGTCAGCGTGGGCGACTCGGGAGGGCAGGCGTTGACGATGGCCTTGAGCGCCATGCAGGAGATGTCCCTCAGCTCGTCCGTCTTCTCGTTGACCATCGACTCTGCACCCCCACGCACCGCCCAATCAATCAAATCAGATCGCGCAAATCGGAGAAGGGGGGGACGGAGGGGGGCCCCACGGCTGTGGGGAGCCCGAGTGCGCACCGCAGAGCTGCTCCATGACGTCGATGACCACGGTGTCCTTGGCCTTGCGCGAGAACGGCCCCAGGCTGCGGTCGGGTAGTTAGCGCGACAAAATTAAACGCGAATAAGCGAGTCGAATTGAGTTTGGGTTTCAAACCACAGAGAGAGAGAGAGAGAGAGAGAGGGCGCCCAGCAGAGCGCAGCCCGATTTTAGTTGGCGCCCGAGCACGGCGCGCGTCGGGCAGGTACGAGGAGACGCGGAGGCAAGGGGAGGGCGTGCCACTTGACAGAGAGCTCCTGGATGTTGTTGGAGTTGTCCTTGAGGAGCGCGAGGAGCGCCGTGGCGAGGCGCTGCTCCGTGGCGGCGTCGACGCGGAACGTCTCCTTCTCGAGCTCCGTGAACAGGTCCGACGCCGCCATGTAGCGGTAGTCCTTGTCCCTGTTCCCCATCTGCCCCGAGGGAGGGACGCCAGCGACCGCAGCGGAGCCCACCACGAGAGCACAGACACCGCGAGCGTCAGGGAGAGCGCGCGCTGTGGGGTGGCGGGGGAGGGGGAGGAGGGCACGCGCCTTCTCGAGGATCGAGCTCATGGAGAACGACATTTCCAACGTCGAGTCTCTGTGAGTGTGTGCTACGCCTTGTGTTGTCTCTTTCTAAGGTAGGGAGATTCTTCGAAAAATCTTGCCCCCAGATTCTATGAGATCTTGAATCTAGATCTTTCATATTGCTCCGGAGGAGATCCCGAGTCAACTGATTTTTCTCATGCGGTCAAAATAGCAACAACGACCGCGGCTACCACCACGAAGAGGGCCAGGAGGTGGGGGCGCTCGATGAAGGTCACCAGGGGCCACAGCAGCGCCCTGACAATAGCGCGGGCGAGCGGCCTGCTGCTGAGCCAGCGGGCCACGGGGGGCGACGTCCTGTAGTACGCACGCACAAAGGCTCTGCCGGGCCCGCAACGCAGCAGCACGTTGTCTCGGAACGCCCTGAGCACGTCGATCCGAGCGTCCAGAGGGCTTCCATACGCTGCTGTGGCAATGAAGCACGCGGCCCCCTTCTTGCATTCCGCGTGTTTGAGGAAAGACCGCGACCCCATGGCCAGGTCCGCGCTCTTGAGCTCCAGGTACTCCAGCTCCTCTCCCCTCGACACCGCGCCCTCGATGTTCTGGCGCATCACCGACCTGGCGCACTCCACCTCCTCCTTTACTCGCTCCACATCGCGCTCCCGTGCTCGGCGTGCTTTCGAGAGTGGCCGCTGCTGCTGCTGCTGCTGCTGCGATGGCGATCCCCGGCTATCCGCTTTCTTGCCGCTTTGCCGCACATCCTCTTCTCTAGTCTCGTGGTCGTAGCATTCTGAGACAGAAGCCGATGCAGATTGCTCCAGGGGCATCGGAGGCTCTGGAGGGGGCGGTTCTGCTGGCCCAGCTTCCGTCCCTTTGCGCTGAGCGTTCGCAGGGACTGGCTTTGGTGCAGGCACAGTGCGGCTTGCTGGAACAGGGGCTGGTGGAGGTCGACCCCCACCACGACCACCACCCCGCGCCGAACCAGGGGCCTGATTCGCCATAGGGCTAGCGGAAGGCAAGCCCCCGAACGAATCAAATGCCGCGTGGTCCTTTCCATCTTTATCGGCAGACACGAGGCCAACGGAGGCTAGCCCCACGGACTGGTTGTGCCAAGAGCCCAGCTGCTCCTCGAGGCTTGGCTGGTAGTCCTGCTTCATTCCGTACAGCTTGTTCATTCGCATGCAGATCAGACAGGGGCATGCCACCATGGCCAGACAGCAGCCGCACGCCTGCAGGCAGACCCCACAGCCCCGCAGGCACTCTCGGCATCTGCGGGCGTGCCTGTCGCAGCGTGACTCACCAGCGCTGCTGTATCCTCTGAAGCACTGCACCTCTGTATGCGCAGGGGGACGCGGTGCCTGATCGAGTTGTGGTGCCCAGTAGTCCAGGACCGACCGGTGCACAACCGCCTCTCCTCTTCCAATCCTTCAAGGAAGTGACGATTTGGTCAAGCCAGCACGTGAATACGCACCATGTGCGGCCTTCTGACCCAGTCACCTGGGAGTCTGACACGGGGATGGTCTCCCAGATGCTAATGTGGGGAATCTCGTCCACCACAACTCCCCTGGCGATCTCGCTCAGGTCCGGAGTGGCTGGCAGCTGTCCTTCCCTGTTTGCTTGAGGTCGTCAGCTCCAGTCCCACTTTGTCCTGTTGTCACCCTCTCTTCTGTGCTTCGGAGCGCTCTTCAACCCCGATGAACGACGTGAGGGATGTTGCGAGCGAGTACTTGACACCCAGCGCGACTATCTCGGGCTTCCTCTGTTGTCTGGTGTCAACGTGTGCCCCACAGAGAACAGCCGCACCCTCTCTTTTTCGGCCTGTCGCTGCGCCTCGTCTCCTTGGGTGTTGCCGCTCTCCCAGTCCCTGCCGTCGCGCGGTGTGCGGTGTCAGCAGGGCCGGAATGGCCAGAGTGGAGTGGACCTTGCCACGGCCTTTGCGCACAGCCGATGGACAACAAGCCCCTTTGTCAGGGTCGCCGGGGACGCCGACACGACGGCCTGGAAGCTCTGCAGCTCCGACGACGTGTGCGCTGTCAGCCTCAGCGACACACACTCCCTCGGGATGAACCCGTAGATCTGAGGGGAGGGAGGGGGAGCAGGGGTCAGCTCCGCGGGATGGGCCGGCCACACCCACGATTGTCCTCTCGTTGCTGAAGAGCGTCGTGACGCGCTGCGGGGCCTGCTCGACGTCGCACACACGGCCCCCGAGGTCCAGCCACTCCACGCTCACCTGCCCCAGCGACGCCTGCCGCGCCCTCGCGAGCTGCTTGGCGTGCTGGTCCCGCCACGGGCTGCCTCTGCCCACGAACTCGGCCGCCCCGCAGCCCGCCCGGGCCAGCGTCTCGACGTTGTGCCTGTCGGGGTCGGGGCCCATGCCCAGCGACAACACCCGGGTCCTGTTGCCGGGCCTACCGCAGTGCCTGCCCACGGCGGCGTGGACGTGGGCGTCGCCGGTGTAGTGCCCGTCGGTGACGACGAAGACGTTTGTGTCCCACTGGGCCTCGTCCCTGCACTCGACCTCGAGGAACAGCGCCTGCAGCGCGTGGAACAGCCCGCCGCTGCTCCCCATGTTCGCGCCGATGCCTGCGTGCGACGCACGGACCCGGACCCTGAGGCGAGGGGGGAAGGTGGAGGGGGAGAGGGGAGCGGGAAGCAAAGGAGGACACACCCTGGATGAAAGCCTCGGCCCTGGCGGAGCTGCGCGGGGTCATCCGCACAGAGCCCATGAAGCAGGACTCGAAGGACGAGCCAAAGGCGAACACGTTGATGAGGCCCAGGTCGGGGGCGCCCTGGAGCAGGGCGCGGGCCATGGCGCGGGCGTCGGCGAGGCACGCCGACATGGAGCCCGAGCAGTCGACCACCACGACGGACTCGGCCGCGGCGTCCTCGGCGGCGTCGAGCTGCGGGTACAGCACCGCCATGGCGGCGCGCCCGCCGGCCGGCGACTCCTCGACCCACAGCGACGGGGCCCGGGCGCTCTCGGCGCGGACCACGAGCACAAAGTCCGAGGCCGGGGGCCCCTCGCCGTCGGGCCACCTCACCGTGGCCCTGGTGGCCGCACGCTTGACGGCCACGGGGTGCGTCGGCGACGCCACCTGGCGGATGGGCGTGGGCATGCACACGGCCACCTCCAACCCGAACGCCGTGGACGCGGTGGTGCGCGCCAGGGCGGTGCCCGTGGCCGACTGCGTCTGCGCCCCGAGCCCCGCCAGCCGCCGCCGGGGCGCCAGGGCCACGGGCAGCGTCCACCTGCGCGCGTCGGCCCCGCAGGCCTCGAGCTCCGCGACGTACTCGATGCGGACGACGACGCGGGTGAGCGGGGCGATGTTTCCCAGCGACAGCGCGAAGGTGCTGTCGGCGGCCTCGTCGAGGAGGTACGCCCCGTCGCCGCGTGCCACGGCCTCCCGGAACTCCCTGCGCGCCGCCTCCTTCTCCTTCACGACGCCCACGACCCGCCTGTCGTTGACGTGCGCCTCGAAGCCCGTCACGGCGGCCCGCGGGTCGAGCGGGAACACGTACTTGCCCTCGATGGCGGCGGCCGTCGTGTTGGCGAACTGCTGCAGCACCACCACGTGCGCCACCGCGTCCACCAGCCTCGCCCGCACGCTCGCCGCCTCCATCGGCACGTCTGCGCCCCCGGCAGCCACGATCCCGCAGAACTGCGGCGCCTTGGCTCCCTGGGCCGCCTGCTGCCCCCTGCTCTCGTCTGGCGCCCTCTGCTGCCTCGTGAACCCCGCAAGCGCGCCGGCACCGGCGCCAGCGACCGTCGGCGGTGGCACCCGGACAGCGGTGGCGGGGACCCCGTCGTCGGGGACAGCGAACTCGACGAGGTACTTGACAAACTGCTGGTCCTCGCGGTAGACGCAGAACTCGTGGTCGGCGAAGGGGCCCCCGAAGGCGTGCACGCTGTCGTAGCCCTCGGGGGCCTCTGCGAGCTCGGGACGCGGAGCCCGGACGTCGAGGGCCCTGCCCAGGGCGACCTGGCACACGCACAGGAACCGCGACCCCGTGCCTGCGAGGGGCGCCGTGTACTTGACGCACGTCCCGCTGTCGGGGGCGAAGTACAGCCCGGCGCCCAGGTCGCCCGCGTTGGTCCGCACAGCCCCGAGCAGCCCGGCCGACACCTCGGGCAGGCGGAGGCCGTGGGCCAGGATGCCCACCACGCTCTCCGGCTTGGTGCCGTGGAACAGCACCCGCGAGTTGCCCAGCCCCCTCGCCGCGAACGCCTCGAACACCGACGCCTTGCGCACCGCGAACACGTTGCGCACCTGCACCCCAGCCGCCGCCGCCCCGCTGCCGCCGCGCACCATGCTGGCCACCGTCTCGTGCTTGGGTGATGGGGGTGGGGGAGGGGAGAGGGTACCCCTGCGTCAGAGCGGGGGGCTTCTGAGCTGCTGTGCGGGGGGCACAGGCACCTCCTGGGACTCGGGGGAGAGCCACTCGACGTCGCACGAGAGCGACAGGTACAGCGCGTCCACGTCGTCCTCGCCCGACGCGCCGCCCCCCGCGTCGATGTCGGGCGCGCCCTCGCCGCACGCCGCCAGGTCGCCGAGCAGCGCGCAGGCCTCGAAGGACCTCTCGAGCGACTCTGCGCTGAGGTCGCCAGCGCCGGCGGCGAGGGGCAGCGCCTGCGCGAGGTCGGGCGCCAGAGCCCGCGCGGAGCCCTCGTCGCCCCGCGCCAGAGCGTCGCGCATGCGGCGGAGCACCGCGACGGCCCTGTGCAGGTCGCCAGCGGGGCAGCCCGTGGCCAGCCCCTCTGCGCGGAGCCTCGCCGCCGCTGCCCGGAAGCTGCGCGGGCAGCGCTGAGCTCAGTCGGGGGCACCGCACAGCCGTACAGCCGCACAGCCGCACAGCCGCACGCCCCCACGCCCCCACGCCCCCCACGCCCAGACGCACACAGAGAGCAGCAGAGCGCGGACGGGCTGCGGCAGCACAGACGCCAGGGCCCCCGCTGCGAGCGAGGGGGCGCCGGCGATGCGGGAGAGGCGGGAGCAGCGGTGGAGGGGCCCCGTGCGCTCGCGGAGCAGCGAGGCCAGCACAGCCAGCGCCTCAGCCATCGTCGCCGCGTGCACTGCACACCCCGTCGTCGCCGACCCCTGCCCCACACGCTTCTGCTGCCCCTGCGACTCCACCCACGCGACCCTGAACGACCGCGGTGACGTGGCAGTGACGTGGACCTCGGCGGTGACGAGGCTGCCGCGCGGCGTCAGCAGGAGCTCCCTGCGCGCCACCACAAAGTCCTCGCCGAACTGGGGGCGCGGGCTGTGGCCCTCGGGCGGGTACGGGTACGCCTGTGCGTCGTGGCAACGACACAAGACGACGCACACGTCAGAATGATCTCTTCGGAGAATCTGGATTCGCGATTCGCGGACAGCAGATATTCTTCGGAGAAATCTGGATCTGAGGTCCGCGGACCAGGGGAGGCAGAGAGAGCAGCGCACGGTGAAGCTGTGGTGGAACCAGGAGCCGAGGACCAGGCGGTCGCAGAGGGCAGTGTCGTCGTGGACGCGGACGGCAGAGGCGCTGGCCAGGGCCGGGGGAGGGTCCAGGGGCAGGGGGCGCACCCCCTCCATCGTGACCTCGGCCATCCCTCTCAGACCAATCAAACGGCCCCTACGAGCGTTACAAGAATGTCTGGATATTCGCCCGCTGGGGAGAATCTCGCAGAACACCAGAGCAACCGAAAAAAGTGCAGTAGCCGGGAAACAACGTTGTTCGATCTCAACAAAACTCGAAGAGGGTATCTCGGGGACAGGAGCGCGGGCACGGGACGACTCGGGGAGCGCGGCGTCCACCCTGCGGCGAGGGGGGAGGGCAAAGGCAGCAGCCATAGGGCCGGCAGAGGAGACGGAAGCCCCACATACGGTATGCGATATTTCCACTGTTCCTCTGTTGGATTCCCCAGTACAGCACAGCTATCACAGCTATCGGCGATTGTCCCTGTCCACGGCAGGCCGCCCCGCGCCATCGTCGCGGCGCGCGTTGGGGGAGGACCGCGCACCTCCCGCCAGGGAGGCACAGCCCCCCAGCGGCGGGAGGGGGGCAGCGGGTGGCCGGAAATCAACACAGCGAGTTGTGTTTTCGGAGCGAGGGGCTGTGCAACGCCGCCGAGAGCACAGCTCGAGCCAGCAGGGGCGCGTTCAGAGGTCGCTGCGCATTCTCTTGACCGGGGGGTAGCCCTCGGGCAGGCTGTCGCTCGGCCTCTTCTTGCCTATCGATTCTAGAATCGCTGCGTGAAGGAGCTGAGGCGGCAATGACCCTGTCCCCTGGTACGCTCGGCGTCTGCGAGATGAGAGAGAGGAGAGAGAGCCAGTGTCAGACCCGTGACTGAGGGGAGCGAGAGAGGAGAGGAGCGGTGCGCACATGAGCTGCTTGTCGAGGACGCCCGTGGCCATGTACCACTTGAGCGCGGGCAATGTGTCGCGGGGCAGGTCCTTGTAGACAGTGCGCTGGAACACGTCCGCGGGTATTCGTCGCTCCTGCGATCCCCCGGGTGAGCCGCGCGGGGGGCTGCCAGGGCGAGACGAGACGAGGGGGGGGCAGGGTACCTCGAAGTCGCGGCCGAGCGTGCAGAACTGCTCGCGCTGGGCGGGCGTGAGCATCGCGAGGCTCTGCACAAACTGGTAGAACCTCTCGATCTGCAGCTCTCGCGACGGCACGGGCATCACCACCTTCATCCCCGGAAGCTGCACGGTGGTGGACAACAACCGGTGCTGAGAAACGAGCCAAGAGCCGCTGGGGGGGGGAGCAAAACAAGACGGCGCAGGGACAAAAAACAAATCGACGAAAATGGAATGGCCAACCGCAGGAAAAAACGAATGCGGGGAAGCGGTGACAGGGGCGGCGGAAAAGCAAGGCTGCCGTAACAGGCAAACGAAAAAAGAGCAGCGTCGACTGCGCCGGTGGCGAATGAGGAAAAACGTGTGAAAGAGCGTCCACCGTCGCCCCCCGCACCGCGCGCGGGGAGGGGTGGGGAGGGGAGGAGGTGGGCACCTGCTTGGGAGGCGGAGGGGACTCCTCGACCTCGCCGTCGTCGCACTCGTCGCCCGAGACCTCCTCCTCGTCCGAGCCCGAGGAGCTCGACGATTCCGACGACACGCCGTCGCCCGCCTCGTCCCCCGTCGAGTCGTGGCTGTGGTCCCGCGTCGACCCGACCGCCGAGCCCGTCCCCAGGTCGCTGGCGTCGCCCGCGGGCGAGTCACCCACGCGGCGCGGCTTCTCCAGGGCCGCGGCGAGCGACGACGCGCTGCACGCGCCGGGGCGGTCGGCGAAAGTTGTCGGTTTCATGTCGGGCGCGGGGGTACAGCCGGAATCGCGTGGGCGAGGGGTGCGCAGGGAGTGCCGTGCGGTGCGCGGAAGAGCGGTGAGCGGTGGGAATAAGAAAGTAGGCGACAGAGGCAGAAAAAAGAGTGCCTCCGCCGCGGTGAAACGGCACTTTTTTTCCATGAGTTTTCCTCTGATATCGGAGCAGATATTCATCGCTATGACGGTTGGTTGATATAAGTTACAGGAAATGGCACTTAGGTGCACTCTCCCAGCGGTTCCCAGGAGGAGCCTCTTCCGGCACCGACGGCGGAAAGACTCTCCGTTGCCCGTGGTGGTACCGCCTCAGGACCCCCGGCGCTCCACGCATCCAAATCTCCCCCGGGTCTGCAAGTCCGAGACAGCCGTTTCCAACGTTTCAGTTTGCAACGTGGCAATTACACGTGTACAGCAATATTGTTGCCGTTAGAGAGAAAAAGACAGCGCGACCCCTGAGGAGAAGTGCACAACGGCTTTCTCGCGGACCCGCTCTCTGAGCTGGGCAACGGCCCGATTCCTGGCTTGCTGAACGAAACCGGTGCGGTCCGAACGAGTCCCCGCATTCCCCAAGCCCCGCACGCCTCGACTCTACCGCTGCCCGGCAATGGGGGTACGCTGGCACATGTGCTGCTGCCGTTCTTCTCCTGGAGTAATTCGTACCCAGAGGTGCTCACCCGAGGCAGTACTGAATTCAATTTGAAACTGAGGACGAGCGAGCCGAGAGCGTTGCGGCACGGATGGCCCGCGTTCCGGGTTCTAGCTCCGGTCCAGATTCGGGGATCTTTCCCCAAATCTAGATCGGAATATCGGGGGGTCATATCTCTCTGCTGCGGGTCTGCCGCCATGGGCGAACCGTCGAGGGCTGCCAGCCCCAGCGGGCGCGTCGTGATCCGCGTGTACAACGAGGGCAACCTGTACAAGAGCTTCGCCGTGGGCCCCGCCACCACCGCTGCAGACGTCTGCCGCCACTACGCCCTCAAGACCTCCGCCGCCACCGCAGCGGCCCCCTCTCCGCTCCCCTGCTTCCTCTGGGCCTACAGGGGCCACAGTCAGCTCCCCCTCCCCGCACCCTCCTCCCCGACCCGCGTTCTGTTTATGACGTCATAATGACGCGCGCACCCGCAGGCGCCGGCGTGAGGCTGGACCCGGCGCAGAAACCGCTCGAGCTGCTCGCCAAGTGGGAGGGCGAGCTGCGCGACGCGGGCGAGACCCGCACCCTGGTCCGGTTCCGTTTCCTCGACGGCGACGGCCGCTCCCTGCTCTTCACGGGCGACCCCGAGTGGGCCCCCGCAGCACCTCAGCAGCAGGAGCAGCAGCAGCAGCAGCAGCAGCAGCAGCGGAGCCCCAGCCCCAGTCCTGCGCCCCGCAAGGCGCCGCCAGGGCCGGCGGGCGGGGCAGTGGGCCCGAGCCCGCGCGAGCTGCTCGAGTCGCGGGCGCCCGGGGTGCTGGCCGAGGCGTTTGCCAAGCGCGCGAGGGTCGGGTGGCGCGAGACGTGGGTCGTCGTCGACGAGCGCCGCGGCACCGTCGCCTGGTACAGGGACGCCGACGCCCGCGCGCCGCTCGACGCCTTCGCCGCGGCGTCGCCCGCGTGCACCGTCCGCTCGCGCGAGTCGCGCAAGCGCGGGCGCATCGTCGTCGTGACGAGCGGCCTCGACGTGCACTGCTTCGCCTCCCGCGAGCCCGCGCGGGCCCAGCGGCTCCTCGACGCCCTCGAGCGCCTCGTCTCGCCGCAGCCTCCGCCGCAGCCGCAGCCCCGGCAGCAGCCCGGGGGCCCGGCGGCGGTCACCGCGGACGAGATGGAGCGCAGGCAGCGCGGCTGCACGGTCTCCCGCGCGGCGTCGACGGCGCTGCGGGCCCGCGTGCTCTGCGAGCTCTTCAACTGGGCCACCGGCTCGCACATCCCCTCGCTCTCCCACTGCTCCCCCCGAGGCCTCGCGCAGTTCGTACGCCACGCGCCCCCCTCCCCTCACCCGGACTGCTCTGAGCGACCCCCCTCCCCATCCCGCAGGCGCACGTGCTGCTGGGCGGGCCCTGCGAGCGGCTGCAGGCCGAGGGCCCCGACTGCTGGGAGGGCGCGTGGGCGCTGCTGAGGAGTCTGTGCCCCTCGGCGGCGGCCACCGCGACGGCCAGCGAGCTCGCGGAGGGCGGCGAGGCGGTGCTGCGCGTCGCCTGCGAGCTCTGGTCGGCGTTCGCCGCGGGCGCCCCGGAGGACGAGGGCGCGCCGCTCAAGGCGTCGCTGCTGCGCTGGATCCGCACGTCGCTGCCCCCGGGCGACATCGACGAGTTCGCGGACCTCGCAGACGTCCTCGCCGACACGCGGACGTTCTGCAGGATCCTCACGAGCATGGGGCCCTGCGGCTGCTGCGGGGCTGCGCCCGCGGACGGCGCGGGGCCCGCGGAGGTGCTCGTCCACGCTGCGCGCGAGGCCGCGCGGCTCTTCGGGTGCCCCGCGGTCTTCACCGCAGAGTCGGCGGCCGCTGCCGGCGGGGCGCTCGACACGCAGTCGCTGGTGGCCTTCGCCGCGCTGCTGCGTGTGTGCCTCGACCCCGCGATGGCCTGGCAGCACTCGCGGCTCTTCCGCTCGTCGCGCGTCGTCGCCGTCGCCGTGATGCTCGAGGGCGACTTCCTGCCGCGGACGCACTACGCGCGCACGTGGGACACGGCCGAGGCGCTGCTGCCGCCCGAGGCGCGCGGGGGCCAGCGGATGTCGCTGTTCAGGGTCGTGGGCAGGAAGGAGTCGCCGGTGGCGCTGGGGGAGCCCCTGGTGGGCCTTGCCGACGCCACGTACTTTCTCATTCGTCCGTGCACGATGTAGACGAGCCCCTTGCGAACACTGAATGCTTGCAACGGGATCATCCGCCAGTGTCAGCTGCCACTCGCAGCCTGCCGTTTATTTGGCAGTAGCCTAGCTCTCGCTACCGCTTTTCCTCCAACGAGCAGCAGAGGAACACCTCCCAGCGGTACCGCCGTGCAAACGGGCTCAAGTTCAACAAGCTCCCAGAAGTGCATTGCCCAGCAGAGGGCCAGCCGGGACTGCCGGAACGCTGCATCGTGCGCACACGCGATGCCCAGCACAACTGTAGAGGAAAACGGAGGAAGTGAAACGAATGCAACGGACGAGTTTTGAGGAGGCCACTTGGCACCACAACGCTGACTGTTGCACATCGCCCAGCCGAAGCTTGTGCCCATGCGAACAGAATGCATACGCTTTGTCAGAGAGAAAACCGTCAGAAAACGGATGACAATTGTAGAGGTATAGACCCAAAAATAGACAGAATGCGGGAAAAGGACCGGGCGGGCCGGTCGGCGGGCGTGTGGCGTGCCAGCGAGCACTGCAAAGCTGCCTGCTGAACATTGCTCAGCCTGCGTGGCGTGTCGGACTGGCCAGAAGACGGAAAACATGAGGGAGGGACCCATAAGTGGGGGTGTGGGGGCAGAGGGGCAGCGGGTGAGAGAAGATACTGAGAGAGGGCAGAATCGGGGCCACCAGCGGTCTGGTACCTGGGAAATAATCCTCTGGAGCTCGTACGACACTCGGCAGCAGCCGAGCCAATGACCCAGAGGACTCTTCAAGCGACACAATCTTTGGAAGTGCTCAAGGTAGTGGGTCCGACACCCTCTGGCCTCATCCCCTTTTTGCAAGGCATGTGAGGAACGAGTGTCTGTGGAACTCCTTGTTTTGTCTTGCTCACCACAAGGAAAGGCAAGCTCTCTCTCATTCACAATCTCCTGAACTCTGCGGGAGCTGCATCAAATGCTCAGTGTCGGCACCTCAGGCTGCTCAGAGTAGTGGGTCCGACACCCTCTGGCCTCATCCCCTTTTGCTCAACAAGGCCTGTGAGAGATTAGAGAGTGGCACGCCCTCTCTTCTGCTCAGTTGAACAGAACAACGGCCGCAAAAAACCTCCTCAAGAACGCCGTGTTTGTTTTGAACTGTGCTGCTATTGGGAGACTACTGGCGGACCATCTCGAGTGACCCCACCCGTTCAAGTCGCCGCACAACCCTTTCTTGACCACTTGAGAAGATCGCAGCGCCGAGGGGATATCCCTGGAGTCACCAGTTATTCAGAAACGCACACAACAGCAGCGGTGTTTTCCCGAGCCCTTATCTTTTTTGTTTATCCGGTCATTACTTTTCCCCCCTGCTGGTGTGTTTCCGAGGAGGTGCCCTCTCAGTGCCCCCCGCACACAGCACAGCACCCTTCCTCCCGAGCCCAGCACACTCCGATCCCGTTTTCGCCGCACCCGCCGGAGCGCAGACAGCACCGCCCACCCGAGAATGAGGGCGAGCGGCTGGCCGGTGCTCTGCTGCGGCCTCGCGTGCCTCGTGTGCCTCGCGTGCCTCGCCCCTGCTGCGCGGGCGGCCTGCAGCGACGGCGAGGTGGTCGTGGGCGTCTCGGTGGGCCCCTCCGAGATGGAGCAGGGCGTCGCCGAGGGGCTCAGGGCGGCCATCGGCGAGGCCTCGCGGCTCACGGTGCTCAACCTGACCATCAAGCAGCTCAACCACTCGAACGAGGTGCGCTGCTCTGCGCCTGAAGGGTCACCTCGAACTCGTTGACCGCTTCCTTTTTACGGACTTCGTTTTTTCCCCACTCGTCTGCCTGTGAGGAGTTCAGTATCGGAGTAATTCGTTTGATAATCGCGAAACTCGCGCGAACAACGCCAGGACGGGCTGCAGCGGAACATCGCCTCGCTCGTGGACGACTGGTGCGCGTTCCTGGTGACGGGGAGGGTCGGCCACTCGAGCACCCAGCAGGCGATCATGCGGCACCTCGTCACCGCAGGCGTCCCCCTGGTGGGCGCCCTCTCGGCCAGCGAGTCCATGCGCTCCGTGGCCAACTACACCGCCCTGTTCCCCCACACGGGTGAGCCGTTCCCAGATCCGCTGTCAGCGTCTCCCTGACCCTCGAAAACCGGACGCAGACTCGCGGGGGAGGCTGGGCAGCGTGCGGCTGCCGCTGGTCGTCCACGCGCGGGCCTCCGGGGGCGACGAGCTGCTGCACATCATGGCGATGCTGTCGCGGGACTGGGAGACGCTGCAGAGCGTCTCGCTGGTCTCCCACGACACCGACTTTGGCCGCTGGGCCGCCGGCTACGTGGGCGGCGTGCTCTGCTTCCTGCGCGGCTCCAACTGCACCGCGGGCACCAGCAGCCTCCTGGAGACGGTCAGCGTCACGGGCGCCGGGGGCCTGAGCCTCAGCGCTGAGGAGCTGCGCCAGGCTGACAGGAAGCTGTTCGGGGGGCCGCGCAAGCCGAGGGCCCTCGTGCTCTGCACGCTGCCCAACGCCACCGCGCAGCTCGTCGAGTGGCTCGCCCACCACGCCCCGGCGGGGCTCAGCGTCTACGCGGCCTCGTGGGGCTCCGCCGCGGACCTCGCCGCGCGCCTCGACGGGCCAGCGCGGGCGCTGATGGAGCGGAACGACCTGAGGCTGTTCTTCACGCAGGCGATGCCGCGCCCCGTGGCCCCGGGCGACACAGAGGCCCTCGCGGGCTCCGCGGCGCTGCTGCGCAGGTTCGCCGAGGCGGACGTGGGGCGCAGGACGCGCGACACGCTGGAGGGGTACCTGTCGGGGTGGTTCATCTACGAGGTCGCCCAGCACGCGGTGGCCCGCCTGGGGCTGCCGCTCACCCGCGAGAAGTTCCTGCGGACCGTCTTCCTCGACATGCGGAGGTTCAACGTCCAGGGCGTCGCGCTGGGGCCCTACGGCGACGGCGGGCTCAGCCAGGACCCGCTGTCGATGCAGTCTGCGGCCGACAGCTGCAACCAGGGCATGCACGAGGTCTTCCTCACGCAGTTCGACCCGCAGAGCGGCGACCTCAGGCAGCTGCCGGGCGGGTCTCTCAAGTTCGCGGGCTGCACGGCTCCCAGAGTCAAGTCGCGCGACGCGCTGACGATCGTGGGCTCCGTGATGGCCCCTGGCCGCGACGAGGACCGGGTCGTCCGCGCCGGGCTGCTGGCCACGCTGATGCTGCACAGCTCGACGGGTACGGACGCGGCCGCTCTCCGGACGGTGATCGGCGGCCTCGGCTACGCGGCGGCCCTCTTCGCCAACGAGACGAGCGAGTCCAGGGTCGTCGCGATGGTGCGGCCGACAGTCGCCAGCGCCAGAGAGGTCACCACCGAGGTCCTGCAGTCGCTGCCCATCGTCTCGCCGATGCCGGGGTTCTACAGCCTGCGCAGGTCGTTCGAGAGGTGAGGGCAAGGCTCCTGCACTCGCCCACTGTGCTGACGTGGGCGCCTCTGACGCCGCAGGAGGGTCATCAACGTGTTCCCCTCTTCGTACGACGAGATGGAGGCCGCGAAGATGTTCTTCGAGCAGAAGCATGTGCACAACGTCGTCACGACGTGCGATGACTTAGCAACCGAGTACGCCGTGGAGTGCTGCAAGCACATCGACAAAATGGGCACAAGCTGGCACCGGGTGCGTGTGCCGCCCAGCATTGCGGGACTATTGTCCTCAGCTGTCCTCACACCTGCAGCAGATTACTGTGGCCAAGGCCCTCGAGTATGGGAGGACTCTCCCGTATGACGCAGTGCTGGTTCTCGAGGGCTTCCTGGACCTCACAGAGATCTGCAACACCTCGGCGGTCGTCCTGCTGGGCTCGGAGGTCAGGACCACGGGCAGCACAGAGAACCCCAACGTCTTCCGCCTCAGCGTGTCGCCGCCGCTCTCGGCCTTCGCGACGACGTCGGCACTGCGCACGGAGTACGCCACGTGGGTGTCCTCGGACGACGTGGGCGAGACGTCGTTCCAGAGCTTCCTGGTGGGCAAGTTCCTGTCGATGGTCGTCCACGCCGCCAAGCAGCGCCACCCCGCCGAGGCGCTGACGGCAGAGCACGTAATCTACGAGGTCTACAAGGGCGGCGTGTGGACCCTCGCCAAGGACATCGACGTCGGGCCGTTCAAGGACTCGTGCTCCGCGGGCTTCGAGCGGATCGACTGCTGCAACCAGGGGCTCGACACGGTCTACGTCGTCGACGTGGCAACGAGGCAGTCGGTCCTCCGCTTCAAGAAAGGCCTGTGCTCTCAGTACGAGAACGCCACCAAAGATATGCAGGAGGACCACAGCATGGAACTCAGCCTAGGACTTGGCCTCGGCCTTGGAGTGGCCGTCATCGCAGCCACGGCGATTCTGTCGATCGTCGTGTGGCGGACAGTGCGCTTCTCTCGTTATCGCGCTATCGCAGTGCTCTTCTCTGACTGCCGAGCAACGCAGAGGAGGACGATTGAGTTCCTGAACATCCGCAAGGGCGAGATCGAGCTGGGCAAGTGCCTGGGCAACGGACGGCTGGGGTCGCTGTACCTGGCCGACTGGCACGGCACGGCGGTGGCGGTGCGGGTCATCGAGAAGAGGGCGACGCCGAAGGAGGACCAGCGGGTGATCAAGGAGGAGGTGCTACTGCTGTCGAGGCACCACCACCCCAACGTCCTCCTCCTCCTGGGGTTCTGCGAGACGCCCTCGGAGATCATGGTCGTCACGGAGTACCTCGAGGGCGGCACTCTGGCCGACTACATCAAGCGATTCAAGGGCTCCACGAGCGTGTTCTCTCTCATCTCGATGGCCTTCGTGCGTCCTCCTCCCGCTGTTCCCAATCAAGCCCTCCGAGCCCTCACTGAGTCGACGACTGACTGAACATGGCCAACACAGGACGTGCTGAAGGGCATCGCTTACCTGCACTCGTGCAAGCCGCCGATTGTTCACGGCAGCATCAACAAGAACAACCTCTTGGTGCGTGATTCACCTGGTGTTAGTGCTCACCATCTCGCAGATCGATTCTGCCGGGTCGGTGAAGGTGACGGACCTGTGGGTCACTACCAAGTGCAGCTCGTCGTTTGCCTCTCAGGGGAGGTTCAGGTCTGTGAGGCGCGCGTCGTGGCTGGCGCCAGAGGTCATCTCGTGCACGTTCCTGACGCCCGCCACCGACGTCTACGCCTTTGGCGTCGTCCTCTGGGACCTCATCTCCCCGCTCGACCCCGCGGCGCCCTCCTCTGGCTCGGACGCCGAGGAGTCGCCCGAGGTGACGAGCAGCGTCTCCGCCTCGGGCTGCGGCTGCGACTTTGAGATGCACACGACGCAGCTGGGGCCCCCGGAGATCCCTCCCGACGTGCCTCCCGACGTCTCGGACCTCCTGGACCGGTGCTGGCAGACGCAGCCCGAGAGGCGGCCCTCCGTGTTCCAGATCCTCCGCAACTGGCCCTCCACCTTCGCTGTACGCCTCTCTGCCCGTTCATCCCCCTCTGCACCGCTCACTCCGCGGCGGAAGTCGTACGGGGTCTTCGAGGTCCCCAGGGACATCGACGGAGCCAGCACACCGGGCGAGCAGCAACAGTCGGCGGGCAGCGCGGAGCACAGCAGGAACGACAGCAGGGCGCCGGGCGGAGCGGCGGCGGGCGACGAGATGGCGGCGTCGATGATCTCGATCATGCCCCACAGGGACGGCGACACCCTGCAGACGCCCGTCGACCAGGAGCAGGACCTCTCCGTTGCCCGCCAGCTGGCCGTGCTGCAGGACATGGGCGTCGTGGCCGCCGCCGAGCCAGCGAGACGACGAGCGGACACCGCGAGGACAGCGGACTTGGAAATGGCCAGATAGACGCGCCTTTGCGCCAGTCAAAGTTGAACGCAGAACAGTCCCGTATTGGACCCTTCATGGCCCTTCCTTTCCGCTTCGTGCTGTGACAGTGACGTCTTGTGTCGATGAGAGGATGAGGAGGAATGGCAGCAGCGACTGATTGATGTAAAGCAGACTCCGCGTTCGCCCAGCCAGCACTCCGGAGTCGTTCCCTTGAGTTGTTTATTTTGGGGAAACATACCCTCCCCATACGCATCCGTGTCGTCAATTGAATAGTGAGAGTGTCATCGGATGTCAATCTCCCTCCTCTTCACTGCTGCCTCTAGCCCTCGCCAATTCATGATCACTCTCTCCGAGCACCTATTCCTTGGGACCTGAAGGATACGGGGCCCCTGGTGGAGGGACGTGTCGCGCATGGGTGTGAGAGTCACTCTGCCAGCATCGATCGGTGCCCCCGCCCACTGCCGCACTCGTCAGCTGCGCGAAACCACCGATTTCACAGCGGTGATTTGTGAGTCAGCGGGGCGGCGATTCAGGAACGCTCCGCAGCCCGAGCACACGCTGAGAAGTCCCTCTCCCAGCCCATTGAATTTTGCCCCGTTTTACGAACGATTCCGTACAGTTTTCAGCGGAGAGTCGGCGCAGCGCACCGCATGAGAGCACCAGGCGCCCCGCTGCTCGTTGCAGCCGCATCTCTGCTCGCGTGCGCGTGCTCGGGCGCGTGCCCCGACGGTGACGTGGCGCGCAGGGGCCCCGTGGTCGTCGGGGTCTCGGTGGGCCCCACAGCGATGGAGCGGGCGGCCGCCGAGGGCCTCCGGGCCGCCGTCGACGAGGCCGCCCGCATCACCCAGCTGGGCCTCACCGTCCTGCGCCTCTACCACTCGTCCGAGGTCCGCTCCCGGGGCGCCGTCTCTGCCGCCCGATTTCGTTTCTGTCCCCGGCGGGTTTATTTTGTTCGCCCCTTCAGTTTTTGTTTTGCTTTTGTTTTGTTTTGTTCAGTTCAGTTTTCGCGAACTGCGCTCGGGCTGCGCCGGGTCTTGGCCGATGTCGGGGTCGTGGGTGGAGGCGCTGACGGCGGCGGGCGGGGCAGGAGGGTCTCGTGGACAACGTGAGGGCGCTGGTGGACGAGCACTGCGCGTTCGCGATCGCCGGGCGCATCGGGAACTCGTCGACAGAGGCCCGGGTCCTCGGCTGGCTCGCCAACCGCAGCGTCCCCGTCGTCGCCCCCATGGCCGCCAGCGGGGACCTGCGCAACCTCACAGCCCACGTCGCCCGCTTCCCCCGCCGAGGTCCGCAGTTTCCGCATCCGAGTCTCCTCGGTTTTTCTGCCCCCATCGTCATTCCTCTTCGGTTCTGACGTGGCGGACACGTACGCTGGTGGCCCAATGAAGGGGGAGGGGAGACGAGGCTGCCGCTGGTGGTGAACGTGCGGGCGTCGGGGAGCGACGAGCTGTACCACATGCTGGCGATGCTGGCGCGCGACTGGGAGACGGCCCAGCGCGTGGCCATGGCCATCCAGCAGACCCCCTTTGGCCACTGGGCCATCGGCGAGGTCACCCGCGTCCTGCAGGTCCTGCGGGGCAACCGCACCAGCTCCGTCCCCTTCCAAGTCCTCCCCAACAACGAGTGAGTCAGCGGGGAGGAGGGAAGTGGAGCCTTCGGGTGCCTTCAGCCCCTTGCTGAGCGCTCTCCACCACAACTGCCCGCAGGCAGCTGGACTGGAACGCCCTGGAGGCGGCTGGCAGAAGGCTCTTCGAGACCGAGCCGCGGCCCAAGGCCCTCATCGTCTGCCTGGCGACGCCGGAGGCCGCCGTGGCGGTCGTCAAGTGGATGGCACGCAGCGGCGCCGTCCCCGCGGGGCTCAGCGTCTTCATGACCTCGTGGATGTCCGCCACCGACGTCGCAGCGAACCTCACCGTGCAGGAGCGCGGCCTGCTCGTGGCCAAGCGCGTGCGGCTGTTCTTCACGCAGACGGTGCCCGACGCTGGCCAGGGCGGCGGGGCTGCCCGTCTGGACGCCCTGCACCGCAGGTTCGCGGTGGCCGACGTCCCCAACAAGACGCGCGACGCGCTGGAGGGGTACCTGTCGGGGTGGTTCATCTACGAGGTCGCCCAGCACGCAGTGGCCCGCCTGGGGCTGCCGCTCACCCGCGAGAAGTTCCTGCGGACCGTCTTCCGCGACATGCGCACGTTCAACGTCATGGGCTTCGGGCTGGGGCCCTACGGCGACGGCGGGCTGGGCCAGGACGCGCTGTCGCTGCAGTCGGCCAACGACAGCTGCAACCAGGGCATGCACGAGGTCTTCCTCGCGCAGTACAACCTCTCCAGCAGGACGCTGGAGCACCTGCCCGGCGCCTCGCTCAAGTTCGCGGGCTGCACGGCTCCCACCGTCGCCTCCGAGAGCGACCTGACGATCGTGGGCTCGGCGATGGCCCCGGGCCAGGAGGACAGGGTCGCGCGTGCGGGGCTGCTGGCCGCCGTGATGCTGTACGACTCGGGCAACACTGGCGCTGCGGCGCTGCGGACGGTGCAGGGAAACCTCAGCTACGCCGGGCAGCTCTTCAGAGACGGCAGGGTCGTCGCGCTGGTGAGGCCCACCGTCTCCTCCGCGGTGTCCGATGCGCTTCTGGGGTCGCTTCCGCCCCTGGTCTCCCCGATGCCGGGCTTCTTCGGGCACCGCCGACCATTCCGCAAGTGCGTGCCAGCATGCACCCCCTTTGTCAGAGCACTGACAGCCCCGCTCGAACTGCGCCTGTGACTCGCAGGAGAATCGTGAACCTGTTCCCCTCGTCCCTCGACGAGATGAGCGCGGCCCTTAAGTTCTTCGGAGAGAAGAATGCAACGAAGGTTTTCGGTTCTGAGCAACGATCAGAGCAACTACACCAACGAGTGCCTCCGTCACAGAAACGTGACCACCGCGGTGAGCACCTGCGCATCCCCAAGCCTGCCGCACCCGCAATCTGACGTGCTGCCCCGGAAGCCGAGGCGGACTGTGTCTGAGGCCATGGCGAAGCCTGGCGGGGCAGACGGCCTCCTCGTGCTCGGCGGTACGCTGAGCCCTCTGCAGCTGTCGAGGCTCTGCGCCTCCTGGATGGTCGTGGTGCTCAACTCACAGGTCACCATCGAGGGCCCCGTGGACGGGCGGCTGCCCCTCCACTACCGCCTCAGCGTGTCGCCCCCCATGTCGCACTTCCCGACGACGTCGGCGCTGCGCACAGAGTACGCCACGTGGGTGTCCTCGGACGACGTGGGCGAGACGTCGTTCCAGAGCTTCCTGGTGGGCAAGTTCATGTCGATGGTCGTCCACGCCGCCATAGAGCGCAGCCCTGGCAAGAGGATCGAAGCGGCGGACATCGTCCACGAGGTCTACAAGCGCGGCTCGTGGACCCTCGCGCCCGGAGTCGACGCCGGGCCGTTCAAGGACGCATGCAACGACTACGACCGGTTCGACTGCTGCAACCAGGGGCTCGACACGATCTATGTCGTCGATGGCACAACTCAGCAAGTAGAGCAGACCTACGAGCACGTCGGCGACTGCGGTAAGAACTACCTGAGCCCGTCGAACAGGGACGGCGACACAGCCCTGGGGCTCGGCCTCGGGCTCGGAGTCAGCCTGGGCGCTGCCCTCATTGTGGCCACAGCGGTTCTGTCGATAGTCGTCTGGCGATCAGTGCGTTCGTTCGGTAGCCCACTTCATCACATCTCAACTGCCCCTCTGGCCTGCAGGGGAGGACAGTGGAGTTCCTGAACATTCGGAAGGGAGAAATTGAGCTGAGCAGGTGCCTCGGGCACGGGCGGCTGGGGTCGCTGTTCCTGGCCGACTGGCACGGCACGGCGGTGGCGGTGCGGGTCATCGAGAAGAGGGCGACGCCGAAGGAGGACCAGCGGGTGATCAAGGAGGAGGTGCTGCTGCTGTCGAGGCACCACCACCCCAACGTCCTCCTCCTCCTGGGGTTCTGCGAGACGCCCTCGGAGATCATGGTCGTCACGGAGTACCTCGAGGGCGGCACTCTGGCCGACTACATCAAACGATTCAAGGGCTCCACGAGCGTGTTCTCTCTCATCTCGATGGCCTTCGTGCGTCCACTTCCCTTTGTGTCTTCCGAGCCCTAGGTGCGTCGGCCAAAGACTGAACGTGGCTAATACAGGACGTGCTGAAGGGCATCGCTTACCTGCACTCGTGCAAGCCGCCGATTGTTCACGGAAGCATCAACAAGAACAACCTCTTGGTGCGTTTGTTGCATATATTCCTACATTAAGCTGACCGAGTGTACTGCAGATCGATGCCAGGGGAACTGTCAAGGTGACGGACTTCTGGGTCAGTAGCAAGAACACTACCCTCGCAGCGCATGGCATGGTCAGGTCTGTGAGGCGCGCGTCGTGGCTGGCGCCAGAGGTCATCTCGTGCACGTTCCTGACGCCCGCCACCGACGTCTACGCCTTTGCTGTCGTCCTCTGGGAGCTCATCTCCCCGCTCGACACGGCTCCGGCCTCGCAGGGCTCCGACCCCGAGGGGTCGCCCGAGGTGGTCAGCACCGCCTCTGTCTCCAACTGCGGCTGCGACTTTGAGATGCACACGACGCAGCTGGGGCCCCCGGAGATCCCTCCCAATGTGCCGCCAGACGTCTCGGACCTTCTGGAGCGGTGCTGGCAGGCGCAGCCCGAGAGGCGGCCCTCTGTCTTCCAGATTCTCCGCAACTGGCCCTCCACCTTCGCTGTACGCCCATTCCACCAGCCCTCAAGTGCGCTCAGGGTTTCTAACGCTACCAGCGCAGTCGTACGGGGTCTTCGAGGTCCCCAAGGACTGGGGCAGCAGCACCTACGGCGAGCAGAAGCAGTCGGAGAGCAGCGGGGCGCACAGCAGGAACGATAGCAGGGCGCCGGGATGCGCGGCTGCGGCGGGCGACGAGATGGCCGAGTCGATGATCTCCATCATGCCCCACAACAACGCCGCCGACGCCCTGCAGACGCCCGTCGACCAGGCACAGGACCTGTCGGTGGCCAACCAGCTGGCGGTGCTGCGCGACATGGGAATAGGCGCCCCCGCCGCGGAGCCTGTGGGCTCGCCGAGGGTCACGTGGTAGCGCAGTCGCACGCGAGCTACATGTGCGCAGTGCAGTGCCCCAACGTGATGTCGATAACACAGTACCGTTTTCTGTGCACCTCTGGTGGAGCTGCTCTGCTCTGGAACGGGAAGTAGTACCCTGCTATCGTGGGCGCAACAAATCTCCAGCAAGGGCAGAACCAAGGCAGAACTGTGTAAACCACGCTTTCTGCTGTTCGACCACTAGCGCGTGGCTCTCGTCTTGTGGAGAGCCCCGTGGTATTTACAACAAAAGGAGGTGCGCGATCGCGTAGAAAATTCAGGAACGCATCTTGCTGATGAGCTCACCCGGTTTTTTCCTCTCGATTACTCTTTTTTTTCATTCTGGTGCTCAGCACACTTGGTGGTGGGCATTCCAAAACCACCGCCCAAAGACACAGTGCGCTCTCACGGCCCCCGCTATGACCGTGGCCTGTGTCCGAGCCCTCGCCCTTGCCGCGTGCCTCGTCTGTCTCGCCCCCGCGTGCGCGCGTGCAGCGGCGTGCGTGCGCGACGGGGGGCACGAGGTGGTCGTGGGCCTCTCGGTCGGGACTTCGCTGATGGAGCGCGATGCTGCCGACGGCCTCCGCGCGGCCATCCGCGAGGCGCAGCTGCTCACGGTGATCAACCTGACCGTCAGGCAGCTCAACCACACGAACGAGGTCCCTCTTCCCTTCCCCCCCCCTCCGTGTCCGTTTTTCGAATTTCTTTTTTCTCCCCCGGTTTTTTGTGCACATCCGCAGAAATCAGCGCGTTCGGTTTTGCGGATTGTCCGGCGCTATGCGACTGACGCGGCGGGGACAGGAGGACCTCAAGAAGAATATCAGGGCGCTGGTGGACGATCATTGCGCGTTCATGATCGCGGGCAGAATCGGCAACTCGACGACGGAGCAGCTCGTTCTCGCGGATCTCAAAAACCGGTCTGTGCCCCTCGTCGGCGCCCTCACCGCCACCGAGGACCTGCACAACGCCAGCAAGTACACAGCGGTGTTCCCGCGCTCAGGTAGGCGGCGCCGCGTCTTCCGTATCTGCAATTTATCATTTGAAAATTCAATTGATTTGGTTGGATACGCATTAGGTGGAGGGACAACGACTCTACCTCTGATCGCCAACGTGAGGGCGTCCGGGGGCGACGAGCTGTTTCACATCGTGGCGATGCTGGCGAGGGACTGGGAGATGCTGCAGCGCGTGTCGCTTGTCTGGCAGAAGACCGCGTTCGGCCTCTGGGCCAACAGGAGTGTCGACAAGGTCGTCGGGTTCCTGCTTGGCGAAAACAGAAGCCTCGTCTCCAACTACATGGTCGTCGGCGAGTGCGCGACCTCTCCTCTCGTCCCCCAGCCCCCCTCTGCGAGCTGAGCAGCCCTCGTGGCAGGAGGTTGAGCGACGACGACCTGCGGCAGGCCGGACAGGACCTGTTCGAGAAGCCAGAGCAGCCCAGGGCCCTCATTCTCTGCATCGGCCCCAAGACGGCGCTGCAGTTCCTCGTCTGGCTCTCGCGCAGCGGTCACGAGCAGCTCTCCGTCTTCCTGCCCTCGTGGGCCTCGGCCTCGGACCTGGCGGTGAGCCTCGACGCCACGACGCGGGCCCTCCTGGCCCAGCGGCGCATCAGCGTGCACTTCACGCAGACAATGCCCGACCCCGCCCCCCGCGACGTCGACTCGTCGCCGTCGCTCCTCCGGCGGTTCGCGGTGGCCGACGTGCCGAGGAGGACGCACGACGCGCTGGAGGGGTACCTGTCGGGGTGGTTCATCTACGAGGTCGCCCAGCACGCGGTGGCCCGCGACGGGCTGCCGCTCACCCGCGAGTCGTTCCTGCGCGCTGCGTTCGTCGGCGTGCGCACGTTCAGCGTCCAGGGCGTTGCGCTGGGGCCCTACGGCGACGGCGGGATCAGCGGGGACCGCACGTCGATGCAGTCGGGGAGCGACGGCTGCAACCAGGGCATGCACGAGGTCTTCCTCACGCGCTTCGACCTCGCCAACGGCTCGCTGACGCACCTGCCCGGGTCGTCGATGAAGTTCGCGGGCTGCACGACGCCCAGGGTCGCGCAGCGCGACGAGCTGACGATCTTGGGCTCGGTGATGCCGTCCGACAGCGACGACGAGCGGACCGCGCGGGCGGGGCTCCTGGCCACTGTGATGCTGCACGACTCTCAGGGCACCGACTCGGCCGCTCTCAAGACGGCGCTCGGTAGCCTCGGCGACGCCGCGCGGCTGTTCGGCAGCAACAGCCAGGTCGCGGCGCTGCTGCGGCCCTCGGTCGACAGCCCGAGCTCAGTGACACAGGAGGTGCTGAGGCAGTTCGCTGTTGTGTCGCCCACGCCGGGCTTCTTCGGCCTCCGCAGGCCGTTCGACAGGTGCGCCAGCGACGCGCTGAAAAGAGAGCCATCCGGCGACCCTGACTCCCTGCCGCCATCCCAGGAGGATCGTCAACGTGTTCCCCTCGTCCTACGACGAGATGGAGGCCGCGGAGAAGTTCTTCGGGAACAAAACTACTGTCGCAGTGTTCGCCAACGACGACAGCGCCTACACGAAGGAGTGCCTCGAGCGTGTGACACGCACTGATTCTGTGCGCACCTTCTTGGTGTCGTCCTCCGCTCAAACTCGCAATTGAATCGCCTCGAAACCCGATGCCTACAGGCGTTGGGGTTCAAACAAGTCGACGCGGCAGAGGCCCAGAAGATTCTGCTCGGCGAGCGGTCCGGTCACGGCGGCCTGCTGGTGCTCGGAGGAAAGCTCGACCTGAGCCGCCTCGACAGCCCGGCGACCGTGCTGCTCAACTCGCAGGTCGCCGTGGTGTCCGCGGGGGCGCCCGGGGCCCGCAGCTCCGGTTTCCTCCGGCTCAGCGTGTCGCCCCCCATGTCGTACTTCCCGACGACGTCGGCGCTGCGCACAGAGTACTCAACGTGGGTCGCCTCGGCGGACATGAGCGAGGCGTCGTTCCAGAGCTTCCTGGTGGGCAAGTTCATGTCGTTGGTCATCCACTCGGCCAAGGAGAGCCACCCGAGACTGACGCTCAGCTCCGACGACCTCGTCGACGAGGTCTACAAGGGCAGCGTGTGGACCCTCGCGCAGGGCGTCGAACTCGGGCCGTTCAAGAGCGGCTGCTCGGGCGGCGACCGGCGCGACTGCTGCAACCAGGGGCTCGACACGGTCTACGTCGTCGACGGGCGCACGCAGAAGGTGGTCCAGGCTTTCGAGCACGTCGGCGACTGCGGGCGCAAATATATGGCCGTCCCGGCCCCCGCGAGTCGCTCCGGCCTGTCGCGCGAGCTCGGTCTGGGGCTTGGCATCGGCCTTGGAGCTGCTCTCGTTGTTGCCACTGCGGTCCTGTCGATTGCCGTGTGGCGATCAGTTGCGCCCCCACTCCACAGCCGAGACACCCGTCTAACAGGCTGTCCGTCTGCAGAGGAGGACGATCGAGTTCCTGAACATCCGCAAGGGAGAGATCGAGCTGGGCAAGTGCCTGGGCAACGGACGGCTGGGGTCGCTGTACCTGGCCGACTGGCACGGCACGGCGGTGGCGGTGCGGGTCATCGAGAAGAGGGCGACGCCGAAGGAGGACCAGCGGGTGATCAAGGAGGAGGTGCTGCTGCTGTCGAGGCACCACCACCCCAACGTCCTCCTCCTCCTGGGCTTCTGCGAGACGCCCTCGGAGATCATGGTCGTCACGGAGTACCTCGAGGGCGGCACTCTGGCCGACTACATCAGGCGGGAGAAGAGCACCTCCAGCGTCTTCACTCTCATCTCGATGGCTTTCGTGCGACACGCACTCCCCTCCCTGCCACGGCCTGGCTGACTGGAGTGCCGCAGGACGTTCTGAAGGGCATCGCTTACCTGCACTCGTGCAAGCCGCCGATTGTTCACGGCAGCATCAACAAGAACAACCTCTTGGTGAGTTCGGAGTTCACTTTGCTCTCGAGCCCGGCATCGCTCACCAGCACCGCAGATTGACGCCAAGGGGACTGTCAAGGTCTCGGACTTCTGGGTGAGCACCAGGAACAGCGCCCCGGCGCCCCAGAGCAAGGTCAGGTCTGTCAGGCGCGCGTCGTGGCTGGCGCCAGAGGTCATCTCGTGCACGTTCCTGACGCCCGCCACCGACGTCTACGCCTTCGGTGTGGTCCTCTGGGAGCTCGTCTCCCCGCTCGACGCCGCCGAGGCCCCGCTGGGCTCCTGCTCGGGCTCCGACGCCTCGCCCGACAGCTCCGCCTGCGCCCAGGGGGCCGAGATGCACACGACGCAGCTGGGCCCCCCGGAGATCCCGCCCAACCTGCCCACCGAGGTCGCAGAGCTCCTCAAGCAGTGCTGGCGGACGCAGCCCGAGAGGAGGCCCTCCGTCTTCCAGATCCTCCGCAACTGGCCCTCCACCTTCGCTGTGCGCTCCCGCCTGCCGGATCTGCTCGCTGCTCGCTTCTCGATGCTGACACTCATTCGCGCTGTGACTTCGCAGTCGTTCGGGGCATTCGAGGTGCCGCAGGACCTCAACAGCACAGCGTCGGGTGCGATGCAGCTCGTCGAGTGCGACGCCACGCGCTGGAGGACCGACAGCAGGGCGCCTGCGGTGGTGGCCAACGACGACATCGCGGCGTCGATGCTGTCGATCATGCCGCAGCGGGCCGACTCGGTGGCGCTGCAGACGCCCGACGGGCACGGCCTCTCCGCCGCCAGCCAGCTCGCTGTGCTGCACGACGGGAGCTTCGCTGCGCCTATAGAGCCGCCGCGGTCGCCGAGGGTCACGTCGTAAGACGAGAGCCCGTGAGAAACGTCAACTAGGAATCGGAAGCTTGTGAATAACAAACACATTCAGAATTCAATACAAGCAAGGGGTGAGTGACCGGGTAGGACCTGGCGGATTTAAACTGATTCAACTGCCTTCGCAGACACTGGCGTTTTTATCCAGCCTTAGGTCCCGCAGAGTACCTCGCGCAGTAGAATGTGAATGAGAGCAAGACAAAGAAACAGGCTCTATCGCGCTAGTCCCACACTGGCCTTGTAGAGCAAAAAGGGGATGAGGCCAGAGGGTGTTGGACCCACTACCTTGAGCACTTCCAAAGATTGTGTCGCTTGAAGAGTCCTCTGGGTCATTGGCTCGGCTTGAACCGAGTGTCGTACGAGCTCCAGAGGATTATTTCCCAGGTACCAGACCGCTGGTGGCCCCGATTCTGCCCTCTCTCGCTATCTTCTCTCCCCCGCTGCCCCTCTGCCCCCGCACCCCCACTTATGGGTCCCTCCCTCATGTTTTCCGTCTTCTGGCCATTCCGACACGCCACGCAGGCTGAGCGATGTTCAGCAGGCGGCTTTGCAGTGCTCGCTGGCACGCCACACGCCGGCCCTCTCGGTCCTTTTCCGTATTCTGTCTATTTTTGGGTCTATACCTCTACAATTGTCATCCGTTTTCTGACGGTTTTCTCTCTGACAAAGCGTATGAATTCTGTTCGCATGGGCACAAGCTTCGGCTGGGCGATGTGCAACAGTCAGCGTTGTGGTGCCAAGTGGCCCCCTCAAAACTCGTCCGATGCATTCGTTTCATCTCCTCCGTTTTCCTCTACAGTTGTGCTGGGCATCGCGTGTGCGCATGGGCAAAACAATTGTTGGGCAAAGTACAGACCGGGCTGTTAGAGGCCACCGCGTTGTGCGTCGTGCAATTGTCTTTTGCCCGCGTATGGCATCTGGTCAGCAGCGGCTCTTACTGCCCCGCGGGCGCCTCCCCAGCGCTGCCGCCCGCTGCCCCCGCGGTGCTCGCCGGCGGCAGGCTGCCCGACGACGTGGCGGCGGCTGCGGCTGCCGAGGCCTGCGGGCTGGAGCCCTGGATGGCGCCCTCGCTGCCGCTGCTGTTGAACCCGCGGGCCGAGACGGGGACGATGTAGATGGGCGTGCCGTCGGGGGCGGTGCTCCGGATGTACTGGCCGAACGAGCTGGCGCCCCCGGAGCTGTTGAGCACGCCGCCGTGCGTGCCGACCGAGGCGGCGATGGGGACGGTCGAGAGGCCCATGTCCGTCGTGAGGCCGCTGCCGTGCTCGTACTCGAGCATCATCCCCGGGGCCTGGCGCCGCTTGCGCGTCGAGTAGACGAGGTAGACGGTGAAGGCCCCGACGACGCCCACGAGGCCCACGACGCCCACGGGCACGCCCACGGCGATGGCCAGGTCCCTCGTGTCGGACTTGGTCTTGTTGGCCATCGAGGAGCGCACGCAGCCCTTGGACGCAGGGACCGAGGCCGCGTAGCCGCCGTTGCACGTGCAGTTGGCGTCGCAGCCGGGGCCCCCGTCGCACGACTCGTTGACGTCGAGGAAGCCGTTCTGGCAGCCCGAGCAGCCCAGCTCGCGCGGGGAGTAGGCGTAGTGGCCGGGGGCGCACGTGCAGTTGGCCGTGCAGAACGCGCCGCCGTCGCACTCCTCGTTGCTCTCGAGGTAGCCGTTGTTGCACGCTGGAGCGGGTGAGGGCGTGGCAGCGCTCCAGTGAGACACGGCTCGTGTGTCCAGTAAAGCCCGCTGAAACAGGCACCTGTTCGCGTGATAACGCCCGGGCGAATAACCCGAAGGGCGTTTGTGTTCAACATGGACAAATACAGACGAGGGCAAAGTCCCCTAAAACCCGGTGGGGGCCCGATTTCACGGTTTATGCACGGTTTTGCCCGGAATTGTTAAGTCGGGGACTTACATGCCCTATGAGGTCAAATACCGTGACTAAGGCCCTTTCCACTTTAAGGAGTCTTCACAATACAGTTCGCACGAAAAAAAAACGCGGGTACCACTCGGAGCAATTGTGCTGAGATGGAAGGAAAAGAGAAGCACCTTTGGTGTCCTCGACACACGAGACCGAGAGCGGGGTAGAGGACACGTAGCCGTCGTTGCACTTGCACGACGACGAGCATCCCTGCCCGCCGTCGCACTCCTCGCCGTCGTCCAGCAGGCGGTTCCCGCACCCCACGCAGGCATCCCTGTTGGGCGAGTACGCCGCGTGCCCCGCGGCGCACGTGCAGTTGACGCAAAACGCGCCCCCGTCGCACATCTCCGTCCGCTGCACTACTCCGTCCCCGCACTCTGCCGCGTTTGTGCACATGAGCCACCGAATTTCGACGGGTTTCGCGGGGCGGGGAGGTGCGCAACTGTGGTTGAGGCGGATGCAGGCGGTGGTCGTGGGGATGGTGGGCTCGTAGCCGCTGACACAGGTGCAAGCGGTGGGGTGGCAGCCCGACGTGGTGCTGCCACCGCCGTCGCACTGCTCGCCCGGGTCGAGGATGCCGTTGCCGCAGCCCTGGCAGCCGAGCTTGCGCGGGCTGTAGGGCGGGTGCCCCGCGTGGCACGAGCAGTTCTCCAGGAAGCACAGCTTTCCCCCGTCGCACTCCTCGGGGCCCACGACAATGTTGTCTCTGCAGACTGGCGAGAGCGAGAGAGATGGCGGCGGTCAGCGGGGCGTGGGAGGTGCGAGACCTCTGGGGTGCTGTGGCGCACTGGAAGCGCAGCTCGAGTCCTTGGGGCTCTGCGGCTGCCAGCCGGGGAGGCACTGGCACTTGGAGCAACCGCTGCCCCCGTCGCACTCCTCCTCGTTGCCGTAGGGGTCCTGCTCGACTACCCCGTTGCCGCATCCTATGCCACCGAGCCAGGCTAAGGGACAAGAGAACAGGGGACTGGTAGAGGGGTAGCAAGCTCACCTGGAGCGGTGCACGTCCCGTTGGGCTTCCCGCATACGTACGACTTGGTGCATCCGATAACGTGTGAGCTCACTTGGAAGCCGTTGCAGTCTGTACCGAGGTCGTGTGAGTGCTGCAGGAGGAGAGAGACACTGGAAGATGAGGGCGCTGGCTCACCGGGATCCCACCCGCCGCACTCGCAGTCACAGTCGCCACCAGAGTCGTAGCCGATCAGCGGGCACTTCCACCCGGCGGGGATGCTGCGGCAGCCCCCCATGTAGCACTTGAGCGCCCCGCACGTCGACCGCGAGTTGCACGTCATGCCAGACACGTTGTCGACGCAGAGGCAGTCGGGGTCTAGGACGCCCGAGGCCGTGCACTGGCAGATGCCGTCGCTCAGCTGCGCCTTGGTCAGCCCCGCCGCAGCGCACGTGCCGTCGCTGGCGCACATCGCCACGCCCGGGACCGACGCGCAGTTGAGGGCCTGCGGGAAGAACGGGCCGCTGGATATCGTCGAGTCGCGGCAGTCGGGGTCGAGGGCGCCGCCGCAGCCGCACTGACAGCCATCGCCGGAGCCGTAGGATTTGAGGCTGCACGACGTCCACTTGGGGTCTGCGCGGGCGTAATGAGTGGACTGGAGAGGCACGGGCGCAGGCGGTGCGAACCGACACAGGAGCCCTGGCGGTTGCAGACCTGCCCTGTGGCGCAGTTCGCAGACACAGGACCCTTTACGCTGTTGCTGCAGTCTAGAAATCGGTGAGACGCAGGAGGAGAAGAGGGCCAGACAATGCACCTGGGTCGTAGGCACCGCAGTTGCAGTGGCAAGTGCTCTTGTCGTTATAGAACGACGTGGAGCAGTTCCACGCAGCGGGGACTCCTGCGAAAACCAAGTCAGAATCTCACAAAAAAAAGGACGGCAGTCGGCGCTGCACTCGCCTCCGTTGGTGGTGAGGGGGGAGCCCTCTGCTCGGATGGCGACGAAGCTGTGGTTCCCGTTGATCCAGTCGGCCGCGTGCCTGTTCCACGCTGCGCCCGTCGTCAGGGGCCTGTAGAACGCGGGCCTCCCGGGCTGGAACGGGAACGTGTAGTACTGGAACTGCGTGCACGGCAGCGTCGCGCGGTACCCCATGTACACGCGCGGGAATGAGACCTCCCAGTTGATCGTGGCCCACACTGAGGTCAGCGCCCCTTTGACGGTCGCTGTGAACTTGGGCTTGGCTGCGGGCCCGCCCGTGACAGGGTCCGACTCGTACAGCACGAGGTCGTAGGGCATCTGCGTCGAGTACGAGGCCGGCAGCAGGTGGCCAGTGTAAAACGCCCTGAAGCAAAGCTGTGGAAATGCAGACGTCATTATGAGAGCGGGTGTGTGGTTGAAAATCGACCCCAAAGTGGAAGTTGCATTCGCAAGGCCACACCGGCGCGAAAACTCTCCCAAAACAGGAGCCTCGCGCGCCCTCAACACAACGGCGAGGTGGGCCATTCCCGCGGAAGGCGGACATGGAGGGTGGTTTGGATAGATGAAGCGAAATGAAAGTGGTGGGAGGGCACGAGTGGGGGTTGGCGCACCCCTTTGTAGACCCAAGGAACCGACTGAGGCGTGAAAAGCTGCACGACCTCGACAGCAGACCCGTGCGGCGTGTCAGACCCCGCTGGAGTTCGCACGCACGAGAGACGAGCGGGCGTGAGTCGAGGAACGGGTGGTTGGGCGGGTGGGGGGTCGCCAGTACAGTCCTGGCACGAATTCAGGGTGACGGGTGCGCTGAACAGCGGCGTGTTTGCGTTCTCGGAGCCCAGCAGGTTGTCGGGTGTGTCCCACGTGAGGCCCGGGGTCTGGCAGGGCTCGTCCGCCGCAGCGAGCCCCAGCAGAGCGAGGGCTATGGCGTGGAGGATCATGCTGGCGCACAAAGCAGCTGCAGACCTTGCACGCCCCCTTTTTTGCAGTTTTTGATTGTACGAAATGCTCTTGATCCAGGAAATCCCCGATTATCTCAGGACACAAGACTTCCACGCGTCTCTCGCTGCTCGGACCATGCCCGCCACCGCAGAGGCCGCAGGGAACCCGAGCGGCCGCTGACGGGGCCAGTCCGTTGGCCCGCCATGCATTAATTACTGAGATATCGCGGTGCTGACGAAAATAGGCCGTTGTGAGTTTTTCTCTTCACAGCAACAACAGGTCACACCCACCCTTTTCGAGACGGATATGCACGCGCGTGCCGGACTGGCGCAGGGTGCCTTGCTGATCCTGCTGTGGTGTGGCCTCGCGCGTGCGGGCATGTGCGTTATCGGCTACCACGAGGGGTGGGACGACTGGGGCCAGTACATGAAGTACGGGACGGCCCCCGTGACAAACAACACCTGCAAGGCGCTGGACCCGCTCAACCCAAGTAGTACTCGGCCTCTCCTACCCAGCACCACCCCGGTGGCTCCTGACTTCGGCGCCCACAGCTGACGGGTCCGCGCTGGAGCTCGTCCAGCTGTTCACCCCGCCCGAAGTTCCGTGGAAGTACACAGACGTGCGAGCCTCACGCCGCGGCCTGCCACCGCCTGTGGCATGCACTCTGGTGGCCGTCCTCACGATGGGGGATTTCCTCGTCCGCAGATCTGCTTCATCTTCAGGTACGAGTGGAGCGGCACGAAGATCGACCTGCACAACTTCACTTTCGTGATGTACGAGGACAACGAGGGGCAGCCCGGGCAGCTGCTCGCCTCGGACTTCAGGACCCTCAGTGTGCCGTACAAGACGCAGCAGAACAGCATGAGCGTGTCGGGGCTGTCGTTCGTGGCCACGAGGCCGCGCGTGTTCATCGGGTACAGCGTGACAGAGGCCTGCACGCAGGTCACGTACCCCTACAGCGACATCGCGGGCTCGCGGCTCTCGTTCTACAGGATGCCGGGCGCCTCGTGGAACAGGCACCGCGCTGACTGGGTCACAGACAACATCTCGTCGGTCACCATCCGCACGCAGGGCACAAACTTCTCTGGTTCGCTCTGACTTCGCTTCTTTATTCCCCTGGAACTGAAAGAACAATCAATTGTTCAGGTGAGCCCACCGGATGGACATGCCCGGGCAAGTACAAGGACGGCACGTGCGACTGTGAGTGCGGCCTGTGGGACCCCGACTGCCATTCGAGCAAGAAAGGCCCCGTGTCAGCCTCGTGCTCTGCTGGGCAGGTGTGCAGCCCCAAGGGCAAATGCCTTGGTAAGTCCACCCCATCTCGTGTCCCCGTCACCGAGTCTCACACATCGGGACCGCTAGACCCGGGGTGGACCGCGACGGGCGTGTGCGCGCTGGCGTCCTTCGGGTCGGGCGACGGGTGCCAGTGCGGGTGCGGGGGGACGCTGGACCCCGACTGCAGGGGCCAGTGGGACGAGGCCGGGGGCCCGTGGTACCCGAGGGCCCTCAACTGCCCCGACACCTCCAAGGTCTACAGGTGCACCGACTCCAACACGTGCGAGGCCGCGTGGACGTGCGCTGCGGGGGCGTTCGGCGACCGGACCAAGTGCGACTGCTCGTGCCAGCAGGGCGGCGTCAGGGACCCCGACTGCTCGTTCTACGCCAAGCTGCCATCGGACTGCGGGACGCGGATGTGCTCGGGCGACAAGTGCCTCCAGATTCCCTACAACTGGGCCTGCACGTACTCGTACTACGCAAACGGCTTCTGCCAGTGCTCGTGCCAGGGCTGGGACTCCGGTGTGCACACAAGACCCCTCATTACTGTGTCTCACACAACGGAACCAGACTGCAATGTGCAGGCCAGCCCGACCACCGTAGGGGGGTGCGGCAGCGCTGGGGTGTGTCGCAACGTCAACAATGTGGCCACTTGCGTCAGCCCAGGCACGCACAACACGTCATCGACTCTGCTCTGGGCGTTGAACGAGAGTTATTGACATTCCACATAAGGATGCTCCAACGGCGTCGTCGAGACGAAGTCGGAGCAGTGCGAGACAGGTGGCGCGGGCTGCGCCAACTGCACATGCAAGCTGGGATGGGGTCCCATGGTGCCGCCAGTGACAGACTGCCGCAACAGTGCGCCCCTCGGACAGCCGTTCATTGTACTGACCACTCTGTAATTTGTCAGAGTGTGGCGACGGAATCGTCGTCGGGGACGAGGAGTGCGACGGCGGGGTCTTCTGCACCGCGTGCAAGTGCGACAGCGGGCACGCGGAGAGGAACCCGCGGGCGTCCAGCTGCCAGGGCTGCGGCAACGACCTGCTCGACGCGGGCGAGGACTGCGACGGCGGACCCGGCTGCATTCCCGCGACGTGCAAGTGCGTCGCCGGCTTCAGGCAGACCTCCCCTCCCTCGCTGTCCTGCGAGCAGCAGTTCCCCGGTGAGTTTATGCCTTTCAATCCTTCAACGCGTTGCGAGACTCGCTGAACGCGGCCTGCAGACTGCGGAGACTCGGCGATACAGAGCGGGGAGGAGTGCGACGGCGGGCTCTACTGCAACGCGATCAACTGCACGTGCGGCACGGGGTCCAAGCCCTACTCCACGCCCAAGAAGTACTGCCTGGCCTGCGGTAACGGCGTCCCCGACGACGGCGAGGAGTGCGACGGCGGCGCTGGCTGCACGAAGAACTGCAAGTGTGCCGCCAAGTTCACCGCAGCGACTCCTGCAAGCACCGATTGCGTGTCGATTCCGCACTGTGCGACGCCGCTTCTGCGACGCTTTCGAGCGCCACACCGCCTCTCCCTGACGTCTCGGGGCTTTTGCAGCGTGCGGGAACAAGAAGCTTGACTCCTCGGAGGAGTGCGACAGCGGCAAGTTCTGCAGGTATGACTGCAAGTGCTCCGAGGGCCACGAGGCGTACGCGCCCGTGCAGCTGTACTGCCGCGGCTGCGGCAACGGCGTCGTCGAGGACTCGGAGGAGTGCGACGCCGGGCTGGGCTGCTCGACGTCGTGCCGCTGCGCGGCGGGGTTCCGCCGCACGAGCCCGCCGACTTCGGACTGCGAGGAGTACTCCAACGTTTCCGCGTCGAAATCGAAGGACAACGGCATCGCCGTCGGCGTACCCATCGGCGTGACGGGAGTCGTCGTCATCGGGGCGATGTGCGGGGTGCTCTACGCGGTGTTCCACATACGCAGGAAGGAGGAGCCCAGCAGGCCGATCGATTCGCACGCAGGCGACATCAAATTCGTCCCGACGGGCGACGCGTCCATGTCGCCCGTCGTCGAGCTCAACGTGCTGCCGCAGCCCATGTCGCAGATGAGCATGAGCATGATGAGCGGCTTCGTGCCGTATGTGCACTCGCAGGCGCCCGACGGCACCCCGATCGTCGTCGTGCCGCTCAACCCGGGCGAGAGTGACTCCAGCTCGTCGACCAGCGGCACAGTGGGACCCGCGACCCCGCAGATGCTCGCGCCCCCTCTCCAGATCGGCGCCGGCTACCTCCAGGTCCCGCGCCGCCTCGGTTTCTGCCCGGTTCTCACGCCTTTTATGCGCTCGCGCAGCCCGGGGCTCCGGTGGACCCGCTGGTGCTCATGTCGCTGTCGTCGCAGCTGCCGCAGATCTCGCAGTCGGTGCAGCGGATGCAGCTCGCGGGCGTGCTGCCCACGCCGGCGCCGGCCATGTCGTCGACGGTCGTCGCGGCGTCGTCGTCCAAGTCGTCGAGCAGCGGCGGGGGGCCGGACCTCTACTCGGGCATCACGTTCGGGCCCTCGTCGTCGCAGGGGGCACCCTGACGGCAGCCCTGCAGCGAGCCTCGAGAGATAAGACGGGGAGCGCGTCCCCCCGGTGTACGTATGGCAGCTGAACTTTCGCAAGGCACTTGCCCCGGCTGCGTGCAACGCAGCTCTTGCGAGTAACAAGCACTCATGGTAGTCTGTTCATTCGTGTTGTCTGGCCACCCCAACACCCCTCTGACCCACTTGAGCACCCTGAAGACCTGCTGCAAAGGGTCTCGAGGTGGCCCGCGGGCCGGTATGGTTCAGAGCTTCGTCAGGGCCTCCTGGAAGAAGCTGGAGGTGCGGCTGAGTGGGTGGCAGAGCGGGGATGCCGAACCTGTGGAACACTGAGAAGGCGAAGTTGTTTTTGCGCCCCGTGGCACCCGGGCCCTGCGGAAGCGCCGGCGAGCGTCCAGAGCCCGCCTGCTCCGCTGTGCGGGTGTTGTGAGCGAGAGCATCAAACGGCACGCAAGTGGGGCGCTTGTTACGCTGCTCCACGGGCGGCGGCATGTCGGTGTAGCCACCACACAAGACCGCCACGACCCCGAGGCTGCTGTCGAGCACAGGCGAGCCCATCGCCGCGCACTGCGAGGTGCAGACGACGTTGACGACGCCGCTTCCAACACTCGTGAGCTGCGCGTGCGAGAGCCCATTCTCAGTGGCCCGCCCCATCTCGGAGAACGAGAGTGCTGCGGCAGTCACCATTCCCACTGAGGCGGAGCGGTGTGGGTACACCATCCCCTTGGCCGAGGGAGCGTTCTCGGCTTGGTCGCCCAGGTTTGCCGGGTCGTTGAACCCGAGCGACACGCATGGAGCGATGGCCTCTGCGCAGCTCGTATCAACTGAGAACCAGCGGGATGGGAGGGGGCTTGCGCACGAGGAGCACGCTCGGCTACCCTCAGGGCCGGGAGCCCGTCGAGCGACGGCGGGGGCGCGAAGAAGAGGAAGTCGGCAATGCACTCGGGCCGCTCGCCCAGCTGCGGGTCTGCGTTCTCCTTTGCGAGCTCACCGTCGTCTGGCGATGCTGCCACGCGCGCCAGGTACTCGCGGCGCAGGGAGGAGAGGTCCGCTCTCGGGGTGACCTCGGCGAAGGTCTCGGAGACAAGAAGTGCTGATCCGAAATCGACAGACATGTTCCTGCACGCGTCCGACGCAGCCAGCGGCACGTAGAAGCGCAGGTCCTCGGCCCTGGCCCCCTCTGCAGGGCCTCGGGGGTGTCAGGGCCGCCCGCCCAAGGCGTTACGACGCACCAAACACGTCCACGACGTGGTAAACAGACACGCAGACGCGGTGTCCGCGGTGCTCGAGGAGGAAGAACGTCACCGCTGCCCACTGGGTCCACTGCCTGTCCGGGTCCCCTCTGCCCACGTAGAGTATCCCTACGCGCTGACTCGCGTGAGGATGACCGCGGGTGACGTGCGGACCGACAGAGGGCGCGAGAGACGAGAGGCCCTCGGCGCGGGCTGCGACCCACGGGGCCAGCGTGTCGTCCAGCAGGGGCGCGCAGGGCAGCGGGCGCTCGACCCACAGCCTGCCGTCGAGGCCGAATGCATAGTTGGGGTAGTATCTGCCCGCCGAGCGATGGTCCCAAGCAATTGGTGATATGGTGAGATGGCCGCAACAATTGAGGCAGCGCCAGACAGAGGGCGCACGTCCCCAGCGCAGTAGCGCTGCCAGGGGTGTCGGTTCGGCACCTCCGCAGGTGCTGCACGTGGCTGTGTGGAGTGGGATCGCCTCCGGGCCTGACCAGGTAAATAGTCCTCATCACTCAGGGAACACGGATTCAATTGGTGTTGAAATATCTTGGAGACAATTTGTATTCCTCTGCAGTGTTTGCTCGTCTTGGGTGGGCGGCCTCCACTCCCTCCTGGGCGGGCACAGCGACTCTGGTGATGTCGTGGCAGCGTGCTCTGCGCCGTGAGATCTGGAGGCTGTGCTTGATGACCAGCCCGCGCTCCACGCTCCGCCCTCGGGCCTGTAGAGAGCAAGGGGGGGGGGCGACCAATCGAAGGGGCGTGAGCAGGGATGCCGCCAGAGAGACCGCCCGAGGGGTGCACAAAGAGAGACCGACAGGCGCCACGCCAACCCCCGCGGGGTGTCAGGGGCAGCGGGGCCACCGCCGTGGGTCCACGCTCCACGCATGACTAGGGAGCTAGGGCCCACCGCGGTGCCATCCGCTGCGCCGCACCCGCGCATGGGCAGCGCAGCACCGCCGGCCACGCCGACAGCCGGCGGGCCGTGTCGGCCACACCCGCACGCTCAGCCGCCCTGGCAGCACGCCCGCCCAGTGCCGTGATGACGCACCGCCTCCTTGTGTGGCTGTGTCGCTGTCCTTGTCGTCGAGCAGAGGGTGCATCGCCTTGGGGGGCACGAGGAGGTCGCGGGTCGTGCGGGTACCGTGTCGGGCCAGGTGGTAGCAGGCCTCGTGGTCGCTCGCCGTGCGTGGGCGTGGGCTGCGTGAGCATCGAGCGGCGAGTGTGTGGCGATGTAGGGGTAGCGAGGGTGCAGCGAGGAGCAGCGAGAAGCACCTTGTTCAACGCGTTCTTA
>CACRSC010000073.1:169759-184263 GCA_902651635.1 Mastigamoeba balamuthi | reverse complement strand
TGAGGTTCCTGCGTGGTGGTTTGTTTGCGAGCCTCGTGCCTGCAATCCACAGCTCCAAGAGCGTGGATTAAAGACTCCGGTGAAGCAGGGGGTGCGCGTCTAGAAGTAGTAGTAGTACTCACAATGTAGCCCCAGGATCATTAGTAGTCGTGCTCTGGCACCCAAAATCTAGGGGACGCAGGGGCCAAAATCTGTGTCACACGACACCGGTGGTAGTCCCAACTTTGGGCCCCTCTCTATGTTAGATATTAGTATACGCCGAGCCCTCGGCGAGGTCGAGGTACCTGAAGGCCTCCGGTACTTCGGTCCTCCGCCGGCGCCACCTGATAACCAGATATTTGTGCTTTTCGAAAAATATCCAGCATCAGAAACGAAACTGTCGTTTGGGATGCGCTGTGCTGTCGTTTTTTCTCTGTCTCTCGTGGCTCTCGAGGTTGCGCGGTCTTATCCTCATGTCCAGCCTTGGGGCGACTGCTCCCACGGCAGCGACTGCATCACACCCGAGGGGGCAGACAAGATGTGCTGCCACGCAGGGGACAGGCGCTGCATGTCCATGAACACGTGCAGGTGGGCCAGGAAGAAGGACAAGGTCAACCGCAACTGCGACTGCATCGATTCCCACGTCTATGCCGGACACGTCCCCAACTGGGGCGACTGCAAGTACACCTCGGACTGCGACGAGCACCCTGTCCGGGGGCAGGCGCTGTACTGCCGCAAGGGCGACAAGCGCTGCCTGAGGGACGACGACTGCAAGTGGGCCAACAAGGTCGACAAGACCAACCGCGACTGCTCGCGCGTCATCGACCACTGCGCCAACGGTATCTGGGATGGGAACCTCGGCGAGAGCGACATCGACTGCAGTGGCGAGTGCGACAGGTGCCCTAATGGTCGGGTTTGTCACAAGGACAGCCACTGCCAGAGCGGTCACTGCGGACACTGGCACGATGGGTGTCAATGCGGGGTGTGCACAAACGCTGATTGACCGCACAAGTGGACGTCGCTGAGCCATCCATTTTTCTTGCATCTCGAGACACAAATGAAAAACGATGTGCTTCTCTCTTTCGCATTGAGCACTTTGTTACGTGTGCACCACAGCAGGCTTACAGTCACACGTCATTTCGCCAATGTATGGCATAGTTCCTCGATGTCGAGATCCCCGGCGCACACTGCAGGACGTCTGCAGGACGAAGCAGTCTCCCCTCAATTCCGCACTACGCCTGCTAGACACCTGCTGAGCCGTGGGTCACTCGGGCACACCTCAACACTGCAGGGCTGGCTCTATTTGTTTATGAGGTCGGCAGCCAGGCGGGAAACCTCCTGCTTGACAGCCTTCTGCGACATGGGGGGCAGCTGCGCCAGGCTCTCCTGCCCAAACTCCATCAGCGCTGCGCGCGCGACAGCGCTGATCAGGGCCCTCTTGTCCCGCGCCTGCCCGGGGTCCATCGTGTCGCGCACCATCTGCACGAGCTCCTGCCCCACAATGCCCGCCACCCTGGCTGCGACCTCCGGGTCCTCCACGAAGCACTTGCTCTTCTTCCTCTGCTGCTCCTCTTCCTCCGCGAGGGCCTCGCGGAGGGCTGCGTCAGAGGCCCGCCAGGGCTCCTGGGTGACGCCAGCGCGCAGCAGCTCGACGACGATCTTGGCGATGTTGCGGGCGTCGTCGATGCCCGAGTGGTGCCGCCCGTCGAGCTCGAGGCCCAGCTCGCGCAGCATGCCCGCCATGCCGGTGCCGCGCTTGCCCGTGGCCCTCGCGAAGGCCGTCTTGACGTTGAGCCACCCGTAGCGCAGGTACGCGGGCGCCCGCAGGCCCTTGTGGCGCAGCTCTGCGGGGAGGCACGTGCCCAGGTCCCAGTCGCCGCACGTGACCACCACGAACGAGCGGGCCGTGTGGGCCCCGCGCTCGTCGAGGAAGCCGCGCTCGGCCATCCAGCGCGCGTGCAGGCGCAGCGCCTCGTCGATGGTCACGCCGCCGTCGACGTCGCGCTGCTCGATGCCCGTCAGCTCCGTGCAGAACGGCGTCAGACGCGCGTGGACCGTCGGCCGCACGTACGCGTGGAACTCGGTCGCCCGCTGGACCTCGAGCGAGGCCGCGTCGACGACGACCGTGGGGAACTCGATGATCTCCTGCGGGCGCAGGCGTGTGCCGTTCTCGCAGTTGGCCTCGAAGTCGATGACGAGGTAGAACTGCGCCCCCTCGGCCTCCGCGGGGCCCTCGCCGTCCTCGTCCGCGCCTCCCAAGCCTCCCGCGCGCCGGGCAGCCCCCGGGACCTCCCAGCGGACGGCCACCGAGGGGTCCAGGCCGTCGTTGAGGCGCAGGGCGCAGCCGTCCTCGGCCATGCGCGCCGCGATGCGGGCGATGTTGCGGGCGTCCCAGAGGCCGCTGTGCATGCGCCCGTGGAAGCTGAGGCCCAGCCTGCGCATCATCCCCAGCACGTTGCACCGGCGCACGCGGTAGAACTCGGCGTAGAGCCAGCGCACGTTGACCCAGCGCGCGAAGAGCGGCGGCGTCGCGATGCCCTTGGCGCCGCACTCGCGGGCCAGGAAGTGGTTCAGGTCCCACGGGCCGTCCGTCGCCAGCGCCAGCCGCCCGGCCAGCCCCTGGCCCTCGATCCACGCCACCAGCTCGCCCAGCACCACGTCCAGCGGTTGCGCGGCGTCGACGGTCGTTTGTTTGATCCCTGTGAGTTTTGTGCAGAACTTTTTTGGCCCCCGGGGGCCAAAGTCAATTGATTTGGGCCGCTGGGCGCCTTGTTTTGTTTTTTCGCCGCACCTCCGAGAGCGTGGGGTTGACGGTGGGGCGGACGTAGCGGTGGAACTCGGCGACGGGCTGGAGGGTGCGGGAGCTCAGGACGACGCAGGGCAGCTCGATGATCTCGTTCTGGAACGGGGCGCTGCGGTCCTCGATGCAAGTGGCCTCCACGTCGATCACGCCGTAGAACTCGAACGGCTGCTCCTGCCGCAGGGTTGCGGGCGCTTGCTCCGCCATTTGACTGTCTCTTGCTTCTGCGTGATGTGGGATACCCGACAATTGTATCAGCTAAAAACGCCAGCAGAAGATTCAGCCTCCCTGATTTTATCCGCTGAAATATCTCCCGGTGATATTCCAGTTATGCCGATGACGCCGGTGCGCGAGTGACTTGGGAGTGAGAACACTTGAGAGCAAATGAGTCGCGAGAGAGGAAAGGGAAGAAGTGACTTCTGCTCCCTCACCTTATTAAGGGAATTTCACCCAAACCCACCAAACCAGGCCGTGCAATTGCTCCAGTGCATGTGCACAAGCAAGAGCAAACGAGATACCAGACACAGGACTCCGCGACACTTCGCGTCTCTCTACTGCTTAAGAGACCTCGGCCTCTAGCAGGTCTTCTTCCGGCATGGCTCTGGCCAGGCTGCAGGAGATCCTGATGCTGCTCTTTTCTTCTCGTGGTTGAAGAGCTGGCAACATCGCCCCGGGATGCAGAAGCTGGGGCCGAGCCACCTCTGCAGGGCCTCGGGACGCACCAGCATGATCTTGTTTCGCACGTACACCCCTCGTTGGCCTGTCGCGCCACGAGCGGCACACAAACGACAACCAGCACAAAGTTGTCCCCTGAGATCAGCGCATCGTGTGCCCACGGGTGAGACACAGCGGCTGGGAGGAGTCTCTCGGTGTGGCGCACAGTGCTGGGGGAGGGACAGAGGGGGCTGCGTCCTCTATCATCTTGGCCAGGGTGTTCTCGTGGTCGCCCTCGATGCTCCCCACTGCCAGACGCGTGCTGCACTTGAAGCCGACAGTGACGAGCTGCCCGTGTGTTGCCTGCAGATGGAGCGCGCCCTCGAATCTGAGATTGTCATTAAAAAAAAGAGATAGCGTGAGGCAATGGGACGCACCCCTTGATGGAGTGGGGGACAGAGACAACTGTGCGACGCAGCCAGTCACCAATGGCCTCGTTCATCGTCACGCTGCTGGTGTCGCACAGCAGGTAGTCGTAGAGGGGCATCTCCACCCTGGCAGGCTCGACGTATCGCAGCAACATCGCACGCAGGGCCTCCCTGGCCACGACGAGGCTCTCGAACGCTGCAGAAGCCTCCCCTCTCGCGGCTCCGGGTGTGTGTCGGTTGTGCTGGGTACCTCGGTCGTGTGCAGGGATGGCAGGGATGACAAGTGCCACAATGAACTGCTCATTGCGGGCGGCGCTGTCGAGGGCGTAGAAGAGATTTGCGCACAGCGTGGTGGTGCGGTTGAGGCGGGGCCACTTGTTGCAGTCAGGCATGGCACGCCAGCGGCGAGCAGAACAGCAGCAGGCCCCCGGGCACGCAGGGCGGCAGGGCGAGGTCGACGTCGCACTGTCATCGGCTCCTATGCGCACCGCGCTGGCGGAGGCCGTCGATCACGAGCCTCTCCAGCCGAACAGACCGGCACCCGACGGGCACTATGAGCTCCAGTTCGCAGTGGCGTTCGACATCCGCGACTACGACTTAGCGGGAGTCGACACCCGACATCAGGCGAGGGCAGACACACAATCTGATTACCTGAATCAACTGTACTTCGCGGTTCCGAGCCCACAAATCTCTTCTTATACAACAGAACAATGGTCCTGCTCCTGCAGTCACGATTGCTGCACAGTTTGGAAGTGGACAGAGGCAGGGGCCCGTGTGTGTATTGCAAAGCAAACGGAAAAGCAGACAAAGTTTTGCATCAGCTTGTTGAAGCTTCAGTTCTCGGGAGCACGTGCCTTAAGCGTCACGGCTCCTCCGACTGCTGCCTCGAGGCTGTGCGACGTCAGAACAGCTTCCTCTCTTGCTTGAGCTTCACTTGTCGCCACACAGGCATGTCGTAAAAGTCTGCCGGGAACAGCTCCGCAAACTCCTCTTGTGTCAAGTACTTCTGCTCAGAAAAGCAGTCAGCCCCCAACGCGGGTTCTCTCCGCTCCAGGCGCAGCGCGAGCCAAGATACATGCGAGGATATTTGTGTTTGTGTTGGGGTCTGTGCATACCTCGAGGAACGCGGGGTCGCACTCTGGGGGCCGCGTCAGCAGCACGCTGTACGGTACCTTGGCTTCGAACGGCTGGTAGACGACAGGCTCCCGGGCGGGGAGCTCCTCTGCGGCCCCCTGCTCGTCGGCGTCGCTCCTCTTCTTGAGCCACTTCTTGTCCTCCTCGGGCACCACCTTGAGGTCCTCCGCGAACCCCTTCTGCTTAAGCTCCTTGATCATCCCCCTGGGCGGCACCCCGCGCTGGTCAGCACTACGCCATGCGGTGCAAAGTGCTGGCTGGTCGGCGCTCGGTGCGCACTTGTTGTGGAGCGAGAGGTTCATCTTCCAGAGCAGCAGGCACGAGCGGTGCAGGTCCTCGGTCGCCTTGCGGTCGAGGTGGTTGCAGTCGGCCAGGTTGATGTAGCGCAGCAGCCTGCACCTGTGCGCGATGCTGCTCACCGCGGGCCCGTCGATGCACGTCCCCCTGACCGACAGGTGCCTCAGCGCCGTCAGCCCCGACAACCTGCAGGCATCGCCGTCTGTTCAGAGGAAACCACAACTGCCCGCAACTGCGCAACTGCCTGCGCTGAACCTTGCTCTTGCGTGCAAAGCGAGCAAATGCGACGTATAACCGAAGAGTATCGCTTTCAGGGACGGCCAAAGGTTGTTTCAAACAAGGGCAAGTGCTCGCAGACGCGTCCCCAAAGCCGACGGCGAGGAAGCGGAGGGGTCGCACTGCATGAAGAAGGGGCCGGTGAGCAGCGTGCAGCCGTCGAGCAGGAGAGACGAGAGGCCCCGGAGGCGCTCGCAGACGAGGGCGGCCATGGTGTTGGTCAGGTGCCTGCAGTTAATCAGGTTGAGCCTCGCGATGCCCGGCGAGCCCTCGGCCACCGCGGGCACCGCGTACGACACGCGGTAGCAGTTCTCCAGCGCCAGCCCCTGCAGCGCCGGCATCCGCGCCAGCGCCGTCGACAGCGTGCGGTCGCAGACGCGCGTCGACGAGAGGTCCAGCTCCGCCAGCGTCGCCGCGTGCGCCGCCAGCGACGGCACCTGCGCGAGCTCGACGGGGCACACGCTCACGTTGAGCGCCCGCACGCCGCCGCTGCACCCCGCCAGCAGCCTCTCCAGCACGTCGTCTGTACCCCAGTGAGACCGCAGCAGGGCGACGGCGCTGGCGGGCTGGCGAGCTTACCGGTGACGTCGCCGCACTTGGTGAGGTTGATCGACGTCACGCTGCGGAGCATCGAGAGGTCCAGGGAGGCGGTGGGGCTGAAGCAGCTGATCTGGTCGAGGTTCACGAGGCGCAGGCGCGGCAGCGCCCTCAGGGCCGCGGAGACGCCGTCGGCCGTGATGCGCGGTATCCTCCCGATGTTCAGCTCCCTGCCCGGCCTCCCCCCTGGTCAGCGGGGCGACCAGCGGCGGGCGGGGCACGGAGGGGGGGGTAGAGCAGCCGCACTGCAGGTTGGGGAACGACGTGGCGATGCGCTCCAGGGAGGCGTCGTCGAGGCTGCGGCAACTGCGCACGTTGAGCGTGGACAGCGAGCTGCAGGACCCCCCGTTGACGAGGTACTCGATGCCTTTGCACGTGATCTACGGCAGAGCAGAAGCACACAAACGTTAAGGGAGAAATGCTCGAGCTGGGCTGACTGTCCAATACAAAACAGAGCGGGTAACAAATGTGACGGACGATCGGGCACAGTCGCGGACACTCCACTCGCATAGCATATAGGATGACAGCAAGCTGTTGGTGGCGCACCAACGCGTTCAATACGAAGAAAACTCAAACGGACCGGATTGAATCCGATCAGTAGGTTTGGGCTGCTTTCTGTCTGGTCGAGGTGCCGAATAGGCCTGCACAGGCGGGGGAGGCCGCACCCTGTTGCACGAGTCGATGTTGAGGTGGCCGAGGTACTGCAGGTGTGAGACGGCGAGCAGGACTGCATCGTCGACCTTAGAGCAGCCCTTGAGGTTGAGCTTCTCGAGCGCCTCGCAGAACGTGACAGCCTTGCAGAGGCTCGCCGACGAGGCCTTGACCGAGTTCTTGACGTTGAGCAGCCGCAGCCCGGGCAGCCTGTGCGCCACGATCTCCAGCGCCTCGTCGTCGACGCGCGGGCAGTTGGCGACGTACAGTGCCGCCAGCGCCGCCCCACACGCCTCTCCGACGAGCTCCAGCGTCCGCGACGTGCACGCCGTGTTTGCCACGTTGAGCGACACAAGGCCCGCGGGGAAGCTCACCTCCTGCAGCTGCAGCTGCGTGCAGCCCCGCAGGCTCAGCTCCCTCAGCCCCACCATCTGCGCGTAACACTCAGCGCCTCGCCCGCACAGCTTCCCGTTGCAGAGAACGCACGTTGGCGAGCAGCGCGTTGAGGCCGTCGTCGGTGATCTGAACGCAGTACTCGAGGCAGAGGCTCGTGGGCCGCGCGGACCGCGCGAGAACAGCCAGGCAGCTGTCGACGACGCACGGACACTCGGCGAGCTCCACAGACGAGAGCGCCGCGAGGTCCTCCTCGACGGCCGCCCGCAGCCGCTCGCTCTGCGCCGCCAGCCTCAGCGAGCGCTCGAGCTGCGCGCTGCCCCTCGCGACGCTCAGGACACCCCGGACCGCCGCGGGGTCGCTCTCGTACAGCAGCGACAACACAGCGGCCGCCTGCGCGATGTGCGCGCCGTCGCTCTGGTCCAGCGCGTCGAGGTCGAGCAGAGCGTTGGCCTTGCTCAGCAGGAACTGCGCCGCCGGGACCCCGGGGCAGAGCTCGACGACGAGGTCGAACAGCCTGCAGGCCGCCACCAGCGCAGACCTCCGCGACGACACGTCCGCGTCGCCACCGACACGGCAGAGGCTGCCGGCCATCTGGGCGACGGCGGCCACGGAGCCCGAGCTCAGCGCGAGGGCCTCGCGGACTAGCGCGGCGGCCGTGTCCATGATGCACCCCGCAGAGGCCCCGCCGCCCGGTCTGCCCAGAGCGAACAGGCACAGGTCGGCCGTGGCGAACAGCAGCGCCACGCGGTGCTCAGCAGCGTCGGCACCGAACGTCGCGAGCCGCGCGAGCACCGCCCTGTGCAGCGCCACGAACCCCAGGACGACCGTGCGCGACGGCAGCTGCTGCCTCCTGTACACCGCCCGCAGCCTCTCCACAAAGGCCCTGCGCACACCGCACCAGCGGTCGCTCAGAGAGAGGCGGCGGGGGCTCCGGCGCACATGGAGGTCTGCGTGCTCAGGGCGACGGCATCGATGAGCGACGCGGCCGACTGGAAGAGCGCCTTGGCCGTGAGGTCGTCGTGCTCGCGGCACGCAAACTCGGTCTTGGCGAGGCAGAGCAGCTCCGTCGCCTGCACGCAGCCGGGGCGCACCAGCAGCGCCTTGTCGAGGTTGGCGATGGCCGACTTGAGCAGCTGCAGCCCCTTGACGCCCGCCGCCGTCTCGGCGCGCATCATCAGCACCTTGCCGAGGTTCATCAGCGCCAGGTAGTTGTCCGGCGCAGACGATATCGCCGACTGCGGCGCCGGCGCGCGTGAGAGACGGCCCGAGAGCCGAGAGCGACGAGGCGGAGGGGGTGCAGTGCGGAGGGGTCAGGTGCCTCGAACTTGCGCTCGCAGAGGGACATGAGGCGCATGCGCTCGCCGCCTGTCTTGCGCTCGGCCGTCAGGCACAGCGCCATCGCCTCGCTGAAGTCGATGATGTTCATGTGCCGCACCTCGTCGACGGGCAGCCCGACGTCAGCAGCCAGCGGGCGCGGCAAAGAGAGGCGGGAGAGCGAAGGGGGCAGACGGCAGGGCGCACTCGCGGCACAATAGCCTCGACGTCCGAGTCGACAAACTCGAACGTGTCCGCGTCGTGCGCGAGCGCCCGCATCGCCGCGGGGCTGAGCCGCACCCCCGTGATCTCCTGCACGCGCGTCACCAGCGCCAGCGGGTCCACGCTCTCCTCCAGCCCCGCGTACGACCCCGCGCTGGGGTAGTGCTCTGCACACGCACGCGCAGCGCCCGCTGAGGCACAGCGCCGCTGGGGGCGGTGGGGGCGGTCGGAGTGTACTCGAGACTCTGTCGGAGATCTCGCGCCAGTAGCACTGGCTCTTGCCTGCGCCCACGAGCTGCGCGAGGATGCCGATCGCAGTCTCCTTGAATGGCTCCTCGCTCAGCGTCTTGAGCTCCTGCATCCGCTCGCGGAACTGCGCCATCCACGCGGACCGTCAGCAGCGGCTATGAGTGGGCGCAGCCGTCGCACTCGCTCTCTGAACGTGTTCTTCACGACGCGCGAGGTCATCTCGAGCAGCAGCGAGTCCCTGAGGCGCAGAGAGAGCGGCAGGCCCGTCAGAAGAAGAGGCGGGGGGAACGGGCAGCCCGGACTTAATGCGCTGCGAGGTCACTCTGTCGCGGACGAGGCCCATGTAGCGGATGTTGATGCCCACGCGGTGCATCTCCTGGATCAGCGCCTCGATGTCCGCCCCCTCGATGCGCGGCGGCGCTGCCGCTGCCGCCTGCTGCTCCTGCGCGCCCCCGGGCCCCACGGCGTACCCGTGTATCCTCGCGAACTGCTCCGCGAACCTCGCGCGCGACGACAGGTACGACTGCACGGCCTCCTCCCCGGCGGACGCGTTCTCCAGGCCGTCGAGCCACTCGCAGAACCTCGGAATGACCCCCGTGATCAGCTCCTGCGTCGCTCTGACGATGTCTGCGCGGCCCCAGAGCCCCCCAGAGGCCTCAGAGGCGCAGCAGTGCGGACCGGAGGACGATGGAGGCCGCACCGGCGTTGTACGCGTCCCTGCGGGGGTCCAGGGCCTGCCAGTTGGTGTAGGCGTCGCTGCAGAGGGGCACGGGGTTGCGGCGGACGAGCTCGGGGCGCAGGAGGTTGAAGAACATGGCGCGCGGGTCGCCGGACCTCGCGGGGTCCTCGGGGGGCATCGTGCGCGCAAAGTCGAGCATGTAGACGAGGCCGTCGCGGCCCACGTGGCACTCGAGGTCGCCGGGCGCCGCGAGCACCTGCAGCGACTCGTCGCACGTGCCCGCGACGTGCGGCCTGAGGTTGAGCACGGCTGCCGCGCTCTCCACCTTGCTGGCGACCTCCTCGTTGTCCCTTTTGTGGGTGCAGTCAGTTGGGCGGCACTCGGGGACGGTGGCAGCGCACCTGTGCACTGTCTTTGCCCCATCGCACGAGCCGTACCTGAAGCGGTAGGGCGGCGTGAGATGCGTGGTACGGGCAGGAGCGGCGGGGGAACGAGAGAACCGCCAGCAAACGTGACACACTGCCGGGACTCCTCAGACGTGTTCAGCGAGGGAGAGACCCGCATTACGGGCGCAGGCACATAGCGCAGACGGTGGGGACGGGGAGGAGGGCGGGTTGTACACGATGGTGGTGGTGTCGATGGGCAGCACAGAGATGGCGAGCATCCGGAACCCCTTGAAGTCGATGACTGCCATCTGGACGCGCGTTGCCAGCAGCAGCAGTAGCGGGCCTGAGACCCACACACAGGGACGGGGGCAGGGGGCAGAGGGACGGACCAGGGGGAAGTGGAGGCCGGGGGTGTCGGCGTAGTACCAGCTCATGATGCCCTTGAGCTCGTGCGAGCCCGACTTGGCGGCCTTGGCGTCGTCGCGGGCGCTGCCCCCGTACATCCACGACCCGCTCGACAGCTCCGTGTCCACCAGCTTCTTGAACAGTATGTTCGAGCAGTGGAACTTGACGCCCCCCGCAACGCCCCCGGCCCTGATGGGCTGCCCCCGGAGACGGTCTCAGTTCCGCGGAATATCTCGCGGATATCTGGAACAGTTCCAGATATCGCGCCCGGAGATATCCGGCCAACCTTGATAGTCTTATCTTCGTCGGGAACTCCCAGCTCCGATATGATGATCTGCGCGTACGCGACAGCCGCTGGGCCCCCGCGAGCCCCCCCAGGCGCTCAGCGGCGGCGGGTGGCGATGCGACGTGGCGTGGGAGGGCCTCCTCACCGTAGACAAAGTCGTGTGCGAGGTGGAAGAGGCGCCGGAACTTCTCCTCGCTCTCGGGCAGCGCCAGCAGCCGCTGGAACTCGGCGTTCCAGTCCATCGCCCCGCGCGGCGCTCTCCTCCACCCGCCCACCGCGCCCACCGGGGGCAGCGGCGCCCTGCCCTCGCCGTCTCCGTCTCCGTCGCGCGGGGGCTGCAGCGGGGGCGCAGGGGCGGTGGCCTCGTCCCCGTCGCCCTCGTAGGCGCGCGGCGGGGGAGGAGGGGCGCCGCGCACGTCGCCCTCGTAGGCGCGCGGCGGGGGAGGAGGGGCGTCGCGCACGTCGCCCTCGTAGGCGCGGCCGCGCTTGTCCTTGTAGAAGTCGTAGGCGGCCTCGGTGGACATGCGGTGGGCAGATAGTGTGCTCGCAGATCGATCTGCCCAAGATTCTATCGTCCGCGTATCGTGGCCAGGATATGTCAATCTGCCGTTGTTTTGGATTTGCCCCTCAATCTGTTCTGGGAGACGGGTCCGGATGACTGTTGATGTGTATAGTAAATGCTGGGCTATCAGTGCAACGGCAGTGCAGTGCACTTCAAAGCAAGCTGCGTTTTGGTTTCTTGGACGTGGCTGGTGCTGCTTAAACCAACCCGTGCTCATGCTCGTGTTAAAGTTGAGTTTATCAATCAACACACGACACTGCCAGTGCGAGTGTGGTGTCCTGCTGTGCGACCACAGTGCACTGCAGGGCACCCACAAACACCAGCAACGAGCAGAACCCCACTGCCCCCTCCGCGAAGAACATCAGCATGCACACAGTGTAATGGTTCTCGGTCAGATACACAGCACCCCCACGGCCCTGCAGGAGAAGGACCTGCAGTCACAGAGGATGGTGATCAAGCTGCTCCTCATGATCGCCCTGGAGCTGCACATGCTCTGCTACCACAGTCCAATGGGCACCATCACCTTCAGCCTTAGCAGTGCGGCCATCTCGTATGGTACCCTCCTTCCTCAGCAACCGGCAGGACATGTCCTGCACCAGACCTGATTGGCTCGAAGGGTCCTGAAGGCCAGAGCTGATGCAGATACTACAGAACTCGGGCCCCCCCACAGCAACTTCGAGGCCCTGCACCTGGCAATGCGATGCTAATGAGGGACACATTGTCAACATCCAGCTGACGTGCGAGTGCTCGCCATCATACCTGCCAGGTGCATCAGAGCACCTGATCAACTGGGATATGAGACAGGTCATCTTGGCCGTGCTCAAGCTCATGTACCCCGAGGTTGGAAGACCAAGGTGTTCAGCAGCCTGTGAGGCCTGGGGTCCAAGTCCGACACTCTGGAGCCCTTACTGATGCTGAGGGCGCTGGACCTGCTGGCACTGTGTGACAGGGCGATGCCATGATGCCTTACCCCACCAGTTCCCTTTGACAGCGACAACAAGGCAGTCTGCATAACACATGTGGTGACGTGGTCGTGATTGCACTGCCCACTCTCGTGTCACTCATCTGATGCATGAGGTGCAGGCCACTCAGCTCGTGCTCAGCAGCTCCAGCTTTGTTTGTGCCTGAGGACTGCAGACTACTGGCCCTCGACACACTGCTGCTGGGGCACATGAGCCTGTGCTCATGTCGGAGCTGCTCGTGACACTCATGGAGCTCATATGCAAGGCGATGTCCAAGGCTGAGTGCATGCTGGTGCACGAGGGGGCATCACGTTCCTCTTGCTGTGGGCAGAGACAAGCCTGAGCAACCTCAGCAGTGTCTCATACACTACACTACTCTCAATCCACACATGAGCCAAGCTTGTGATTTGCATAGACAATGTTTACCACATTGCACTGGCACTGCAAGTTCAAGTCTGACTGCCAGCAGCCTCCTTGGCATGTCTGCAGCACTCGTATGGAGTGTAGTTGACCAGCTGCACTAACAAATGATCTGCACCCCAAATCTCACCTCTTGAGCCCAAATTCGGGCCTGGTGTGGGCCCCCTTCACACCAACGGGATTCATATAACTCGCTCTGAGTCTGTCCCTCCTTCCTTCTGTTGTATGGGGTGTCAGAGTCAGCTGAGAGCCTCGTCCTTCCATCAGGACCTTGCCTTCTGTGAAAGCTCAACATGGCAACAACACTTTGCAACCCCTGCAGCTGGCAGCCAGACCCCGCCTGTGCCTCTGCTTCACTGAGTTGGACTTCAAGAGTGGGCGCACATGTGTGGAATGCATGGGTCACGTTTGGACACAGAGGGCAGCAGGGCAACACAAGGATAAATTGGCAAGCCCAGTGCTGGATCGTGCACCTTTAGTGCAGGATTTGCATGATCCAGAAAAGATTGACATGACATTGGCTGTGAATAGCCAGGAAACAGCCATTGGAATGACATGACAGATATTAGGAGTATATAAACTCAGCAAGTTTTCAGGTTCACTTTTTCATTTGATCTGGAAAACAATGTGTTTGTGTTCCCCCCTGGAGCTGCAGAGGTAAGAGGTACTCCTGGGGATGAGCTTTGCTGAGCATATCATGAGTCCCTGGAGAAGACCACATTTACTGAACTGGTCGCAGAGCACTCACACAGCATTGTTTTCTGGACCCAAGAACCTGCTCAGATCAACAAGGTGCATCCCCACAAATGCCCTCTCTCGACTCGTTCTTCTAATGATTTAACTGCTGCTGGGCAAGCTACAGAGTGAAAGAACAGTTGAAGTTGTGAAGAAGCCATTCATGAAGTGCCTCGTGCTGGGCTTGCTGTGCATCATTGACTGCTCGCACATGCTGATGCATCTCCTTGAGTTGAACTGGTACCTGAGGCCCTCAAGACTGAGGCGGATCTCAGAACTGCTAAGAACGTCATCAGACATCTGCTGGCCTCGTGCTGATCCAAAGCACAACTACTTCTGCCACTTCTTCTGCCAGTCTTCAAAGAGATTTCGTGGCAACAGGGGCAAAACACAATTGTGTCATTCAGATATCAAAATACCATCACAGTTTTCATTTTGCCTGAGTGATGTTCAACTCTTTGTGAAGTCCCACACACCACTCAGGCAGAAGGTCCGCTTTCTTCCCTACCACCCCTTCCCACCCCCTGCAGCTTCGTACATGTCTGGTAATTAATTGATTGATTGATTGATTGATTGATTGCTCTCCTATGCTTGTTAGAAGATGGGGGTCGTTGGGAGATCGGTTCGGTTGGATTAATTTACGTTCGGAGGCTGCGGAGTACAGTGGGCACACCCGACCCGTGGTTGATATTCAGAGGGCTGATACACGAAACATTGCGTACAACCTTTGCCAGTAAGGGTGCGTTGGAGCATATGGCCCCCAGAGGTTGTCGTAGGCCACGCTGGTGATGACCGAGGAGAGGTAGTGAACCGGCACGTCGACCGCCCCGAACGTGATCAGGCCGTACAGCGCCGGCAGCAGAAGCGGGTATGCGTGCCAGGGCTTCCTGGACACTTGGCTGTGCCTGTGCGACCTACTTGCGATCTTTGTCGCCCAGGGCAGGCAAACGCGAGCCAACAGACCCCCGACAAGGGCGACGGGCAGGAGAACCAGCACGACGGAGAGGACCAGCATGGTATAGTTCGCTGGCAACGCGGGATGAGTTAGTGCGGCGTTGTGAAGAGTGGAGGG
>CACRSC010000073.1:109753-161511 GCA_902651635.1 Mastigamoeba balamuthi | reverse complement strand
CCCCCCCCCCCCCCCCCGCGTCCCGTCCCGGCGGGTCCGCCGACGTCAGCGAAACCCGGACGCACCGCAGTGGGGGGGATCGCCCGAGACGACGGGCCTGGAACAGCGGCACTGGGGGGCAGCCCCACGGGATGCTGCAGCCGCGGCTGGCGGCGGCCTGTCCGAAGAAGGGGGCCGCGCGGTGGTCGAGCGCGAGGTGCGTGCGGGCGCTCGTCAGCGCGCCGGCGAGCATGCCGAGCGCGTCGCCCTCGGCGAGGCTCCGCGACGGCGGGGACGGCGCTGCCGAGGCGGCAGCCGCCAGCAGCAGCGCCAGCACTGCTGCGGGTGCCCGGGCAGCGCGCGGGGCGGTGGTGGCGGCGGTGGCGGTGGACATTGGGCGGTGTTTGGCGGTGGGGTGTGCGGGGTGAGGTATTTGGGGGCTTCTATTCCCGGTAGTTGTCAGCGAAGAGTCCACGCCGCGCCCGCGTTGATATCAACAGCGTCGATTCCGGCGCGGAACCAAATGCGGAAGTGGATATTAATGCCGAGTGGCATTACGGACGTTGGGATTTCTGCGCCTGGATCCTGGAGTTGATCGCTAACACCTGCGCACTGGGCCATCGGTGCGGGGGCATCGCGGGGATTTGCCGGTCGACGGAATAGAACATTCGGCAAAAAAGCGAGAGAATGCTCAGAGAGATTCCCAGAGAGATTCTCCTCCGAGGAGAATCTACTCTACCCAACAAGAAACCGGGTTTAGGGTCTTCTCCTCTTCTTCTTTTTTGGTAATATCGCGCTGCTGTCGTCGTTGTGGTCCGGCTCCATGCCAGCGGTGGAGACACCGCCGGACCGGAGCGCGTGGAGGACACCCGCGTCCTCCTATGCATATTTCTCCCCTTCCCTACCACCGGGGTGGTAGCACACCTGTGGAAGTGATTTTTTCGTACCACACGGGAAAACGCACCCGAGGAGAGCTGGTGGGACCGCAGATGTGCGGGGGAAGTGAAGGGAGTAAGTGGATGAAGCGGGGGTGGGGAAGGGGAGCGTGTGGAGGACCCCCGCCCCCCACGCCGGTGTGAGAACTTCACTATTTTTATCCCCCGTATCGGGCACACCGCTCAGCAGCCTCCCAGCCCTGCTGCCTGCCGTCAATCAGCCCAGCAGCCCACCCACCCACAGAGAAGAGAATCTCTCTCTTGTGCTCCACACATGTCGTCTGTCGTCCTCGCACAGCCCGCGCCCGCTGGCACGGCCGGCAGCAACGAGGCGCTGCCCGTGCCCCCCGTGGGCCTGCAGTGCCCGCAGGTGACGGCCGCCGTCGTCGAGTCGCCCCCGTCGTCGTCGTCGGACGAGGTCGACGTGGTGGTGGTCGAGCCCGACCTGTTCCCCTCGAAGCTGCCGCTGCCGCAGCCCAGCCTGCTGCCGTGGTACCGCGACGGCAACTGCCGCCGCGTGCTCGCCATGGCCGTCCTCACGCTCATCTTCTGCCTCGCCGAGATCGCTTGCGGCATCGCCATCAACTCGCTCTCCATCCTCGCAGACGCCTTCCACATGATCTCGGACGAGATCTCCCTCGTCATCGGCTTCATCGCCCTCCGCATCGCCAAGGTGCGCGTGCCCCCTCGCCCCCACCGCATGCATGCCGGGAGGACTGCCTTCCGGGGTATTTCTCGGAATCCTTAATGACGTGGCGCTTGCCTGCGGTGACGCCCCCTCCTCCTCCTCCCCGCAGAGGCCTGAGACGAAGAAGATGTCGTACGGGTACCGCCGCGCAGAGGTGCTCGGGGCGCTCGTCAACGGCATCTTCCTGCTGTCCGTCTCCATCTTCATCTTCCTCGAGGCCATCGAGCGCTTCATCGACCCGCCGAGTGCGCCCGCACACACATACACGCACACACACGCATCCCCGCATCCACTGCGCCCTGGGAACGTGTCATTGCGTCAGAATGACGCGTCGCACGCACTCAATGGCAACGGCTGACCGGCCTCTGGCACCCCCGTGCAGCGATCGAGCACCCGCTGGTGATGATCATCGTTGGCGCCTCGGGCCTGCTGGTGAACCTCGTCGGCATGGTCATCTTCGCGGGCCACGCGCACATCGGCCATGACCACGGCCACGGCGGACACGACCACGGCCACGACCACGGCCACGACCACAAGAAGAAGGACCACGACCACCACGACCACGACCACGACCACCACGACCATGATCACGATCACGATCACGAGCACGAGCACGAGCATGAGGCTGGGGAGGACGGGAAGAAGAAGAAGAAGGCGGTGAACCTGAACCTGCACGGCGTGTTCCTGCACGTGCTCGGCGACGCGCTGGGCAGCGTCGCGGCGACGGGCGTCGGCGTGATCATCTACTGCGTGCACGGCACCAGCTGGAAGTACTACATGGACCCCCTGGCCAGCGTCATCGTCTCCATCATCATCGTCCACACCGGCATCCCCCTGGGTGCGCTTGAATCTAGATTCTCCAGATATATAGGATATTCGAGATTCCGGGAAGTAGTATCCTGACGTTGCTGCTGCCGACGCAGTGCTGAGGTGCATCAAGATCCTGATGCAGGGCGTGCCCGACAGCGTGGACATGGACGAGATGATCGACGAGCTGCACAAGGTGCCCGGGATCCACGGCGTGCACGACGTGCACGTGTGGCAGCTGTCCAACGCGAGCCACGTGGGCACGATGCACGTGGCCTGCGACCGCGACGCCGACTTTATGGAGCTGGCGCCGCACCTCAAGGCGGTGCTGCACAGGCACAACATACACCGCACGACGATCCAGCCCGAGTTCCTCAAGGCGGGCAACGAGCAGGCCGCCGACCCCCAGTGCGTCTTCTCGTGCGACTTTGACACCAAGGCCGACGAGCAGTGCTCGCTGCTGCAGCGCGACGAGCAGAAGCGGGCCGCCGCCACCGCAGCCCTCTGCCCCACAAAGCACTGAGAGGCCAGACAGGAGCACTGCTATACACACGCAACGCACGACCGCACCACACAACGGCACACCCGCGCTGGCTCGCAAGAGAGCTGAGCACCACAACAAAATTTATCAATTCAAACCCTCCCTCCCCCCTCCATTAGCCTCACTCATGGTTGCCTGTCCCGACTCTCTCGGGTGCAATCGACGGCATTTCTCGGTGCAGCAAAGCGGGTGCTCTGCCTGCGTGTGTTGAGGCAAATTGAATTGCCCCCGAGTTCGAATTGCCCCTAGTTCGAATTTTTTTTGGGTAGCCCACACCCCCATACGCCCGTACGCTTGGCGGGGGGACTGATCTGCGTGCGCTGCTCGCAGTCGCTGGCGATCCACTCGCCTGCGCCGCCGCGGTGCCCGGGAGCTGTCGTTTGGGGACAGATGGGCAGAGCGACTGGCGCTGTGATGGGGGTGGGCCCAGAGCAGAGAAAAAAGATGGAAGCCCGGCCACCGCCCGCAGTTCCACCTGGACGCTGGCTGACTGGGGAGGGCTGGGGGCCTGCCGCAGAGCAGTGCCAGTCCCCACGGCGACCCCCTTGCAATGCACGGAGCGATCTCCCAGGGCGGCCTCGCAACACCGCGACAATAATTCCGCTTACGTCACCAGCACAGTTTGCTGACGTTGGGCACCCCCGTTTAAAAGTCAGCGGCGAGAGGGGGGTACTCGCGTTGTGTTCACATCTTCCTCACCGGCAACGCTCACGCCGAGATCCCCCCAACAACCACCTCCTATGTGCGCAGCCGTGGCCCAGACCAGCGTGGCGCCGAGCTCGACGCCGCCGCCGCTGCCGCAGCACGCGTACCTGAGCACGTGGTGGTCGCTGCCCCCGCCCCCTGTCCGCCGCGTCCCACTGCCCTGCCCCATGCCGCTGCAGCCCGCCCTCCTCCCCGTCGTGCGCACATCCCTCCCCGCCCCTCCCTGCGTCCGCTGCCACCCAGGATCCGTGCGTGCGCTGGGGGGTGACATGACACCTGTCACGGCCTCCTCCCTCCGTCCGCGGTGCCGAGAAATCTCCTGCGTCTCGTTAATTTGTTCTCCTCTTCGGAAGCGAATTGAACAGCCGGCGGGTTATCGGGGGGTGGACGCCGCTGCGGTAAGATTCAATTCCAGGTGTGCTGTTGACGTGGCAAGATGGCACATCTGCCCGCGGAATCTCGAATCTAGTTTTCCCCGGGTTGGCGGGGCTCTGGGTGGGCGAGAGAGATCTCGGTGTTCCACGTTGGTGACGTGGCTTACGTCACGGTGTCGCTTCACCTCGACGGAATCTCCTCTTTCTTTGTACACACGGGGGTCCTCGGAGGTGATTCGTAGTAGACACACTCGCCGGCAAGAGGGGGAGCAACTGTTGTCCACCGAGTGACCGGAGTTGACTGACTGACCCTGCCGCAGTACGTGCTGGGGCCCTCTTACGACCTCGCCCCCTACGCCCTGACTGTACGACTGCCCGGCGACTGCCCCCCGGGGCCCATTCCGGCATTTCCCCGATTGCTCTGATTGAATTGGCTTTTTGTTTTGCCTGCATGATTCCTGGCGCGTCACATCCAGACGCCCATGCTCGAGTCCCAGGCCGCCTCGCAGGACCACCTCGACGGCACGGAGCGCCCCGAGGGCTCCCCGGGCCCCACCAAGTCGCCCAAGCTCGAGGACGGCGACGCGACGACGCCCAGCAGGAAGCGCCTCTGCAAGTACTTTGCCCAGAACGGCCGCTGCCTCAACCCCGCCTGCACCTACTCTCACGACGCCGCGGCCGTCTGGCCCAACACGCCTCCCCCGCCGCCCCCGATCCCCATCCCGGTCCCCTTCACTGCGTTCATGGCAAGCCCACGCGCCCCCCCAGTGATGTGGCGTTAGATTTCCCGGAAATTTCCGACCTCTGGCCCTGGAGGGGAATTGCCGGCAGTGACGCCACTCGGGGGAATTCCGAGAAATTTCCCCGTTGTGGGCTGACCGTCGCCGCTTGCGTGGCGCGCAGGACGGCGGCGGCCAGCTGATGCTCGCGCCGTCGCAGCCGTGCTTCTTCTACTACAAGACGGGCCGCTGCCNGGCAGTGACGCACTCGGGGGAATTCCGAGAAATTTCCCCGTTGTGGGCTGACCGTCGCCGCTCGCGTGGCGCGCAGGACGGCGGCGGCCAGCTGATGCTCGCGCCGTCGCAGCCGTGCTTCTTCTACTACAAGACGGGCCGCTGCCTGCGCGGCGTGCGCTGCAAGTACAACCACGGCGAGCTGGCGCCCGACTGCTGCTACTGCTCGCGCGAGTCGGCGGACCTCGAGCTGCAGTACGCGCTGTCGCAGTACGCGCCATGCCCGCCCTGCGTGCCCTGCGGCCACTCGCACCACGAGGAGATCGACTACGAGCCCCCGCCCGCCGCGCCCGCCGCCAAGGCCGAGGACCCGGACGGCCGCCCCGACGGGGCCGAGGACGGGGGCACGGGCGAGTGGCAGTCGAAGGAGCTCAAGTACCGCACAAAGGGCTGCGCGTACTACTTCATTCTGGGGCACTGCCAGAAGGGGTCCGTTCGACTCCCGGCCCCGGAAAGATATATTTTGCGACCAGGGGAAATGAACCTGACCTTGTATGCTTTCTGGCGGCGCTGTAGGGACCACTGCAACTTCTCACACGAGTGGAGGGACGACCTGGTGATGGCACCGCTGCCGCCAAACATGAGGAGGCCCTCCGGGAGTGACGGGAGCGGGTGCTCGTGCGACAGCGAGATGGGCGACCAGCAGAAGCCGCAGGCAGCAGCGGCGAGCAGCGCCGTCAAGGGAGAGGATGACAGCAGCGAGACCGGGGACGGCAGCGAGCAGGGGCAGGAGGAGGAGGAGGAGGGGCTCGGACGCAGGAGGGCCAGCCGCACGTCGCTGTTCAGGACCAAGCCCTGCAGGTTCTACTTTGAGCGCGGGACGTGCCGCAAGGGCACGCACTGCAACTTCTCGCACGAGGCCTCGTCGCTCGCAAACGTGCGCCCGTTGATCTCTCGAGATGATGGGGTGGGGGGCTGGCACTCTGGGGCACTGGGTCTGAGCGTGGGCTGCGCAGGGCGAGCTGTCGTCGTAGGAGGCGGGGGAGAGAGGAGGTGCGGGAGGACGGCAACGGGCACGATTGTGAATGTGGTCTGGTGCTCGGCCTTGTAAGAGTTGGACCACAGCGGCTCAGGGAACAGAACCAAAAACAATCGCACAGTGTGCATCTTTGGTAAACGCAGACTGCATCTGGTAGCCTTTCCACGTGCCCTGCACTGAGAAGCTCTGCGCTTTAATTTGTCTCCTATTCACTGTGGACAGGTTGAGGGGTGGGGTGGATGTGCCTCGCGAATGCACTGCATTGCTCCAGTCTGACGTTGTGTAGCGGACAAAGGGAATTTTACTTGAAAAGGACCATGAAAGAGACCCCGGAAACCTCTCGAAAGCCAGTCAGGCTGCGTGAAGGCAGCGCACGCATCTGGTACACCCTCGGTGGGGACTGGGGGTCATGGCCGCGGTTCCTTTGTGCCGCGAGAAATAATAATCTGGGAGAGCCTGTCAGCAGTGCACAACCGCCATTCTCTGGGCGATTTGAACCCTCTTGGTCCCGCAGTCTTCTGTGCCTCTGGTCCGCGTTGCACCGTTGCACACCCCCATGAGGACCGCACTCGTGCTCTGCGCGGCCTGCGTGGCCCTCTGCGCCGCGTGCTGCATCGACGACAAGCAGGAGGAGATCGCCCGCACGTGCCGCAGCGGCTGGGAGCGCTGCCTGGCCCAGCACGGCGCGGGGCCCTCCTCCAGCGACGGCGACGGCGACGACGGCACGACGGTCATCGGCATCGGGTGCAACCCGCCGTACCCGCGGCGCAACTGGACGCAGGTGCCCGACAGGGTCTTGTGCAGCTGCCTGTTCGACTACATCAAGTGCGCCATGGGCCTCTGCCCCGACTACTACGACACGCTGCTGCGGCGCCTCAACGCCAGCGTGCCCGTCGACAGGTGCCAGGCCCACGGGCCGCCCTGCTACTACCAGATCTTCACCAGCGAGCACCTGCGGCTCATCGACACGGGCGACTACTCGCGCAAGCCGCTGCGCCAGTGCCACTCGCTCGCGTTCCCGCGGCTCTACCGCAGCACCGCGTTCTCGGTCTCCGCCACGGCCACGCCGGCGGCAGAGGAGCCCAGCGCGCTGGTGGTGACGTCGATCGTCGTCACGCTGCCGGGGCGCACGCTGCGGATGACGATGGAGAGCGACTTCATGGGGTGGAACGAGACCGAGAGCTACCGCGGCTACGAGATCAACTTCAACAGCGTCCGCGCGCCCAACAACGAGCGCCTCACGGCCATCAAGTGGGACATGGGCCCCGGCGCCACGTCGTGGATCGACGTCGAGGTCTTCGGCGTCTGCTGCCCGGGCTGCGACGCCACGATGTTCGGCGCGGGCTGCCCCGTCGACAACACGACCGTCGACAACAGGCGCCGCGCCGCCCCGTGCGCGGCGGTCAGGCCGTCGGCGTCGCACTACGTGGCGTGCAGGGAGGACCTGCAGAGGTTCGGGCCCGCGTCGGCGACAGCGCAGCACGCGCAGGCGAGCGTGCTCAAGATGTACCAGCTCTCGCTGACGGGCGACAAGCTCGTCAAGGACTACGGCGGCTACATCCCGCCCTACGTGTCGTCGTCCTCGACGGCTGCCTCCTCCTCCTCCTCCTCTGATGCGCCGGCCGCGTCCTTGGAGAGCGCGTCGGCGGTGGTCCCGCCGGCCGACGTCTCCTCGTCCCACGGGCAGCAGAAGGCCTCCAACTCGGCGACGTCCCTCTGCGGGCTGGGAGCAGCAGCCGTCGCACTGGCAGTAGCGATGAGCGCATGAGGGTAGAAAGCTCTCTCTATGTAGCCCAGTGTACTGTTGAATACAGGACAGAGTATGGCTATTACCATCACCCTCGTCACGGGCGACCAGCTCCTCTCCGAGTGATTTTGTCTCACCAATTTCTTAGTGCCAGGTGCAAATAGCTGCCCACTATCCGCATCTCAGCGCGGTCTGGCACCGTCTTCGGAGCCTCCTGCTGCACCGTCAGAGCGTCCTCGTCCGCGAGTACCAGCGCAGACTTAGTACGTCGCACGCAACTCAACAAAAGTTTCGCTGCGCCCCAAATCAAGTGGTATTGAGAGTCAGGCGGAGCAGTACGTGCTGGCCGAGGGGAGTGTGTCCCAGCGCGGCCGTGCGGTGCGGGAGGCGAGGCGGGGGAGGGAGGTCTCCTCAGACGGCGACGCTCAGACGGCGACGCGCGAGGCGGCGGCGTCGAGCGCGGCGTCGAACGCCGAGGCGCGGGCGAGGAACGGGTGGTTGGGGAAGCTCGAGCGCAGCTGCGAGAGGTAGCGCTGCGACGTCGACGACCCGGGCGCCATGTGCATCGAGCACACGACGAGGTTGGCCATCGTCTCGGCGTCGCGCGCGCCCTTCTCCTGCGCCTCGAGCAGCAGGCGCTCGCCGTCGGCCCAGCGCATGCCACGCATCGCGCAGGCCGCGAGGCCGCTCAGCAGCAGCGGCGTGCTGCCGTACTTGTCCGACAGCTCCTGGAACGTCAGCTGCGCCTCCTGCACCTTGTCGCCGCCCTGCCGAGAGAGAAAGCAAGCGGGAATCAGTTGAGGCGGAGGATCGATTCCCGCCGGCGGAAAGAACAGACTCACGGCGTTGAGAAGGGACCAGGCAGCGGCCAGCTGGGTCAGGGGAGAGTCGTCGTCGATCTGCTGCATCGCCCTGAGCTGGTTCTCGGCGAGCTCGGGCCTGTTGACCGCGAGGTACAGCTGGACCATCAGCGCCATACTGCGCGTTGCGGGACGCAAGGTCAGCACAGAGGCACACAGCACAAAAAAGAAGCGGGCGGCGGGAATCGAACCCCTCGAGCGAGCTGGGCTGGTGGTGCAGCGCGCGCATGGCGTCGTCGAGCCTGCCCTCGCCGTACAGGATGATGGCGGCGATCAGCTGCACCGCCTGGTGCGACACCAGCGTCGCCGTGTCCGCCAGCCACTGTGCGCGCGCGTGGGCGTGGGGGTCGCGGGTGGGCTCAGACTCGAGGAATCAATTGATTTGGGGAAGAGGGGAGATGGGGAGGTCTCACGGGCTGGATGATGGCGAGGGCCTCCTGGGGGCTGGTCTGGTAGAGCGCGAGGGCGCGGGCGGCGGCGTGCGGGACGCTGGTGGCGGCGAGGCTCTCGGTCTCGTCGAGGACGATCTGCGTGTTGCGCAGGGCGATGCTGGCGCGGTACACGTAGATGTCGCGGTCCAGCTTCACAGACGCTGTCGGTGGCGCAGTCAGCCGGGGTGCTCGAGCCGACAGCGCAAATCAAAGCTACGCGTACACCGGCCCGGCGCGGGACCAGTGGTTCGAATCCCGCCGCGGCCAACATCCATACGCCAAGGCCGAGAAAAATCTCGCCCGAGATCAAACCAACCCAATCCAGAAACAAAATAAAAAAGGCACAGCGACAAGGACTGGCCGACAGGACCGCGGGTTCAAATCCCGCCGAACGCAACAAAACAGACCGCTGCAGAACAGACGCCAGCAAAGCGCCCAGGAGGCGACGCAAGGGACACCGAGCTGGGAGAGGGAGGGAGAGGGCCCAGAGGAGGAGGAGGGGGGGCAGAGGGCACACACCGTTGGAGGGGTTGAGCTTGTTGGCCTTGTTGATGGAGCCCTGGTAGTTGCCCAGGTAGAACAGGTTGCGCACCTCGAACAGCTCGTCGGCCATCTCCGCTGGCTCTTGATCTCTCGCTCGGTCCGCTTTTGTTCGCGTTTCACGCTTTGCGCGCGGTGTGCGGTTTCCCTCGTGTCCTCGTGTAGGAAAATATCTCCCATCAGCGATACTATCCCCAAATATCTCTTGCGTTGCGAAATATCGGTCAAAACGACCTCCCGTGGTGCCAAAATCCAGTATCAGTTGAATTGTGCCCGCTGGGGGGTCAGACCGACTTGGCGCTTTGGCATGCGCGGAACGCTTGCTCGAGCTGGTCGCCGATGAAGGCGACCTCGGAGTCCTTGTGCTTCCTGAGCTCGTCCTTGAAGGCCACCGCCGACGCGTCCTCGGCCACGATCCGGCACAGCTCCCCGCACATGTCCACGTGCCGTCGCAGCGTCTTCCCGAGGTCTGCCCCAGCCCGGGAATCGGAACCGTCAGAGAACCGAGCGTCCGGGTCGGAAACCCGACGGGGAGACGCGTCTTGCCTTTGCTGGTCTCGAGGTCGTCCTTGACGACGTTGGCAGCGCGGAGCAGGTGGTGGTGCAGCATGTCGAGGTAGCAGCCCTGCAGCGTGGCGGACCCCGGGTCGCGGGCGAGGTCGTCGAAGAGGTCGTCGAGCTTGACGAGGTCGAAGAGCGACGCCCGCGACTGGTAGTAGCGGTGCATCGTCGGCTGCAGCTGCAGCAGCCCGTCGGCGCCCGCGGCCTCCCCCGCAGCCTCGTCGGCGATCGACGTCATGCTGGCGCTGCCCCGGAACCCGCTCGGGGGGACCGTGAGGCCCGCACAGGAGCTGGGGCCGAGGCCCTCGTTCCACGACTTGCGGAACTGCGTGGTCGCCCCTGTGCGGCTCGTGGGCGGCGCCGAGGGGGCAGCGGGGAACGCGACCAGGCCGCTCTTGTTCGAGGCCTGCAGCGCCCTCCACGCGGCGGCGCACACCTCAGGGTCCTTGTCCTCGACGAGCGCCTCGTCGACGAGCCGCAGGACCACAGCGGAGCCCTGCGAAGGTGGGGAGAGGGGCAGCGAGTCAATCGAAGGACTCGGGGCAGCTCGCAGCCCCAGAGACCCCAACTCTCACCGGCTTCGATATGAACGTCGCAGAGCCCACGGCGCCGAGGCCGCACTTGATGCCGACGATGTGGACGCCGGCGGGGACGTCGCGGAAGCCACGGAAGTCTCCGCCCGGGTCGGGGCGGGCCTCGACGCCGTCGACGAGGAGAACCTGCGAGACCCACGGCAGCTCGTTCTCGATCACGATCGCCCCGGGCGCGCTGGCCTGCTCAGCCCTGCGTGCGCTCATCTCGCCGGCCCTGGGCGTGCCGACTCCCAGCATCGCCGCGTTCCCCAGCAGCGGCCCCATCGTCCGGACTCTGGACCGGCTGCGTCTCGCTCAGTGACAGAAACCACGAAACAATCGAATCAAATTCAATTGACACGGCCAGCGTCGCGGAGGGGGCCGCAGCTCTCTCGCGACCCCCTCTGGGTGTGGCTGTGGGCCTACCTGATGCCGCGCGTGAGGGCCTGGCGCGCAGGGGTCGAGATGTCGTTGTGGGGCTGCAGCGAGGGGATGCAGGCCGACGCACGCGGGGCCGTCGACGACGGGGTCTCGCAGCGCTTGAGCAGGGACTCGGCGGGGGGCCTGGGCACGAGCGACCCCGGCGGGGGCCTCGGCGTCGACGAGGCGCAGGTCAGAGCGCTCGCGGTCGTCGTCGTCGCGGCAGAGCAGCAGGCGGGGCCGATCGTGTGGCGACGCGCTGCAGCGGTCGTCGCGCGGCTCTGGCACTCGGCGATCGAAGGCAGCATAGCTCCCGGTGGGTGGCTGCGGGTGGCGACTTGATCTTCGTCAGACCGCAGAGCAGAGTTGCGGGGTCACGTGTGTGTCGGCGCTATTTTTGGGCTCTTCGGGGTGGGAGAATACTGCCGGCGAGTCAAAATAGGGCAGCTGCGGAGTACTCTGCTGCACGTCGACGAACCTGCGCATCGAAGAGGCCCGCGGGTGGCTTCTGCGTACGCCAAGGACAGTTCCAAGCACCACTGCCATTGCTAAGGCAATACAAGTTGGGCACAACAGAGCTGTGCCCAGATTCCTCCCTGTATGGCCGGTCACTCATCAAAGGGAGCAGGGAGTATCTCCTTGTGGGAGAAGAGCATGTTCTGAAGTGAAACGGAGTAGGGCCCAGTGAAACTTCAATGCCATGAGACCAGAGGTGCGCCTCAAGTGTACTGCCTGGTCAGCTTCTTCCTGTCGTACTTGCTCATGGACGAGGCGAGTGCGGAGCCCCAGCGGTTCCAGATCTCGTTGAAGAGCGGCTTCTCCGGGTCTCCCGGGATGTCTCTGCGGCCCCACACAGGCCTGACGTGCACGAGGCTCGCCCTGCCCCCCGCACCCTGCGAGCCGTACCCCCTAGCGGTCATGGCGTCGTGGATGGAGGACCCCCACACGCGCTCCGGGATGCAGGCCATCTTGGGGGGCGACACCTTCTTCGCGACCGGCTGGCGGAACTGGTCCAGCAGCAGGCGGCCTGGGTCGTAGCCGAAGTGCCGAGGGTAGGGGCCTATCTCGGCGCCGAACCGGATCATCGCGCAGCCCGACGTGTTGCTGCCCGCGAGGCTGCGCCAGACGCCCGCGAGGAACTGGCCGTCGGCGTCGTTGAGGAACTCGTCCATGTCCCAGAGCGTGACGAGGTCGACGTGCCCGCGGGCGTGGAACATGCAGTGCGCCAGCAGCTCGCGCTGGTCCCAGAAGTACAGCGACCTGCGCACGTTCTCGGGCTTGTTCGACATGAAGGGCACCCGGCGCACGACGACGCTGCCCGGGGCCCCTCCGATGCCGAGCTCCCTCACGGCGCCGGCGTACGAGGCGTTGTGCTCGGTCCTGTCGTAGAGCCAGAACAGCGAGATGCCCAGCAGCTTGTGGTACTCGATCCACTCGGCTGCCACGTAGGGCCTCACGGCGTACGTTAGGGGCGCCAGGCACGCGCCGATCCTCGGCTCCCCCGCGCTCTGCAGCGCCGAGACAGCGCAGAACTCGACGCTGGCCAGCGCCTCGCCGGGCCGCTGCCCAAAGTGGACCTCGAGCCTCCGCTTCCCGCTCAGGAGCAGCGCAGAGGCGTCGAGCTCCACTCCAGGGCACTGCATAACCGACGACGAGCCGCCGCCATCGACGACGGTGCACCTCCGCCACGTGCCGTCGGCAACGCGCGCCGTGACACTGGCGATGCGCTCCGAGGCCTTCTGGAGCGGCTGCGAGAGCAGGGAGGCGCCCCTCTGGAAGGTCTCGTTCGCGGCCTCTGCGTACGTGGCAAACGTGGCGCCGCCGCTGTGGGCGCCCTCGTTGACGTCCCCGGCGACGACCCAGAACGTTCCGGCTGGGCTGGGCGGGGCCAGCGCGAAGGAGACGGGGAAGAGGGAGTCGGAGCAGGGCTCCCACCTCAGCTGCGTTGGGCTGTCCAGCCGCCTCAGGGCCACTCGGCCGCGTACGCCTGCCCGCAGGGACACAGTGCGCACCAGGAGGGAGACAGCAGCGTATAGGCATACTGCCGACAGCAGCAGAACGCGGGCTCGGGCCATCTTGGGGCAGACCCGACCAAAAGAGTTACCAAACACCCCAGAAATCGGACCCACACATAAAAATTGTTTTTCTGAAATCTCCATAGCCGGTGCCGAAACCTGGTAGACCTCTCGTGGCTGGTTGGGGTGCGGCTGTATTGTCGGGCACCCCGATGGCAGCTGGCGTGGGCCATTGGGCCATCGCCGAGCGGTGATTGATCGCTGTTGATGATATTAAAAAGAACAGACGTACCAGCCAATTGAACAACAGAGAAACACCGAGCTTCTCCCTGAATAGCCTGCTGCGTGAGCACTAGTGTGCTTGAAAGCGCGATAAGGATCGGGTTGGCTATACTTTCGGGGAACCGTAACCGAGGGGAAGAGGCTCACCGCCCCTCGGGACTGCCGCACTCTGCTGGCGGGACCGCGCAGGGCCAGAAGTCGCCGAGGCCGAGTCCTGCAGCAGCCCGCGGGCCAGGACTTCGCCGGAGCCGAGATCTGGGGTGCTTGACACGGTTGGCTGCCCGTGGGGCTGCCGGGGCCTACTCGCCCGTGGAGGGGGAAATCAATCAAACTTGCACTGGCGTCACAGAGGAACACCAGAGTCCACCGACGGAGTTCACAAGAAGGACGAGGGAGGGGCCAGATATTAGGAGGGGCCTGTGGCGTGCAGAGAGGCCCGAGGGAGCCTGCGGCGTTTCGCGGGAGAAGCCCAAGATCACGCACGGCTTACACTCGGCATCACAATGGGCCGAGGGACAAGCGGTCGGCCAGAAGGTGCCTGAGGAGAGATCGGCATCCACAGAGAGGCGGTGCTCCGGGCAGCGGAGACCGCGGGGAGCGCGGATCATTTGTAGCGCGAGGCGCCAAAGAACGAAAAGATCCGCGGAAAAATTGATTTCCGACCCATAATTCCGCGGGGCGCATTTCTTCCGACGCATCTCACATAACGTGCCGTTCACAGAGATCTCTTGGATCATGTTGACCGGCCGGCAGCAGTGGTCCGCTACTCGCCCACCCAGTTCAGCTCCCTCCACTCCCCTCAGCGCTCTCCCCGCCGCTCCCTTCAGTGCCCTCCCCTCCCCTCCCCTCCCCCTCCATCATCATCCCCGTGGGTAACCACTCTGTGGCACCCTCTCTGGGGCAACTCGCTTGGCTCGCTTCTCGAGGGCATCCAGCGACGACTCTCGAGGCTCCTCCAGCCGACCGCGTACCCTAAACCCACTTTTTTGCGTGTTGATGGGGCACCCGGCAGAGGCATGGGCCCTGTTGGCCCTGGTGCGCGTGCTCTGCCAAACGGAGATGCTGTTGCTCCCCAGCAGGCCCTGACCGATATGCTAAGAGTACTCAAAGTCCACATGTTGTGTGTCGATCAGGTTCATTACGTTGCAGAAGAAACAACGGAATATACTCAGATCTCGGGAGAGAACCAGGGCTGCCACGCATCCCTGCTGACTGACTGAGGAGGAAGCCGCTGTCGTTCTCGCTCGTGATGCGTGAGCACGGGTACGCCCTGGGCCTGAGCCAGCATCGCGCACATCGGGTGTCCTCGCCATCGCGGTCGCGGCCTACTCGCGTCGCGACGTTTCCTCATTGCCGTAGTCATTGCCACTGCCCCCTGCTCGCTAGGCGTGCTGCTTCTCCGCTGCTGTCCTCTGCCAGTGGCACAAACAGTGGAATGAGAACATGAGCTTGAGTTCTCGTTTGCGATCCACTTGGTGACGTAGTCCTCGAGCACAGGCACCTGTGCCATCGATCGGCCAGTGCACTGCCCAGCGGCACCGAGAGCGACAAGGGAGAGCCAAGAACCTGCTCTCCTTAGGGCGGGAAATGGCGCTCAAAGGAAGACAAGCGGCCTGTAAATGCCATCCGAGCACAGGCGGTGCTGGTTTCTGCATTGTTGTGCTGTGTGTGCCTGCGCACTCACAAAGGGCAACAGTACTGAGGCAGGAGAGATGTCAGACCTGGCCCAGCATGATTTTCTCGAATTCGACGCAGTTCGGGTCACTCCACAGGTCTTTCCAGCAGTTGGTTTCCCACTCGTCGCTCAGCACATGTGGTGGCCACTCGACCCACCTCGCCCTGATCATCTCGCAGTCCCTCAGATGACTGTGGGCCTCGAACTCTGCATTGAGCCGTCCAACGTCGACGTCGTGCTCCTCGACGAACACGACATACGTGATGAACGCCCTTCGGCATGAAGGATCATAGAGAAACGGCCTCACGTGGCCCACGGCGCGTGACTGCTGCAGGAACGGCTCGCGCTCCATCCCCTCTTGTACGAAGTTGGAGTTGTGGATCAAATGGATGCTCTCGTGCAACAGCGCGTCCACGTTGCGGAGAACCCCGTAGCTCTCCTCGTGGAGCTCGCGTAACGCAGCATCTGGGGCACTCTCGAGCTCGTAGAGATGCAGGTGGCCACCGAAGTCTCCGGCCAGCTTGTCGTCCTTCCGGCCGGTGAGCTCCAGCCACGCGATGGTCCCGTCCTGGCGGCGGCACATGAGCTGCACACCCGCCGCGTGGACCACGAACGACCTCCCGCGCCCGAGCATCCCGATCTCCTCCTGGATCGGAGCGACCCAATTCAAACAGCGGACTGCAGCGTACTCGGGCACGTGGTTGTTGACGTAGACGTACACGTCGGCGTCGTCACGGAACTGCTCGCTGTCGTCGTAGGGGCACAACAGGATTCCGGCGGTTCCCTCGTGAATCTCGGGACGGCCGTGGAGAGCTGCGTTCCAGTAGTTGACGAACGGCTGGCTCAGGGACTGCTCGGCTGCCGGCGTGCACCGAACCACCCTGCTGAACACCCCCGGGGCGGGGCGGCCTCGCACGATACGCGCGCCGCTTCTCTCCAGCAGCTCATTCAGCCCTCTTCTTTCTGACTGCAGGTATTTATCGAGATCGCGGCAGTACGCAATCATGAGCCTCTCCTGAGGAGCCGCCTGGCGAAGTGTGCCTCCGATGGGGACACTGAGACCCGCCGGGCTGGTCGCGGGAGAAGGCGCTGGCGGAGCCAAGCTCCTGCCCCTGCGGTGCGGGGGCACATAGGGCCCGACCCCTGAAGCGGGCGCAGTAGAGTGCGTCGAGTTCTTCGATGGGGACGGCGACGTGCTGCTGGGCGAGGGCGTCCTGCTTTCCTCCCCGCTGCCCTCGAGCTGCTTGCCTCTGGCCGTGCGCACTTCCAACGTCCTGTCGCCTGCGAAGTGGGGTCCTTGGAGTGCTGCCCACACGACGCGGCATGGCGGGCCCACTGGGCGCAGGGAGGCCCATGGCGATGGCACCTGATTGCCGGGCGTTATGTCGCGCGGGGCTGCCAGGCGCGTCGCTGTGCCCCAGAGGCCCCCGTCGAGCGCTGCCTGGTCGGCGCCGCCCGTGTAGAGAGCAACTAAGCGAGGGGCCAGCGTGTGCTGCTCCGGCAGCACGAGGACATCGACGCCGGGCCTGTTGCGCCGGGCCTCGAGTTCGCTGACCTGCTGCTCCAGAGGGCGCACCACGTCGAGCAGGCGGCCGATGTCGACGAGCGGCACACTCCCGCCCGCCCTCAGGGCCTCGCCCACGTCGTAGAGGTACCGCAGGGGGGACGTGGGGCTCTGCATCAGCGGGCGCAGGGCCTCGGGCACGCAGTGGGCGCTGGACGGCGGCAGCACAGCCATCAGCAGCTCGAACGGGGTCAGCGGATGCCCGAGATCGAACTGCGGCACGTAGTCTGGCGGCACGAGACGCACCACGTCGTCGGCAAGCGGCGCCTGGCCGGGGAAACGGTAGCACCAGGTCCAGCTGGGGCAGCCCTGGCAGTAGTAGCGCATCACATAGTGCAGGCCGGCCATGTAGTCCTCGCACAGCTGCTGCAGGCGCCCTCCCTCTGCGTTGCGCCCCAGGGTCCGCTCGCTGTAGCGGGAGCGCCAGCCCCTGGTGCCTGGCTGCACGTAGCGCCAGAACTCAGAGGGCTGCTGGCCGCGCTGTCTGTTCCTCTCGAGGGACCTCGCTTCGATTCTCTCCATCTCGTGGTCGGCGACCCGATCGAGTAAGCGCAGCGCGCGGCTAGTGTCCACGTCGCCGTTGTGCGTGATGTACCCGCCGAGGTTCGGGAGAGCCTCAGCGTAGAGGTCGAGCAGGAGGTCGACGGATCCCTCCCTGACGCGCATTGCCGGTGTGCTCGGGACGTGGTCGTTGCCGTTGAGAGCGCACAGGAAGACGCTGCGAGGACGGGAGGGCGCAACGGGACGTGAGCGCGCTGGAGGGACGGGTGCGAAGAGGAGGAGCCGGATGTTGGCTGGCTGAGGGGGGCGCACAAGTCGTCGACGATCCTCTCGAGGTCGTAGTCGAAGCCGCGCAGGGGAGTGCCCCTGGGGACGGAGACCTCGATGTACTCGCGCAGGGCAGCGAGGTCGATCCACATGAGGCTCCCGCCGTTGTCACGGTCATCGTGGACCACCGTGAAGTGCGGCTCGTGGGTGACCAGGGCCAACATGATGAGATCCGCGTCATTCCCGATGAGACCTGCCCGTTTTCCAGTCACCACCGATATCGCACCGGCCACGTCAGAACAACGTCATCAACGCAGATGTGTGCGCAGATAAGTGGCAATCGCAGTGACATCATTTTCCGGTGCAGTTGCAGAACCGCACGGAGCGGTTCCGGAAACGATCCGACACGACGGGAAAACCGGCAGGGAGGGGCAGCGGACTGAGCGCACAGTGGCGGGTGTTGGTGTCGTATCTGGGCGCCCGGCGCTGCTCGCGGATGAACTGGGCGATCTTGTGCTCGCCCTCGCCGGCCACGTCGGAGCCCGAGACGACGGCGGCGATGCCCTGCTGGGCCCAGGGGCGACGGCCGCTCGCGAGGCCCTCGGAGACGAACCACTCGAGGCCGCTGCGCAGCTTCTGCATGAACTCGGTCCCCGGCGTGATGGCGTTGGCGTCCCACTCGCCCCTCGCATCGGCAGCAGCGGCAGCGGCAGCAGGGGCGCTGTGCTCTGGGCGGTCTCTGGCAGCGGCGAAGCGGCGGGCGCGCTGCTCGTTGATCTTGGAGCGGGGGGCGACGCCGTCGACGGCGAGGAAGAGGAGCCTGCGAGGCCTGACGAGGTCCAGCAGCCCCTCGATGTGGTGGAGCACGCTGAGTATCGTCTGGGGCGGTGCGTGTGGGGTGTGTTGTCAGCCTCGGGGTGCCCGTGGGGACCCAGTGGGTGCAGTTGGGGGTTGAGGGTGAGGCAGCTGACTGACCTCCTCCTCGGTGGGCGCAGCGGGGTGCGCGTGGGCGTGGACGATGCTGTTGAGGTCGATGTAGAGGTTGTCTGTCTCGCCCACGGGGCTGTCCCGCACCGCTCTGGGCCACCTGCTGCGCAGCCACCCGTAGAGCCCTGGCACTCCCATTTGTGCTGCTGTGTGCAGTACACACTTTGTTTTGTTCTGTCGAAATTCGGTGCAAAACCTGATGGGCGGATCAGAAGATACCTGATTCCGTTAAGTGGCATATCCAACACCCACTCCATCGTTGCCACTACCGGAGATGCGGATGCCTGGTTCCGGTTTCTCTGCCCGATCAGATATTATCCGCGAATCTACATTGGGAGGATTTGGACAGCAGAGAACTCTGATTTCGACTCTACAACTCAGAACGGCACGATCACTGACGAGCCGACCCACTCTGTCCTTGCACACGGTTTCGACCAGGGATCCAAACGAGGAAGAACAATCACCAACGTTTGTTTCCAGGGGCGGGCCACGCTGTACGGCGTAGTTTGGGGTTGATCAGAGAAGATCAGGAGAATGCTCTGGTGCCTGGCAACCTACAGGCACGGGCAGAAGGTAATGCAATTGCAAGCGGCTTCAAGAGCAAACCCCCCTCGGGCTGCTGATACCACATCGAGTCTACCGCGCAAGGAAACCGTGGCAGCAATAAAGACAACCAAGGGCAGAAAGATCGTACTGTTTTGGCAAAAAGGCATGCGTGTCCTTCAGTAAGTCGTTGAAGTGTCGCCAGTAGTCTTGGTCAAACGGTAAAAAACTAATAAACTGAAAATAGAAATCAAGAGTCGAGAAGAAACAAAATAAGCACGCACTAAAAATAAATGGAAGAAGCAAATATTCAAGAAACAAAACAGGAAATCTGATTGATAATGCAAGGAAATTCAAATTTGTTTTCAAGATAGTCACTTAGGTTGTGTGCGCTAGCGCACAACTAATGTGATTTTTTGAAAACTGCATCTCGCGGTCCGATTCCAAGTTTTCCTGATCCCCACAGGTCATTCCTTATTGGCCCTTATTGGCTTCCACGTGCAGTGTCTTGATCTGCAGCTGTGATGTACTTGCTTCCTCTGGATGAACCGGAATCGAGCCGGCATCTTCGAGCCACTCTGGTAGTGCTCTGGGGCTAGTAGCTACTTCACATAACCAAAGTGACTTCATTCTGAGCAAACTGAAAAGTGAGCAGTGTCATGGCAGAGTATTTCTTATTTAATTTTATATTTGTCTGAAATCCAAATCATCTCTGGTTGTAGTCATATTAATCATGTCTGAATGAACACTTCTAGCTTATAATAAAATGACCATAGGATCTGATGTGAACATTCAAGTTACAAATTAATTGAGCTATACAGTAAGATACCATATTATGTTTCATGATAAATGGAGAAATCACTTGTGAACTTGAACAATTGTGATGCTGATGTAGACCCTGGCAGGCAGGAACATGGTCTTCATGAACTGCATGTCCTTCAAGAGCCGGAACCAGCCCTTCTCAGGGAACAGCAACCGGCCCATGCTGAGCCAGTGGAAGTGGGTGACACAGGCCACTCTGTGCTGTGTGCGCTTTGTTTTCATCTGTCAAAACTGAAGTAATTAAAATAGAAACAGATTTTAGGCACTGACGTCATCAACACACGGTTGCGATGTGCAGGCGTTTTTATAGTTTCGAAGTAATGTCAGAGAATTGAGTTCAGGATTCTCGAAAATCATGTGAAGCAATTGTCCTTGTGACAGAATCGAAGCAGAAAGCACATTCTTATTGGTCCCGACAGACGTCACTGCTACGTGGCTTCGGTGAGAGAGCCTCGGCAGGTTCACACCCACAGAGGTTCCTACACAAGAGTTTACTAAGCTCTTCCCAGTGAACATAGTGGTCATTCTCATACGGCAACAAGTGAAGCTAAGCAGAGGAATATTCTGACACTCGAGAGAGCAGCTGGAATCGAACAAACGTGTTCTGAGGCAGCCCACCATATGCTGATGCACTATGCCCAGCACATGTGAAAGCCGCCATTGTACACAATACAGCGGCCGCCCACGCAGTCGCTGTCCTTGTTGCAATTCCTCTCATCGTTGCACTTGGGGCACTCGCCCCCGCAGTCAGTGTCGCTCTCGCCGAGCTTGGAGTCGCGGTAGCCGTTGATGCAGTGGTCGATGACGCGCGAGCAGTCGCGGTTGGTCTTGTCGACCTTGTTGGCCCACTTACAGTCGTCGTCCCTCAGGCAGCGCTTGTCGCCCTTGCGGCAGTACAGCGCCTGCCCCCGGACAGGGTGCTCGTCGCAGTCCGAGGTGTACTTGCAGTCGCCCCAGTTGGGGACGTGCCCGGCATCGATCATCGGAGCGATGCAGTCGCAGTTGCGGTTGACCTTGTCCTTCTTCCTGGCCCACCTGCACGTGTTCATGGACATGCAGCGCCTGTCCCCGGAGTGGCAGCACATCGTGTCCGCCCCCTCGGGTGTGATGCAGTCGTCGCCGTTGTTGCAGTCGCCCCATGGCTGGACAGTAGGATAAACCCACGCAGTCCCGAGAGCCACGAGAGACAGAGAAAAAACGACAGCACAGCGCATCCCAAACGACAGTTTCGTTTCTGGTGCTCTGGAGATATTATTCTGTGTGATTTTATCTGGAGTACGGTATAGCGCAGCGCCACATTTATCTACTGCTCGCCTATGACAACGCTGGAGTGTGTTGGGGTCGTATCCGGGCACCCGGCGCTGTGATCAGATATTTCCTCGCGAATCTGCATTGGGAGGAAAGGAACAGCAGACGACTCTGATTACATCTCTCCAACTAGATTGTGACCACTTCGGGAACCGAACGACGAAGGCCGGTCATAAACGTGAAACCGGTGTCTCCCAATTGTGTGATGATGCGGACAGCCCCGACTGCGGCGCTGGCCACTGGGAGAGGGAACCCCCTTTCCTGTTCAAGCCGCTGGCTTGGTGCTCGAAGCAGTGGCACTGGCAGCAAGCACAGAGAGCAGCTTCTGCATGTCCTTCATCGCGCTCTCGAGCTGCAGCAGGGCGGGGTCGAGCAAAGTCAACAAGCGCTCCGAGAGACCACAGTGCAGGGGGAAGAGAGAGCGGAGCAGCCGCACGGCGGTCATCCTCGACTCGAGCTGCTGCATCTCCGACGACGCCGAGCCCTCGTGGAGGTCGACGAGCACGGGGACCTTGTGCTGGACGACGACGCTCGAGCGCAGGGCGTCGTGGAGCAGGTGGTTGGGCGTGACGTCTGTCGCCCGGAAGACGACCTGGCGCAGCGCGGGCGACGTGCGCTGCTCGAGCCAGCGCTCGAGCGAGAACCCCCGCGACGCCGCCAGCAGCAGCGCCACGCGCACGGCGAAGCGCCCGATGTTGAACGGCGCCGGGATGATCGACGCGCCGCTGAACTCGTCGACGAGCAGCGCGAACCACATCTTCCACTCCTTGTCCTTCTCCTCGGCCACCTGCGAGTACGTCGACCCCATCACTGCCGGGGATGGCCCACGCGAGCGCGTCAGCCAGCGCAGCCCCGGAGCCTCCCGGGGGGAGCGGGCGGACTGGCGATGAGGAGGTTGATGAGGACGATGCCCGAGATGACGCCGAAGACGCCGGTCAGCAGGCTGCCGAAGACCCTGCGGACGCCCGCGGAGACGCTGAGCGAGGGCTCGTTGACGAGCGTCCAGAACAGCGCCGAGAAGGTCGACGCGATGCCACTGGCCCCCGCGGGCTCGGCATCGTCGTCGCCGCCGCCGCCGAGGCGGCTGTGCGTGTCGGCGCCCTTGCAGAGGATGTGGATGGCGAACGTGAAGCCGCAGACGACGACGCCGAGCAGCAGCACGAAGCGGAAGACGTCGACGAGCATGCGCCCGAAGCTGACGAGCAGCGGGCCCAGCTGCAGGTCGCGGAACGGGATGCCGGCCTGCAGGAAGCGCATGTACGAGACGACGATGGCCAGCGAGAAGGCGCAGTCGTAGGCCGTCAGCAGCGAGCTCTCGGTCTCGGGGTCCATGTCGAGCAGCGCGACGGCGCCCTTGAGCGAGACGAGCAGCGAGTAGAGCGAGAGGTGGACGAGGTCGATGCAGTTCCACGTGTCCGAGAGGTAGTTGCTCAGGCCGTCGGAGAGGAAGTTGTCCAGCTCGACGACCCAGAGCCCCAGGACCCACACGGCCAGCAGGGCCTGCGACGCCGAGAGCGAGGCCGTCGTGGGCTGCACCGAGACGAAGCTCGCGAGGCCCACGAACAGCACGAAGAAGCTCAGGTTCGTCAGGAACACCGTACGCGAGTTGAATGTGTGCGTCATCTCCGAGAACACTGGCCTCTCCTGAGCCTTCTCCGGATCCTGCGAGCTCGGTCGTCAGCCATTACGAGTGCACACCGTTACAAAGAGAATAGTCGAGGTGATAATCGTCTTGATGGCAAATAAGAGACTTTTGCAAGAAAAGAAAGTGGAAGCAATACTGTGATATAATCAGTTGTTGATTCAGGAAATCGACGAAGCAGACCACCTATAGTGATTTCAACAGACTTTGCTTGTGGGAAGCTGGATTCAAATCAAGAGAATTGCTGAATAGCATGGAAATCATGTCTTGAACTCGCAGCACAAAGGGGAAAGAGCGCACCGTGTAGAGTAGCTTTCCACTGAGGCGGAGCGTGAGGATGTTGAGGAGGTAGCCCAGCATGAACCACATGTAGCGCAGGGACATGCCGCTGAGCACCTCAGTGGGCAGCGGGTATCCCGCGAACACGGGAACGTGCGAGATCCACTGCTGGTGCACCGCCTTCTGTACGAGCTTGTGCGAGATGAAGTCCTTGTGGTCCGCCTCGGACGCGAGCAGCAGCAGCGACTTGTTGGGCACGTTCTCCACGCGCGGGCACGTGAAGTAGATGAGCCTGTGGACCTCTGTGTAGGTCAGGCCGTCGAGCATCGCCATCGTGAGCCCCAGCAGCGCCGAGACCTGCTGCTCCCAGAGCTCGCTGGCAAAGGGCCGCTTGCCCGCGGTCCGCCTGCACAGCGCGACCATGCGCAGGGCCGTGTGCACCGGCCACTCGGCGCTCTTGACGACCAGCAGGATGAGCTCGTCGACCGTCTCGCTCTTGCGGCCCGGCCACTCGACCTGCCGCACGACGCACTTGGGCATCGCGTTCTTGGCGAACACGTCCATCGCCAGGGCCCGCAGCACGCGCAGGCGCTCGGCGGGTGGCTTGGCCTCGAGCACGGTGAGCGGGGGCACCTCGAAGCTGCCGCTCTCGGAGGCCTCGAGGAAGTAGTTCAGCGCCGCCATGTCGCCCACCCGCCGCTGGCGCTGCAGCGAGTTGAGCGAGGCCACCGAGGCGTCGGGCACCGCTATGGCGCACTCGAGGCACATCTTGCACTTGCACCGGGGGCACTTGGCAAAGAGCGGCTTGTGCGCTCCCTTGCATCTGCGAGTGCACTCACAAGTCAATCGCGTCGGATTTCAACGCTTTACGACCACGCTCAGGCAATAAAGGGACTCTGGAATTCGTGTGGGGATGCTGGGGGACTCACATCTCTCTGCAGAAGGAGCAGGCGAAGAAGTCCTCTTCGAGCACAACTGCGCAATTGCATCCCGTGAGACAGAGGTCTTTCGGTCTCTGGTGGGCGCGCAACCCGAGGTCGCTTTGATGTTGCTGACGAGCTTGAGCTGCCCCGAGCACTGGCAGCGCAGCTTCTTGAGGGTGTTGGCGCACGCCCTGGGGGGTGGGGGTCAGTGCCGGCGTGCGTAGGCGCTCGCGCTGGGGGCAATTGGCTGACCAGCAGAGGCAAAACTGGCAGGGGCAGCTCTCGCACATCCTCTCGGGGCACACGTACAGCTGCCCGCCGACCAGCAGCTCCGCCAGCGTCGGTGTGTGGCGCTGCGCGGACCCCTGCGCCTTGCCCGTGTGCCGCGAGCACATGGCGCAGACGACGAGCCCGCGGCAGCTGCTGAGCCGCGTCGCCCGCAGCGGCGCCCCGTGGAAGGGGCACTGCCCCGTGAACGGCTCCGCGCCGTCGGCCTCCCTCCCCTCCTGCGCCCTGCCCGCCGCCGTGTGGTGGCTGCGCAGGCGCAGGACCTCGGGCGTGGGCCTGGGGGTCCGCGTGGCACAGACGACGTCGGCAGAGGGCGACTTGGACCGCAGCCCGGCGCTCATCGTCAGGGCGGCCAGCAGGCAGTCCTCACAGCTGGCGGGGCCGGCGGGTCAACGCGGGCCGAGAGAGGGGCGGGGAAGCAGCAGCGCACGTGTCCCAATGGCAGGCAGGGCAGTGCCACATGGGGTCTTCGGGCATCGTCACGTGGGTGCACTCATCGCAGTACGCGCCGAGCGTGTAGTCCACCTCGGCATCCGAGAACGTGCACGGCGGTCCGCGCACCAGCACGTGGCCACTGGGGCACTTGGCGCCCGCCCTCCTGGCCATCCACCAGTCGTACTGCACCACGGGGACCCGTGTGGGTGGCCGCAGGGCCTGCGTAGGAGAGCGATCGGGGGGCGGCGTACGACGCAGTCGAGGCACATGACAAAGTGGCAGTTCTGGCACCAGAGAGCGCGAGCCCACTTGCCCTCGCCCGTGGGCTTCCAGGTGGAGCAGACGTCGCAGAGGTAGCCCTCCTGGCCGCTGCACCGCGTGGCCACATGCTTGCCGCTCACCACTTGCAGCCAGTGGCCTGCGTGGCACTGCAGCCGAGAGAGAGAGCCCAGTCAGAATCAATTGACTGGAGAATGCCAAGTCCCATTTTCCTGTCCATGACCAGCCACTCCACAACTATAGTATTCACCCCCATCTTTGTGCGATCGAGAATCAAAACACAGCTGACTGAGACGAATTGAGTAGTTCAAAATTGAAACTGTGGGCGAATCCGTACAGTGAGGACTTTGCTGCGCGCGATGGAGCTCACAATCTCCATGAACTCGGCCTCGTGACTAGGCAGCGCTGCCAGCTCCGCTCTCTCCCGCTGCGCTCCCGCAAGGGGGCCCCCCCCGGAATTCAGTTGAAACCCGGACGGATCAAACACAAAAAACGAAGTAGAAACAACAGACGTTAGTTATTTTTCCAACACGAAAAAATACAATGCGAGCAACGGCATCGTTAACGGGTGACGTGTCGGGGGCACTGGGCGGACCTCTGCGCAGGCGCCGCAGACGTGGTGGTGGCACTGCAGGCAGTGCAGCGAGGCCTCTGCGTCGACGGCGGCCAGCAGCGACGAGCAGACGTCGACCCACGCGCCGCACGCGTCGCACGCGAAGCCCGCGGTCCCCGAGAGCGACGCCTGCAGGCGCCCGCTGCCCACGGCGCGCAGCCTGTGGCCCTGGGGGCACCGCGGGGCGGCCGCTGCGGGTGGGCCCGGGGTCAGGGCGGGCGCGGGCGGGGTGCGGCGTGCCTGCGGGTGGCGCCTGCTGGGCGGGGGCGGGGCAGTTGTTGTGCGCTGCCGCTGCGAGTTGTTCTGCTGTGCCCGCTTGTTGTGTGCCCGTTGGGTTGTTGGTCTGCTGCTGGGCTGCGGGGGGTCGGAGAGAAGGGGGGAGCAGAGGGGTGCTGTGCTATGCACCGTTGGCAACCGACGGCGGGCCCTCGGCAGGCGTGTGGGGCTCGGGCCTGCTCGCTTCCATCCTGCCGTATCGAGAAACTGAATCAGTAGTACCGGTAGATTTTTGGGGGGCAGATCCGGGCCATAAAATGACGATATCACTACGAAGGTTTTGCAACGTCAGCTGTCGGATAAGGGCGGTCACAACTGTTTTTTGGATGACGGGACTCACGGACCCCCATCGGCACAGCGCTACACAGGCAAGATAGAGGACAGAGGACCGCCTGCCCCCTGCGTCCAGTAGGCGTCGGCACAGCGGGGCAGCAACTCGGTGTCCCGATGGACAAACGGCACTGCAGCCCCCCCTCCAGGCCCTGCGTCCTCAGTAGGCGACGCCGCAGTGGGAGTAAGTGAGCGCGCTGGACGCAAAGACTAACGGCGCTTCTTCTTTATTGCGGCGCTGAAGTCCAGCTTCCCCGTCGTCTGTGCGGGCGCTGCGGCGGCAGCAGCAGCAGCGGCGGGCGCCGCCTTCTTCTTCTTCTCCGACTTGGGCGCTGGCGGTGTCTTGGCCCTGTGGGGCGCCGCCTCGCTGCTCTCCTGCTGCTGCTCCTGCTCCTTCTGCTCCTGCTGGGGCTCCTGGGGCTCCTGCTGGCCCTCGGGCGCGGGCGACTGCTCCATCACGGCGTCCTCGTCGGCGTCCCACGCGCTCTTGCCGCCGTCAAACGCGGCCGCGCTGGCCTGGGCGGCAGCGGCAGCGGCAGCAGCGGCGCTCTGCTTCCTCTGCGCCTGCCTCTGGCCCTCCTCGGCCTCGGCCGCGGCCTGCGGGGCCCCGACGACCTCCATGGGGGCTGCAGGGGCTGCAGGGGCTGCGGGGGCCTCGGGCTGCTGCTGCGGGGGCCTCGGGGGCCTGCAGGCGACGAACATGCTGGCGTTGCGGGCGCGGGGCAGGCGGTCCTGGGCCAGCGCGTCCTCGATGATCTGCGTGACCTCGGCGGCCTTGGCGGCGGCGATCTCCGAGCACTCGAGGACCAGGCGCATGTCGACGGGCTCGCCGCCGGCCTTGTGCGTGCAGCAGATCTCGCGGTGCTTGTTGGCGCTGATCGTCAGCGACGAGCTCATGGCGTCCTCCTCGCCCAGGCTGGGGTCCACCAGCCACGTGCGGCCGCCGTCAAACAGCGCAAACGTCACCGCGATGGGCACGTGCGGTATGTTCAGCGGCACGGGGTCCCTCTCCCCCAGCGAGTGCTGCAGAAGGGGAGATAGTAGCGAGATTCCGGGAATTATAAGGATATTGTGCGGGATTTATGAAGGCGGAGGGAGGGGGAAATCGTACGACTATGACGTCGTCGCCGGTCACAGTGACGTCGTTGCGGCGGAAGTGGAGCAGGGCGGCGATGGTGGCGATCGAGGCAGCGTCGGTGACGTTGCCGCAGTCGTCGAGCACGTGGACGTCGGCCCGGACGCTCCACGCCTTGCGGCCCGACAGCACACACAGGCCCTCGACGTCCAGCGCGCGGCTGCGCAGAGTCAATTGTCAGATTCCCGCCCGCAATTTAGAGCCCGCGCAATAAATATCCACGGCACGGTATGGATATCATTATCTCCCCTCCCCGAATCAAGCGATGGGCGGAGATCACCTGTTGCGCACGGCGCGCTCGACGAGGCGCGTGACCTCGACGCGGGCGGTCTGCTGCGAGCGCTGGTGGTACGCCGGCGACGACATGGGGCTGAACTCCACGTCGATGCTGAAGAAGCCCTCGGACGGCCGCTCGGGCAGCGGCTCCACCATCTCGGCGCTGACCACCGCCAGCACACTGCCCACCCAACCCGAATTAGATTCAGATCAAATTCAAATTCAGATTCAATCTCAGATTCAATCTGAAAGTTGGCCACTGTGTCCCCGCGGCGCTCAGCGGCTCGCGTGGCAATTCAGATTGAATTGAGTTGAATTGAATCTTCGACTGGCGCACCGGGTCTGGCCGAGCTGGACCTCGACGGAGCCGGTGTTGGACCCGAAGGAGATGCGGACGGCGCGGGACTCGCCCGGGCGGCGGCCGTCGACGCGGACGCCCTCCTTGGCGGACTGGCGCACAAACTCGCGCTCTGCGGTGCTCACGACGTCGTCGCGCATGTTAGACGGCAGATGGCGGCAGACAGCTGCTCAGCGCGCGCTAGAAACAAATCGCGAATATCTGGGGAGGATATTATTTCGGTGCTGATGCAAACTCAGAGAGCCAGGGAATATCTTGCCGCAGAGAAGTTGGAACCTCACTAGTAGCCAACGGGCACGTGTCAGATGCACTCGACGACCATCGATCAGCCACGCCATGCTCCAGCTCCTTCACCATCATGGCTACAGTGTGAAGGGCAAGGGCCACGTGCTCACAGTTCCCCGCAACTCCTTCAGAAGGGAGGTACGACAGGAGGAGCTTGTCCTGTCGTGGCTGAACATGGACGGGGAATGGGAAGACGGTCACTGTGGCAGGGAGGGGAACTAAGGGCCAGTCATTAGAACGCAGTCTATCCATTCAACGGAATTATGAAGCCACTCGTTCTCGTCCTTGCACTTATCACTCGGCACTACCGCAAAATCAAAGAATTGACACTTCTGACAGGGCTATTGTGTCATTGGACCGAGCCCTATGAAGAACACCAGAAAAATGTGCCCAAATTGAAGAAACTGAACTGTGGGTGGTATCTCGTCACACTTCCTCCTTAGGTTGGCACCCAGTGCGCCGAGCACGCAATATGATGCGATGCCCAGCCGCACCTGAAACTGAAGCATGCCTAACCTAGACGAGGTAGTGAGTTCTTCACTGTGCTCTCCAGTAGTTCCTTTTCGCACAAGCTAATTTCAGCAGCTTCGCCATTTTTTCAAAGCCCGCATAGGATCGCAGTACCAGTTCTTGCCGTCTGGACGTTCCTCAGCGATACAATACGCTGCCCGAGGCATACGGGATCAGGGCCATCGTGTTTCCTATCAACTGGCGCGGACTTAAACACTGACAGGAAGGGCGAAGCCGCGTAATCGTCGGGTTCCACACGCGCATTTCACTCTCCCCAAAACGGACATCAAGATGCACTCTCAATCGGGCCATCGGCACTCGTCTGGGGCGCGTCGCTTAAAGCACGTCGTACTGCCTTACTCGCATCCGAGCTCGCCGATGTGCGACTTCCGCCTCGAGGGGCGAGAACCGATGCGAAATTGCTTGAGATGCGTCGGGTAGGTGGACAAAAGGCATTGCGCGAAAAGGTCCTAAGTCCAAAATAGGATTTAAATAGGGGCCGCACACACCGGGGACGCTGCCACTCTTTCATTCTCCACACGACAGGTCCACATGCCTTCCCTCTGCCTCTGGGCCCTCGGGTCCGCGCTGCTGCTCCTCGCTCGCGCGGCGTGCGTTCGCACCTCGCCCCCCACGCCCTCACCCCCCTGCGCTCTGTTGCGCGTGCTGACCCGTTGGGGCACTGCAGCGAGCTGGCGGTCATGGAGTCCACAGTGCTGAGCACGACGTCCACTGTGGACGCCATCTACTCCTCCATCCAGGAAGTGCGATCTGAGCCCCGCCCCTCAATGCTCCTCCCGCGCCTCGATGACCTTTCGCAGGCGCTCGTGCTGGTGGCGCTGCAGACGGAGCAGGTGGCGCAGGTCGGTCGGCTGCCCGTGGTGCCCCTGTCCGAACTTTCCTATGTGCCTGGCGCATACCCCATCATCCAGGACCGCAGACCCAACAGAACCACAGAGGTGCGCCCTCCCGCCCAGCCCTCGCATGTGCGGCGCCTGCGGAACTGGAAATCGCTGTCGATCTTCTTTTGCCCTCGATTTCACCGGCATTATTTTCCCGGGTCGCAGTTCACGGTCTCGTGCGACGCGCTGGCGACGGACCCTGACCCGCTGCTGGTCGAGCCCTTCGAGCAGTTCGGCAACCCGCGGTGCTGGTGCCGGGCCGAGTGGGAGCTGTTCTGCAACGCCTCGGCCGAGGCACTGGCGGGCAGTCCGTGCATCAGCTGCGAGCGGGCCTGCGATATCCTCTTCGCCCTGCGCCTGTCCGCTGCGATGGACCCCGTATTGCGCCCGCTGGTTCCGACGCACCCCTTCTGCATGGCGTGGATCATCGCCCGCGGCAACGGCGAGCGGCACCTGAGCTGGGAGTCGGGGTGGGCTCTGCACCCGCGGTCGGTCGAGACGGGACTCTTCTCCTACGAGGCCCTCGGGCCCAACCGCACCGCATGGACGTCGAAGGAGAAGGGAGGCTTCGCGACGTCGATAGTCGATGACAGGAAGAACATGACGTTCGACAGGACGCCCGTGTGGTCGGCGCCGTTCTGGCTGGCCCCCAGAAAGAGTACGGCATCCCGAGATTCAATTGGCCCCTTTTAGCCCCATCGTGCTAACCTCCTGGCCCGCAGCTGTGGCGATCACTGTGGGCGTCCCGATGTGGAGCAAGAACGGGGAGTACCTCGGGGGATTCTTCACCGACATTCCTATGTCGTCCTCCAAGTCCTTCTTCCTCAACCTCTCCTTCGTCTCCCCACGTGCGCATAATCAATTGTGAACAAATCGAAGTTAACTGACTGGTGCCGCTTCAGTGCGGTTCCTCTCTGTGATGGCTTATGCCAGTGGGGAGGTGATTGCAGCGTCTGACGAGGCCATCTACGAGCTCTGGGGCACGTGCGCCAAGAACTTCTGCAACATGTCGAGCCTCGACACGAACATGGACTACATCGCCTCGCAGACCTCCCACACTGGCGCCGAGTACTGGGTGATCAAGACGAACGGCGAGCGCTACATCGTGATGCACCAGACGCTGACGCTGGGCTGGAAGCTCTGGTTCTTCATCCGGTACAGCGACGCCTTCCCATCGAGTGCGTGAACTCCCCATGTCTCCCCCAGCGCAACTCCAACTCAATTCCTCCAAAGGTGTCTCGGTCGAGACGCGAATCTCAGTGGCTGTGGCGGTCCCTGTCGTTGTCCTGACGGCGGCGTTCATCATCTGCGTTGTCGTCGTGCAGCGGATCATGCGCAGGCGGGTCCTGGAGCTCGAGAAGCAGCTGGGGACCATGGCGACCTCGAGCGTCATCGGCACGCCCGCAGAGGACGCCATACGGAGCCTCATCAAGGTCCAGAAGAAGGGCAAGCTGACGCGCGACCTGCGCGAGGAGATATCCACGGTGATGACGCTCATCGCTTCGAACAAGCTCTTCAAGGCGACCTCCAACTTGCGAGAGAAGCTCGAGGGAATGAGTACGCGCGTGCTCAGCTCCTAGAACCGTTCTCCGTCTAACTCCTTCCCTCCTCTTCCTCCGGCAGACCTCGAGAAGGACGTCGACGCGTTCCTGCTGTCTGTGCTGACCGAAAAGGACCGGCCGGACACGCTCTTGTCGCAGAAGTCGATGAACTCGAGCGGCATGAGCCTGCAGTCGCAGAACCTCATTGCGGTCGTGGACAGCGTCCCTGGCAGCGTCGGGTCGCCCGAGGCGGACGAGATCGAGGACGCGCTGTCGTACGTGGCCGCGATGGCCTCGCCGACGGGCGCGATGGTGACGTTCGGGATGTGGAACTACGACATCGAGCGGGCCAACGTGCCCGCGGGGGCCACGCTGCTCGAGGTCGCCACGATGGCCGCGCTCGACAGCCAGGACCTCGTCTCGGCGTTCGGCCTCGACAGGCGCCGCGTGCGGATGTTCCTGCGCGGCGTCGAGCACGGCTACAAGAACAACCCCTACCACACGTCGGTCCACGCGGCAGACGTCGTCCAGGCGATGCACTCGCTCATGTCCGCGTGCACGGCCGTCGCCTTCACGCCGCTCGAGAAGCTGGCGGCGCTGCTGGCGGCTGCGTGCCACGACTACGGGCACTGGGGCGTCAACAACACGTTCCTGCAGGCGACAATGGACCCGCTCTACGTGCAGTACAACGGAATCAGCGTGCTCGAGAGCATGCACAGCGCCGAGTCGATGCGCCTCATGCTGAGCAAGGACTTCAACTTCCTGCAGGGCAAGCTCTCGCGCGACGACACGTTCGAGCTGCACAAGACCGTCACGCAGCTGATCCTGGCCACGGACATGTCGAGGCACCTCGAGCTGACGTCGCTGTTCACGACGCGGACGACTGCGGGCAAGCTCGACCCCGCGAGCAAGGCGGACAGGCTGCTGGTGCTGCAGATGCTCATCAAGGCCTCGGACGTCTCCAACCCCGCGCGCGAGTGGGCGGCCTGCCAGCGCTGGGCCCGCAGGGTCATGGAGGAGTTCCTCGAGCAGGGCGACAGGGAGCGCGCCGAGGGGCTCAAGATCTCGCCGTTCATGGACAGGAGCACCTCGGACGTCGCCAAGTGCCAGGTCGCCTTCATCAAGTTCGTCGTCAGGCCGATGATGGAGCTCGTGCAGTCGCTCAGCCCCAGCGTGGGGCAGTGCATGCTCGCAAACCTGGCCATCAACGCGCACAACTGGGAGGCGTAGCTAGTAGTGGTTGGACAGGATACAATCGATTGTGCGGCATGACATAAAATTCAAGTGCTATAAACTCCACAACACCCAACCCCAAAGTGCAAACGATACGACTACTTCTTTTTCAGCAAGACACAAGTCAGTAAGATCGCCTCATATCACTCAGGGGTGCCATCCATGATGGTGACTCCGAACTGTTCGGGAGGGTGTCTCGGTGTTCAGTAGAAATCCCACACATAACTTTATGGAGAGGCTGCCGCAGTGTGAGTGGTGTTGTGTGGATTGTGTGGACACATAGAAAAACCTCGCCCAGGTTTGTTGACTCATTTCCCTGTTGTGCACACCGGATAACAGGGTTTGGTTGGGCCTGGGTCGATAAATGCTTGGTGATCGTATTACTATAACCGGCGTTTGGGTTTTGGGGACCTGAAGGGGCTACCTGGCAGCGAGAGCACGCCCATCACAGGAGACTTGGGCGAGCGTGGCGACGCCGGGCAGCTCGTGCCGTGGAAGACGCCCGACTTGGAGGCGGTGCCCCTGCGCGCGAGGTCCTCGGTCATGCTCAGCATCGCGCTCACGACGTCGCTCAGCGACCTGTAGTCCGCGTGCTTCTTGGGCGTGTACTGCAGCACCTCCTGCAGCTGCAGGTAGTAGTCCGCGATCCTCCCCAGGGGCTTCTCGAGCAGCACCGCCAAGTCCTCGTGCCTCTCAGATTCCCGCTCCTGTGATAAGCACCCGCGTTTCATTAGTTAATTTGCTGTTTTCGTGCGATTTAGGGGAGAATGGGCAGCGGCGCACCCGTAGCCAGACGAGGAAGGACTCGGTCTCGAGCAGGCACTTGCCCAGGTGGTCCATGTTCTTGCCGTGGTTCGACGTGTAGTGCGCGTAGAAGAGCAAGGAGGGCTGCTTCTCGACAAAGAGCTGCCCGATCGTCGTCTCGTTGCTCCACCCCTTCTCCAGGGCCTCCAGCTCCTGCAGCATCCTACACCCGCAGAGGCGACAGAGGCTCAGACCCTGGCAGGGCACCCGCCGAGGGAGAGGCGACGCTGGGGGGCGCACTTTTTGTGGAAGGCGATCATCGTCTCGTACTCGAGCGCCAAGTCAAAAGTGCCGGCAGAGTTGAGCATCGCCGAGGCGCAGAAAAGCGTCTTCATGGGCTCGAGGTAGTTGGTGTGTGTGCGCTCGAGGGTGTCGACGTAGAGGCGCTCCGACGCCACGAGGTTGCCGAACGCCGCCGAGCGCTGGCGCATAAACTGCTCGTTCTGGGCCTCGAGGTACTGCGCAGAGCCCTCGCCTGCGGTCGAGGACTCGTCTACAAAGGCGCTCCGTATGAGGCTCTCCCTCGACTTGTCGGCGCACGTCTCCAGCAGGCGCAGGAACAGCTCGACGTCCTGGTGCTCGTACTCGCACGACAGCACGCCCTCTGACGAGAACAGCTTGAAGCACGGTGTCTGCTCCCTCTGTATTGCCGCGGTCTGCTCGACGCAAAAAAGAGCGACTGAGTTCCAAGGCTTTGGGGTGCTGGCGGGGGTGAGCAAGTGCAGTTGTGGATGGCGTGTGGTGGCGGCAGATGGACTAGTGGTTGGCGTGATTGCGCAGAGTTGAGGGCGTCAATCGAGGATGGGGGTGGGGGTGGGATAGCACGCAAGAAGCACGGACTTGTGATAGCAGCTGAGTAGAAACGAGGACAAAAGAGGGAGGGCAGTGCGATGGAGGGGACCTTGAGCTGAATGAGGCACTTGAATTTGAATGTGCCCTTCTTCTCGGCCTTGGTTATGATTACAATGTCGCTGAAGACAAAGGCGTGGCACTTGGCCCTGTCGACAATCAGCGTCGCCTCCTTGAGGAACATCCTCCCGGGCATCAGCGTCAGGTCGCCGTGGAAGCCCACTATGCGCGATTGTATGTTCTGCAGCTCCTGCACCTTCTCCGACTCGCGCTTGCGCTCGTTGATGTAGTCCGCCAGCTCCTTGATGTACGCCAGCGCGTCTGGCAGCTGCTTGTCGGGGTGCCACTCGGGCGTCCACTTGCACATGTCCTGCAGCAGCAGCACGTCTGGGGGGGCACCCCGGGGGCTGAGTCACCGAGCGACACCGAAACGAGGGCGCGGGACACTCACAGCGCGGTATCCTCTGCACGGGGGTGACGAGGAAGCTGTTGAGGTCGAGGCCGCCGAGCTCGGGGGTGCGCTCGACCCTCTTGGCCCACGCCTTGAACAGCGCGCTGTTGTCGCGGAGCTTCTTGACGGCGTTGACAGAGACCGTGTAGTTGTTGATGTAGTACTTGTAGAGCCTGCGCGGCTGGTGAGCAGGGGCGGGAGGGGGCGGCGGCGTCGGCGGAGGCCCCACTTGATCCAGTTGGCCTCGTTGAGGAAGATGTCCGCCATGACAGAGTCGTCGTCCCACGAGCCCACGCGCTTGCGCAGCTTGTCGAACAGCTTCTCGTGGCAGTTGCGTATGACCTCTGCGTTGCTGAAGATGTTGAACAGCAGCGTGCTGTCGAACCCCATCGACCTCATCTGCCCCAGGAACACCTGCAGCGGCCGGCCAGAGAGCGCCCGTCGGTAGAGGGGAGCAGAGCGTGAGACACTGAACAAGGGCTACACTGTGCGCTCGCCCCCCTCAAGGGAAAAAAAGAACTGGGACAAAGCAGCAAAGAAACGGGCCAGCGCAACGGCCCAGCGAGCGGTCGGCACAGCCGAAGCGCGGGTGCTCGCACGGCGCGGCAGGAGAGCGGTCTTCCACGGGGGGAGGGGGAGCGCTTGTTATTTTGCAACGGCGCTCGCGCAGTGCGAACCCGCCGGCTCAAACAGGAAAGCGAAATTTATAACGCCCGGGGGGCGCCACTGCGGACGGCTGCAACTGCCGTTCTCCCCCGGGGGCGCGCTCTGGCGGATCGATCCTCTGGGACCCGCGCGGGGGGAGCGAGCCGAGGCGAGCCGAGCGGAGATACGCGTGGGCGCGATCCCAGACAGCCCCGAGGAAAACAGAGAGGACAGAAGGGGGGGGGATAGGAAGAGGAATGCCGTCATCCCCACAGAGACGGGACCCCAGCGGAGCAGCAAAGACACCAACCGCAAACACAACGGCCCACGGGAGGCCAGGGGGGGCAGCAGCCAGCCAGCCAGCAAGCGAGCAGCAGCAGGGGGGGCGCACGGTGGTGAGGATGTTGAGCTGGTGCAGGTACGAGCGCTCCGACTCGAGTATCTCGTAGGCGACGGCGCGCCTGCGCATGAGGGCCCTGTCGCGCTCGTCGACGGGCTCGCGCTCCTCCAGCGGCCGCAGCTCGAAGCCCAGCGCCGGGGGGCCCGGCACGAGCCCCCCTCCTCCGCAGAACAGCGGGCGGGGCGACGACGACGCGGGGCCCAGCGCGTGTGCGGCCCCCGCGCCCTGCAGGAGCAGCGCGGGCAGCGAGGGCAGCTTGACCAGCGGCGGGGCAGGGCGCGGCGAGGCGCTGGGGCTGGGCGACGGGCTGGGGCTGACGGGCGACGAGCCCGGCGAGAGCGTCACCGTGTAGGCGCTCGACGACGCCGCAGACTGCGCCACGTCGTCGCAGAGCGCCAGCGGGCTCCGCTCGTGCCGGAAGCTCTGCGACAGCCCGTGCGCCTGCGACGACGCCGCCGCCGGCGACGACGACAGCGACGACGACGACGGCGGCGAGAGGGCCGGAGACGCGGCAGACGCGGCGGGAGAAGCGGCGGCCGAGGGGGCGCCCAGCACGAACAGGCGGCGCGGGGCGGGCTCGCTCGACGCCGAGGCCTCGGAGCCCCCGCAGAGCGCCTTGTAGCCGAGCGACTCGGCGGCGCTGGGCGACTGCTCGCACATCCGGGGACAGCAGCGGGGCAGCGAATCGGAAAAATAAAGATCGAGGGGCGCAGGCAAGCGACGCAGGCACCTGCGAGACACGGTGTGAGGCGCTGAGGAGCTGGGGAGGGGGAGCGCTGGACGGGTCTGCGGGGGCGCAGGGGGTGCCGCAGGGTCCAGGGGTGGCGAGTTCAGAATGGGGAGGGGGGTGAGCACCGGTGGGTTGGGAAGTGCCTGGCGGAGCACCCACGGCACACACGCACACGCACACGCCCACGGGTGTAATGTGTTGTCTGTGACCAATTTTAAATCGAGATTTCTCCACCACGCGAATTCCTCGGGATATGGGACTGCACCTTTCAGGGGCGCAACCGCGGATATCTCGCTGCTCGATCAAGGAGCGGCGGCGGGTGGCCCGGCTCTTCTTGCAATCCCCCCTGATGTGCTCCCCTCCCCCCGCGCCCGTGGATTTTCCTGGGGCTGCATCCTCTGCGAGCATCGTGGGGGATGCGTGCTGCGCTCCGCACACAATTGTGCGGGGAGGTGATTGTGTTTTGCCTGTTTCGGGGTGTTGTTCAAATCCCGAGTTCATCGAAAATGCTACGCTTGGATTTTGTTTCTCGTCTTCTTCTCGTCCTGTGACAACAGATGCTGCACCAAGGTTGAACTCGACTTCCGCACCGCGGGCGCTGCGTGGCAACGCAGCAAGGAACAGTGGGGCACCGCTTCTCAACAGAGGAAAAAGAGCGCGGTTTTTTTTTGAACAGGCTTGCGCTTGCGGGCCTACAAGACGCCCGTCTTGAAAGCCGGGTGCTGAATGACGAGGCTGAACGCGGGGCGCAGCTGCGGGTCCTGCGACCAGCACCGCGTGATGAGGTCCCTGGCGGCGCCGCCCACGGCGTCGGGTATCCGGGGCCGCATGCCGCGCATGCCGACGGTCACGCGCAGCTCCTCGAGGTTCATCTTCACAAACGGCGTCTCGTTGGTCAGGATCTCCAGCACGACCACCGCGTAGCTGTAGACGTCGACCTTCTCTGTATACGTGTCCCCCCTCAGCACCTCTGGCGCCATCCTGCGCTCGGTTTTTTGCGGATTCAATTGAATTAGCGGTTGTTTCAGCGAATTTTGAAAACCCAGGCAAAGAACGGAGCACCAGATTGGACTGCCGGTGACCTCGGTGAGCGTCGCGCCACGTGGCTTGACGCAGCTGAGGCCGAAGTCGATGAGCTTGATCCTGCCGCTGTCCGAGTCGACGAGGATGTTGGCGGGCTTGAGGTCGCGGTGCACGATGGCGAGGCTGTGCAGGTAGGCCATGCCGACGGCGATGTCGTACGAGGCCTTGAGCAGCCACTCGGGCTTGAGCGACGACCAGTGCTTCCGCAGCAGCGACTCGAGCGACCCCCCGCTCACGAACTCCGTCACGATCGCCAGGTGCGAGTGGTCCTGCGTCGCCGCGCCCATGAACAGCACGATGCTCGGGTGCCGCATCTTGCTCATAAGCGTTATCTCGTGCCTGAAGTCCGCCAGCAGCTCGGGCGTCACGTTCGCTCTCAGCACTGCACGAAATGCGCGTGTGTGGGACCTCTCCCGTTAGCAGCGTGGCAGCGACCGCAGGGCTGCAGGCCGGGGCGAGTGCGTGCGTTTGACAGCGACGGTGCAGCCGCGCCACTTGCCCCGGAAGACGACGCCGAACGAGCCCTCGCCCATGCGCTTCTCGAGCTGCAGCTCGCGGTACGGTATCTCCCACTCGAACGCCGCCGACTTGGGGGTCGAGGCAGCGATGTCCTCGAGCGGGCTCAGGTCCCACTTGAACTCCTCCACAGCCAGCAGGAACCTGCGGGAGCCACCCGTGAGCCGCAGGTGGAGGGGCGCCGATCAATTGATCGCGGGAAGCGGAGGCAAGGGGAGAGCCACGCAACTCATCAATTGTGATCCTGCCGCTGCGGTTCTTGTCCATCTGGCGGTAGATGCGGTTCACCTCGGGCAGCGTGATGCGCGGGTACAGCAGCTTCAGCATCTTGTGCATCTCGCTCGCGTCGAGCTGTCTGTCCCCGTCTGCGTACCGTGCGAGAGACACAACTTAGCCCCCCAATTTTCGCGGACCGCAGCAAATCAATTGATGAACAGCGCCGCGCACTCTCGTCGAGCGAGAGGAAGATGCCGTGCGCTGCTGCGATCTGCGCGTCCGTCAGCGACTTGCGGTGCGGGCGCAGCGGCACGGGGTCCGCCTCTGCGTCGGACCTCCGCTCCTGCTGCGGCGGCTGCGGCTGCTGCGGCTGCGGCCTCTCCCTGGCCTGCTCTCGCGGCGTCACCTGCGTCGGTATGGCCCTCGCGTAGTAGTGGCCCCCTGCGGGCCCCGCAGCGCCGCCTCCTCCTCCGGGGAACGCGGTCATCGGGGCCCCGGGCAGGCCGTGCGCGCGGAACTGCGCGTGGACGCTCTGGGACGACGAGAGTGTCAGCGGCGGCGGCTGCGGCGGCTGCACGGCGAGGCCCGCCAGCGGCGACGTCAGCGGGGCCCCCGTCCGGACCACGCGGGGGCTGACCAGCATGACGTCCTGCAGCGCCGGGGCCCCTCGCGGTGTCCGCGCGGGCGGCAGCGCGTCGGCCCTGTCGTCCTGCCTCGGCGTCCTCCTGGGCTTGGACCGCGTGGGGTCTGCGCAAGGCACCGCTGCGGTCAGCGCATATTCCAACGCCGCGAATCCTTTCTCAACGATTCTGCGCCATCGCCCGCGTCCACTTCCCGGGAAGGAAGCGAAACCGCCCCTTTTCCCAGGAATTCTGCACCTCTTCCTACCCTCCCCCGAGCCCCAAATAGAGTAGTGGTGGGACCCCGCACCGTTGGCCCCGATCGTCGGCGGCGGGCTGTTGCGGGGCGGCCCCCTCGTCGGCGGGCTGCGGGCCTCTGCCACGGGCGAGCCGCCGCCCGGGGCCGGGTCGTCGCCCGGGGACCTGGAGCGGGGCCTGCGCGGGCTCGGGGGCGCCAGTGCGGGCTGCAGCTGCGGGACGGCCAGCGGGGGCGACTTGCCCGCCGCGGGGGCCAGGACGTGGTCCGACCGGTGGCGGTGGTGCTGCAGGCGCGGGCTGGCGCGGGCGGGGGCCGAGCGCGGCTCGTCGTCCTCGACGGGGGCCAGCGGCAGGACGATCTTGGGCACCACGGGAGGCAGGCGCTCCATTTATAGCCAATCTGGATATTTGTATCTCCCCGGGGGATTCTCCGAAGGCTTCCGTTCAATTGCCCTGGCTGGGAGTGATCAGAGCGCGCTTTGAACTGCGTTCTTTGACTTGAAACCAGGCGAGCCATCATTCGCGGGATATCCTTGCGCGTAGTTCCCCAATTTTAAATGATTCTCGTTTGCACGGTCTGGCCTCCTACATTCACCTGAGGAATACAGATTTTGATGCTTTATTGGAACTTGTCTTGATTTGGATTCGGGATCATGGCCCTCGCCCCTAGGTGCCAAGGGGACTGGGCCCCCTCCCCGGGTGGGTGGAGGTGCCGGGCAAGTTATCCAGCCGCTCGTATGGGGGTGCTCCCGCACACACAACCGTGACAGCAGCGACAAAGATGACCACCGTTCAGGGGGCGAACACGGCGAGGACCGAGTGGCGCAGTGATGCCGAGAACAGCCTGCTCTCGCACTTCTCGTGCTCGTACGCCAGGGGTCAGAATCTGGAGAGATCTGTCCAACACGGACGCACACAATTAATTGCGTTGGCCACCAACACCGCAACGCCGTACCCGAGCCCCTGATGGCGCAGCCCGAGTGGTCCACGTCGCACCCCGAGTGTGCCAAGCTGCACGAGCGCGCAGTGGCGGTCTTCGCGGCGTCGGGGGCGACGCACGCGTGCCGGGTCTCGGAGCCGCCGCGGCCGTACGTCGTCAGCGCACGCGGGGCCCACAAGACAGACGCAGACGGGCGCGTGATCGTCGACTGGGTCATGGGGCACGGGGCGCTGCTGCTGGGCCACTCGCACCCCGACGTGGTGATGGCCGTGCAGAAGCAGGCGCAGCTCGGCTTCCACTACGGCGACAACCGTCCGTTCTCCTCTCTCTCCCCTCTCTCTTCTCATCTTCTCATCATCATCATCATCTCTCTCTGGTCTCTCCTCTCTCTCCTCTGTCTCTCTGTCCTCTCCCTCTCTCTGGTCTCTCGCTCTCTCCTATTCTCTCTGTTTTCTATTTTCTCTATTCCCCCCCAAGGCAAAGGGCCCGCTCTTCCCCCACGCAAACACGGCAAGGCGCTGCGCCATCGAGGGAGGGGGGCGTCCGAGAGGGGATCGCCATTGCGAGGGTGGCGTGGGGAAGTGCTTTTTTTCTCATTTTTTCAAACTGCACAACGGCCACTCGTTGGCGTCTGTGTTGCGCGAGCAACTGCGTGCGGGCCACACGGCCCGGTTTATCTCTTGCCACCGCGCACCCCCAGTTTGTCTTCCCGCCCCCCCCCCCCCCTCCGTGCGCCGTGTCGCGCAGTAGCCCCAGGCCAAGCCACCCAAGAAACTTCCAGCAAATCAGCGAACTCGCGAAACCCAAATTCAATTGAATTGGCCGCAACCCGCGCAGACGAGATCGAGGTGCTGTGGGCCGAGCAGGTGCGGCGCCTGATGCCGGGCGCCGAGCGCGTGGAGCCCTGCGCCTGCGGCAACGAGGCCAACCTGCTGGCCGTCCGCGTGGCCCGCGCCCACACGGGCCGCCCGCGCCTCCTGCGCCTCGCGGACAACTTCCACGGCTGGGCCGACAGCCTCACGCTCGACCCGCGCTGGCTGGCCCCCTCCACGACCCTCGTCCCGCCCGACGCTGCCGCCGTCCGCGCGGCCCTCGCGACGCGCGAGTACGCCGCCGTGCTCGTCGAGGGCGCCGGGTGCCACATGGGGCAGGTGCCCCTCCCGCACGCGCTCGCCCGCGAGATCGCAGACGCCGCGCGGGCCGCCGGCACGCTGCTGGTCCTCGACGAGGTCGTCAGCGGGTTCCGCGACTCGGTCGGCGGCTACCAGCGCAGCGCGGGCGTCGCGCCGGACCTCTTCACGGTCGGCAAGATCTGCGGCGGCGGCCTCGCGATGGGCGCCGTCTGCGGGCGCGCCGACGTCATGGCGGCGCTGGCGGGCATCGGGCACACGGGCACGTGGAACGGCGCCCCGCTGGCCTGCACGGCGGGGCTGGCCACGCTGCGGCTGATCGAGGTGACCGACGGCGCGCCGCAGCGGCAGGCGGCAGCCGTCGCCGAGAGCCTCCGCGACGCGCTCAACGCGGCCATCGACGCCCGCGGGCTGTCGGGCCGCGCGTGCGCCTACGTGGGCTGCGGCAGCGTCGTCCACACGTACTGGGGCCAGCGCGAGCGGGCGCGGGAGGCGGACGACGGCGTGTCGCCGCCGGTGGCGGGGGCCGCGCGGGTGCTGTCGGAGCAGAGCCGCAGGGCGCAGGCGAGGCTGGGGCAGCTGATGCTCAGCCGCGACGTCAGCATGATGGGCAGCGGCTGGGCCTTCATCGCGTCTGCCGCGCACACGGCCGAGGACGTCAAGACCACCGCCGACGCCTTCGAGTGGGCCCTCGACCAGATGCTGGCTGAGGGCGTTGTCCCGGGCAAGTAGGCCACCCATTTCCACTGGGACCTGAGCGAGAGCAGACAGAACGGGCTATAAAGGAGGTCTTGGGTGCTGTGCCCACCCAGTAATGCCAGTGGAATGAAAACGTAGAAAAAGCGTGGGTGCCTGGGAGTGGACCCAGATGGTGGCAGAGGGGCGTATGTCGCGTAATATGCTGAATGTGTTGAAGTGAGGAAATACGGAATGCGCTCACTCAGCCCACGGCCAGCGGTGAATACCCAGACCCACGAAAATGTGGTGTCTTAGGAAGAGCTCAGTGAGGACTTCGGAACTGTGCCCACCTCACGATCAGTGGCAACTGGCACATTTTGCTTGGCGAGCAGGCCACTTCAGCTTACTCTCGCAGTCTTTTTACGGCCGTGGCCACAACGAGAAAAGCGAGAGTGGTTGACAATGAACCTCAACGTTGAGGATGCAGAGGCGAGCAACCCGGGGAGTCCAACCAAACCAAAGCAGTACAGACTGAACACTGCCCGTCGACCACGCTCACCTCGTCGTAGCAGCTGGTCTCCTCGCGCCGGCTGGCAGAACGCTGTACGTTAACAACGATTTCCCCCGCTGCTCACGTCATGGGGTTGAGAAAGGTAGGCAGTTGATCTTTGGTGCATTTCGTTTCTCGCGCTCGTCCCACAGCCGCACAGAACATTCCCTCGCTGCACAGCGCGTCTCAGGTCAGCCGCCACAACAGGTTGGGCCGGTTGAGCAATGGCCAAGCCGGACTCTGGGTATGCCCGTCCCCAATTCATCGAACTGTCGGGCTTCAGGCTGGAGCTGAAGTACGCCCACACTCCCTACTGCCTGCGCTCGCTGACCGCGTCGCGCAGGCCACACGTGGGTGTCCCGGACAGAGTGATACTGCGGGTCGTCGACAGACGCCTGACGGTGTCTTCGGGGGAGGACAGCTGGGTGGACCCCGACACCCCGATGTGGAGCTCCTTCTGCGTCCGCCTCGGGCCCCCCAGGGTCGGTGTCACGCAGTTCGAGCTGAGGGCCCACGGAGGCGCCGACGTCTATGCCAGAGGGGTGATGACCTTGCAGACGATGCAGATGTTCCCCAATCAGACCACTGTCGAGATGCTCGTCGGGGCGTTCTCGATCGGGAACCTGACGTTCTCCGTCTCCAAGGACCTGTCTCCGAGGACGCCCGGCAAGGTGACGTGCCTCCTCGTCGGCATCAACAGTGAGCCCTCCCGCCTGCCCCGGGCGCCCGGGGCTCGCTGACGGCCGCTGCCAGGGTACCAGGGCGGCCAGAACCTCGCGGGCGCCCTCAGCGACGTGGAGCGAACGAAGCAGATGCTGGAGCGGCTACGCGAGGCGTGCGTGGAGTGGGTCTATCTGCCTTCGCTCTTCGACGAGCTGGCCACGCGCTCCGCCATCACCGGCAGCCTCATCAGGATGGTCGAGGACGCGCTTCCGGGCAACACGATAGTCTTCTACTTCTCGGGCCGCGGTACGACTGTGCCGCTCGAGCCCAAGGCCAACGCGCCCCCGGGGACGCTGGCCACGGCCCTGTGCCCCAGGTGCGCACAGCGCGCCGCCCGCCGCACCGACTCACAGGGCGCGCGCTGCCCTACCAGCGACGCGGTCTCGGAGGGAGTGATGACAGCCGTCGAGGTGAAGGACCTGCTGATGCCGGCGCTGCTCAACGGGGTCACGGTGGTGCTGGTCCTCGACTGCAGCTTCAGGGCAGGGCCCGCCGACGACCCCCACCACCGGGTGGTCAAGTACCTGCCGCTGCCCAACCCCGGCCCGAACTTCAGGGCCGAGCACATCGTCGACTTTGGCTGGATCGCAGACCAGGCGTGCCAAGAGACTGTGTGCATCGACTGCATCCAAAACAGGTCCCTCGACTGCGGCCTGCCCGAGAGCGTTAGCGTGGGGTCCGTGCTGGACACCCTGCGCGTGGGGACGGTACAGGTGACCGCCAGCTCCGGGAGGTTGGTGGACATCGCGCGAGGGGCGCAGGCGTTCGGGGAGGGCATAGTGGAGGCCGCCAAGAAGGCCTCAGCCACGCGCGACGTGGCGCCGGACCACACGGCGCTGTCGGCCCTCGAGGCGATGTCGCGGGAGCAGTGGGCCAGGGTGGCACGGCAGGCCATCGAGCTGGATCCGCTTGGGATGTGCTCTGTGGTGGACGGCGTGGCCGGGGGGCTGGAATCGAGTCCCGCGAGGTTGCAAAAGCTGGTGCGCGAGCTCTCGGACAGCTCCCTCATCAGCGCCCTGGCCAGCTCCTCCGCGACCGCCCAGCGCGGGTTGGGAGAACAGAGAGAGGTGTCGCTGGAACTGAGCGTCGGAGGCGACCAGGAGAGGCTGCGGAGTCTGCTGTGGGGGCTGCCGTACCACAGGAAGCTGCAGCTGCTGGACAGAGGAACGCCTCTGGAAGTCGGCCGCGGCATCGCAGAGCACGAGTCCGAGAGAGAGCCTACGCCTTGGGTCCGCGTTCTGAGCCAGATGCTCGTGCACGAAGGGGTGACCACAAGGGCCGTGCTGAGCACGGAGATTGCTAGCCACGGAGTGCCTATCAGTACCTACGAAGCTCTGCTGCGGGAAATTGGAGCTGCTGCCCTCTCTGACGCTTCTGTACCGGACCTCCACTGTGACCCGGAGGGTGCGGATATCAGAAAAGACTGCGTACCTCTCTGTGATCTGCGGACACGCGCATCGGGTGGCCTCGGGGACCTGGTTGATGAAGCGGCTGCATCAGCTCCAGACGCTGTCCACAATGCGGTTCTCCATGCCCTCAGCCTCTCCGAAGACGAATCGCCCCAGTGGCCAGCGGTATGCGAATACAGCCGCGATACCTCTGGTGCCTCTGGGCTCCAGTGGACCACTGCTCGCGACGTATGCAACATTGCGCTGGCCAAGGCGTATTGCGTGCCAGTCTCTACACAGGCGGGCTCAATCTGGAGCCCAGAGAGCCGCAACGAGTTCGCTACCGTTGCAGAGAATCTCCTCCCCCACAACGATGGGAGCGTGTTCTGGGTGCAGAGTGTGCTGTCTCTGTTGACCGACGCCCAGCTGTGCAGAATTCTCTTCGAGCTGCCTGGAGTGCCCACCCAATTTGCAGACACACTCTGTGAGGAGATGCAGTCCTCGTGGATGCGAGTGCTCACTTTCGCAATTGGAAGGTCCAGCAGCGCCCCGCTGATTATGCGGTCGCTTGTTGTATCTGCCTGGGCACGAGAGCCCACAACGAGGGCGGAAGCGGAGAACTACGTCAGCTTGATGCGCGCAACCTCGCAGGTAACGCTGTCCGCTGCCATCAACATGCTGCGGGAGGACAGTCAGCAGCTCCAGCCCCGCATAGAGGAGAGACTGGACAGGTTCTGCTACGCCAACCCAGCGCTGCACGTGGACAAGTCCCAGATCGAGGACTGCACGGCGTCCATGCAGACCCTCCAATGGCTCGAGCTGCTCAAGGCGATAGTACACGACTACCCTGTGGCCCTCCAGGCTGTGGGTGACGTGCTGGGCCGCGTGCTGGGACGCGTCGTAGGCACAGAGGAGATCAGTGACGCCGAGGGCGAGGGGCTGGCCCAGCTGGTGGCAGAGGTCACCGACTCGGGATACTCACGGGTCGTTGCGGAGCTGGCGCAGCGGGCGCCCTCAGTGATGGCCCGTGTGCTGGTTCAGGCCATGGCGGCGGGCGGGGGCGTTGACAGGACCGCAAAAGAGTACGCTCTCCATGGGCTGAGCACAGTGAGCAGCCGGGGGCTGGTCGACCTCGTGTCTCTGGGCATCAAAACGCTACCGCAGGTACTGCTGCCCTTGATCAGCGCCGCCGCTGGGAGAGAGATAACGCCAGAGGCTGCGCGCAGCTGGGCGGACAGGGCGTCCACCGGGCAGAGGGCCGCAGTGCTTCAACCGGGTGGTCTACCACTTCACAGAGAGGGCAGCGGGTCACTCATTGTTATGGCCTCGGGCAGCTGGCCCGATGTGTGCTACGAGCTCGATGCTCCAAATCTCAATCCCGCCGGAGAGCTGGGCCAGTTCTCCGGGGGGTTCACAGCCATGCTGTACGGGGCAATTAAGGGCCTTTCCGACTCCGCATTGCTCACCGACTACATCACTATCTTGGACACAACCCTCAGTTTCCGTAATCAGGCCACAGCAGACGGGCTGGTGCCTGCTGGCAGTGTACCGAACCCTGCCTTCCGGCCTTATGGGCTTCTTTGCAGGAGGTTCGCTAGCAGTATCATCTTTCGCCTGCGCTTGAATCGGCTCCCTGAATGGGTTCCAGTCTACCCAGTCTTCCGAAACAACAGGGATGTCGCAAGCGGTGTCGGCCCGAGGACTAATTCTGTTCTGGCCGTGTGGGACTCGCCCCTCTCCCTCCGCGCTGTGCTGCACGACTCGCCGGTAACCACAGTGCTCCGCGACGGGCAGATCGAGGTGGTCCCGCGCACGTCAGACAAGGCCGAGGCCGGCAGAGCGCTGTGGCTGCCCTCCGACGGCTGCCTCTGGGATCTGGACAGCGTCCACGCGTTCGCCACTGTCCGCTCAGTCGTCGACGCATTCGAGCGCGCGCTGCGTGGTATAACGGGGATCGAGGACGAGGACTGCATGCAGGAGCTGGTGGAGCTGGACGAGGGGCGTGGTGGAGGCTGGTCGCAGGCGAACATGGGGCTTCGCTGGCAGATGGGCAGGACTCTCCTGGTGGACACGCGGGCCACAGGGGTAGCGCAGCCCAAATACAGCCGCCAGGCCGGGGCGCTGCTGTTCCCTGCGAGGGTCGACACGAGCGACGGGGCTGCTCCCGGATCCGCGAGCAGGGCGTTCGATGTGGTGGCGCACACTGCGGGCTACGCGGTGCTAGACGCTCTGCGGCCGGCGTGGGCCGAGGGGATCAAGGAGAGGCCCGAGGGGGGCGTGCTGCACGAGGCGTTCGCGGACCTGACGGGGCTGCTGGCGGGCCTGGGGACTGCCGCTGTGGGCAGTGCGGTGGCGACGCAGACGCGGTGCGACGTGCGGGCCGAGAGCATGGCGAGGCGGCTGCAGGCTGGGCTGGCGGACACGCTGGGGCTGAGCAGCGTGCGCAGCGCATGTAGCACACTGACTGCCCGGGACGTGTGGCCACTGTCGCCCTCGACAGGAGAAGTGCATGAAGGGCAGAGCCGGCGGAGCAGCCGCGAGGTGTCCACCATGATCACCAGCGCCGTCTGGTCCGCCATCGCCGCCGAGCTGGCCAGGCGCTGCCACAGGGCCACCAAAGACGGCGGCCGCTCTGGGCTGGCAACGACAGAGGATCCCGCAGAGGTGCTGAGCCAACTGGCCAAGCTGGCCCTGCGCTCCCTCGTCGCCGCCTGCCTCCGCAGCGGCTTCAAGAAAGAGGCGCCTTCCCTCGTGGAGTTCTGCGACTCGCTTGTGGTTCGTGTGCCTCAACTTCCTGACCTCATTCTTTCAAAGCAGTTCAGTGCACCGAAGTCTCGGCCACTAACACCGCTGCCTCCTCAGCAGAGCAGCTGCGCCAAAAAGGAGGAACGTCATCAAGGTGCAACCGTTCCCAGAGAGGCGGTCGCAGCCCGGGACGACCCCGAGACTGCGTTCCGCGCTGCCCTCCACATCCAGCTGGAGAAGCGGTTCCTTCTCTCCTCCTCGTGGAGCCAGCGCACCTTACCCTGCCTGAAGAAGGGCAGCGTCGAGCATACCAGCGCCACAGTCAGTGGCTTCCTGCTCCTCCCCAGCCCCGGTGAACAGCTGTCCTCTGCAATGGAGCAGCTTCCGCCGCCGCTGTCATCCAAGCAGCAGCAGACCACGGCACCTGTCCAGGCGGTCCTGCTCCAGAGCGTGGCTGCTCCGCGCACGAGCACAGCTGCCGGCTTTCCGTCGGCGGAGGGGCCAGCACGGAGGATGTGCGAGTGCATTGCTGTGGCTGGGGCGCAAGCCGCGAGGACAGTGGAGTGCCCTGTGAGCAGGCAGCTGTGGGCGACACTGCACAGAGGAGCCATGGAGGCGCTGGAGACGGCCAACGACGAGCAGGGCGCATGGGAGTCGCTGGTGGTGACGTGGGGCGTTGTGGAGAGGATGGTGGCGGGTCAGGCCTTTGGGGACAGGCGGGCGTGGAGTGCGATTGTGGTGGAGGCACCAGAGGAGAGGACGTGCGAGGGCTGCAGGGAGAGTGTGAGGAAGCTGGTGCTGTCGCTCGAATACGTGTTGGGCTGCTGGAAAGAGAGCCCCAGCCTCAGCTTCTGGGGGCTTGTGCTCGACACCTTCGCCAACGCAAACTGAGACGACCCAATCAAATCGCAGTTAGGTGAACATCATCACTCCTACGCTGCAGAATAGCAGCCATACACAAAGACTCCGTTTTCCCAGACTCAACCCTGATCATGTCATCTGGCTTAGAGCTGTGATCTATGACCAAGGAAACGCATGTCTTATGGGGCTGCGTTCAGCACAAAATCAACTAACAGAAAGCGTATGACCAAGACATAATGGGGAAATGAGCGATGTTCGAACCCTCCAACAATGCAATCAGTGGCATGGCCTCTTGGCTGGTGGAGGTTGAGGGGGCTGCTCCTTTGAGGTTTTCCAAGAGCTGGGAGGATCCGGGCCCAGTGGCTCGTAGTACCGCTCGAAGAGGTGTGCAAGGAAGAAGAGGGGAGCACGCCTCTGCCGCTGACCGATGACCAACAGGTGCTCAATGACCCTCACAGCAGATGAAGAGATTATCAGTATTCGCACATCGAAGCAATTGCAAGCAGCAACCAGCATCAGGTTGTCGCCCCATGCACAAGTGCACGCCATCTGGTCGCAGTACTCCTTGTCCGAGACCTGGAGCCCGATGTCGGCTGCCTGCCCACCCTGCAGTGCCACAGCCTCGTTCTGGAGCAGCCACGACATCACTGTGGCGCGCACGCTCTCCGCTGTGGCCACGCTGTCAACGCCTTTGCGCTGCAGTGCCTGAGCAATGGCAGAGAACTGGCAGCTGCTGTCCCTCGGGGTTTCCTTGCGCGCCCACTGAGGATAGCACTGCGCGAGGTACATGACCAGCTGTTTTGACGCATAGTCGATCTCCGCCTCCAACAGCCCCGTTGATACGATGCTGAGCAGATTCTCCTTCACGAACTTGCTTGGACTTGCATGGAAACAACAACGTCCCCAGGGTTGCATGCACGCTCCCCAACCGAGACGACTTCCCAGAACGCGATGAACTCCGAGCTGAGAAGCAGTTAGTACAACCAGATGACAGAGAAAGAGGGGTGGGAATGGGGTCTCACCCCGCGTTGTTGTGGTCGAAGCGGATGATCAGGTTGCAGCCTCTCTGGCATAGCCCACCAGTGGGGTGCGACGGGTTGACGCAGAACTGACTGAAGCTGTGTGGGAAGTCGACCAGGGCGCTGTATCCATGGAGCCTGACAACGACGCTACTCATCCATTCCCGGGTACGCCGGTTGCACACCACGTTTTCCGCTCCAAAGAGGGACAGCAGAGAGGTTGCCGTGGTTATGTCGCGGAGGCTCTCGATGCTGCTGCTGTATACGGTCGTTTGTAGCAGGAACATCGCTGGATGCAGCGCCAGCCGGCCGAGAATGAGGTTCTCCAACGTCGTCCCCGAATCCCAATCCGAGTCGATTGTCTGCGGGACGAGGGTGCAGCCACCTGGCCACGTGCGGATGGACAGAATCCCTCAAGGACCACGCGACCTCGGCCTGCCACTCGCGCCATGGTTCCTTCATCGCGGACCACCGCTGTGTCAGCTCGCTGCGCGCCTGCTGCTCAGCCTTGATCTCCAGCTGGTGAGCTGAGGGGGGGCGGTAGTCCGTGCCCGAGATCGCAATCAGGACTCGTATGGGCGACATCCATGGGATGTACGATCTGCGGTCCTTGGCCCAGAGGTCGCCCTCGAAGGTGTTGTCGTACAGTCCGCACGCCACTGCTCAGCTCCGGTGATGCCCTCGCTCAGCGCGTTGACGGGCTCGTCCACTCGCACCTGCATCCCCACAAATGCCGGGACCAGGAACGGCAACGGGTGTTTGAGTGTCGGTGGCCGGGGGACGAACACCGCCTCAGCCACCTGTAGATCAGATCCCAGAGGAACGCTGTTGTCTTATACTGGGCCATCACAACCGCGGTGACAGACATCCGGGGATGTCCCAGGCACGCAGCCAGAGCGAACCTGACATGGGGACAGCCGACAACTCTCTGCCACACTCGCGGGTACAGCGCCCGCACAGAGGCCATCAGACTCGGGAACTGCAGCGGGGACAGCGTCAGAATATCGACAAGGCGCCCGTTCGCATTGCCGGGAACCGGGCTCACATGTCGAGCATGAAGATTATCGTGAAGATGTGCGTACCATGGAGCCCCATCCAATGCGTCGTCGGAGCTATCTGCAGGTCTCCGATCTCGTCGCAGATCTCCCGCACCTTGTATGGTAACTGCTGGCCTGGCCTGCTGTCGTCGGAATCCTCGGCCTTCCTGACCTCGTCGGCCAGCAGTACGAGTGAGCAGCACTCGGGACAAGCCTGCCTCACGTCCCTCAGAATCACCTCAACGAGGACAGGCAGATTCATCGCGTTGAAGACATTCTCCCCGATCAGCTCCACAGCAGAGCAGAAAGAACGGGAATCATACCATAGATGAGCAAACATGTACGCTGTTTTCTGTATCGTATGACAAACACATACTGTAGTGGTGGAAGTGGCCTGGGCAGCAGATGAAGTCTGTGGGTGCTTCGACATCAGGAAATGGCATAATGGGGTGTTAGGCTGGTGTGGTGGCAGTGTGGGCGCAGGTGTGGGCCTCAAAGAGTCTCAGAAAACTTGGCAAGGCTCATATGTCTCAATCGGGATAAATCGGGATATTCATCCTACCCGGGCCCGGGCCAGACAACCCTCCGACCCAAACGGGGGCTGGTCACCTGACCAACCCGTCTGCCACGGATGTTCGAACCCTGTGAGTCCCTCCCCTTGACTCCTTTTCATGGAGATCGGGGGGAATGTAAGCAAGGATACGTGCCCCACGAGGATGTGTGCAGTGGTCTGCTCTGCCCGCAGAGTCGTTCCTCGTTTCATGGCCGAAGGAGATGGGCACCACCTCACAGCCCAGCAGCACCTTGACCAACTTGGGGTTTTGGCCCTCGTGAAGTAGAAGGCTGAGCTCCTGGCCCTCTGGTGTCAGGCAGTGCAGCAGGTGGCACATCTCTGTCAGAAACCTCGACTTGCCACTGCCAGGCGCCCCAAACACCGCAATCTGCTGGTTGTGCGGGTGGTCAGTCGTGTTTGTGTTGTCCCTCTGCCACTGCAGCTGAAAGTTGTGCATTGCCCTCTTGATCACCTCGGCCTGGTCTGCAAACAGGAGCGTCTCTTCATCTGGCTTGTTCAGGACCTGTGTGAGAGAGCCTGGTCAGACCCCCAGCTGTGACTGCGTGCCTGGGCTTCAGTGGGGCTGCACACCCCGTTTGGCGGTGATGATGTGTCGTGCAGCTGCAGGCCTCTGAGCCCTTAGGATGTCTGGCTGGCTCCGTGGGAGGAGTATCATGACACGCAGTTGAGCATTGTGAGTGGCAAACAGATGTAAGAGAGGTGGAGCCACGCCAGCAGATAAGGTAGATAAGAGGCCACTTCTGACAACAGTAATAGCAGTAAGGAGATAAATCATTTTGATTTGGTGAGGGAGTTAACTGAACAGTAACCCGTAGGGCTACAGGATTGATATCCGAATCCTGGAACCCGTTACCCTTAGCTGAGTCTGGCCTTGACAGAGCACAAGGGCCAACAGGGCAAGTACTGTGCCCTCGACTGAGTAACATGGATGTCCTGGGCCAGACATAGCACTGGCCCGTGGCAGAACATGAATACACTGCTACCAACCTCCTCTGATTATCAAAAACAGAGCACAAGAACGGGAATACTGCTCTGTGGCGAGACAGAGTCGACCTGAGCCTACACTGAAGGAGCCATACCTTCAGAGACAATAATGGAAATGCAAGAGTTGTCATATCAA